>VYXB01000245.1:348537-447550 GCA_013397135.1 Pachyramphus minor
GGCGGCTGCCCAGACCCGGCCGAGGTGAGGCGCCCGGGCCCGGGGTCGGGCGGGGCGGCGGCGGGCACTGAGGGGCGGCTCATGCGGTGGGGGCGGCCCCGCCAGTGTTGCGAAGCCGGAGCTGCCGGGTAGTGTTTGCGGTGCCCTGTGACCCTGTGGTCAGCTAGCGCCTCTCTCCCTGGTTTATTGTGTTTGGTTTGTGTGAGCCTTCTTTGCCCTGTGTAATTTATGTGGGGGTGAGCGTGCTCATCACATAGCTGTTGGAAAACCGTGCAAGTAGTAAGAGAAATAGGTGCAGTCAGTCTCGGGAATTTTCCACTGTTGTTGTTATTGGTGGCTGTTGAAATAGCATTAAGTACCAACGAGAGGGCTGACGTCTTCCTCTTGGATGCCCAGGCCCTATAAGAGACCCATGTTGCCATAGTTCTCATTCAAGCATTTTGCAGGTTATGCACATTTCAGAAGCCATTAGTGCTTAAAAAGTTAATTTTTGCTTTTTGTTTCGTTTCCAGCAAAAGCAGGAAGTTTGCTGAGGTTTATTTTGCAGCTCATCTGCATTTCAGAAGCCATTAGTGTTTAAAAGTTAATTCTTCCTTTCATTTCCAGCAAAAGGATTTGTTGGTGTTTATTTTGTTCCAGTGCCCAACCACTGGAGGTACAGAGAATGGCTGGGCACTGGAACAGGCTCCCCAGGGAAGTGGTTACAGCACCGAGCCCGACAGAACTCAAGAAGCATTTGGAACAATGCTCTGAGGCACATGGTGTGATTCTTGAGGCTGTCCTGTGCAGAGCCAGAATCTGGACATGGTGATCCTTGTCGGTCCCTTCCAACTCAGGATATTTCTATGAGTCTAATAAGTTAGTAAAGGAACACTTAATTTAAATGAGGTCTTCTGTACAGTACAGCTAGCCTTCACACTTACAATGTTTTGTTGTTTGAAGCTGAAAGAAATAATACAGTCTAAGAGAGTAGATATTTGAAGTTTTATTTGTCTAAATGGCTCTTTTTATATTCATTTACATAAGTGCTTGAGATGCAGTGTTGTGAGCCTTGAATGCCCGTTCTCTGTTGCATATTACAGCCTCAGCAGCAGCATATGCATAGATTTACTTCCGCTTGCGTGAGCCATCTTGTAAGGGTTCCTTTTGCTCTTGCTTTAAAGGCATAAAAGAAGAAGCATGGAAGTTGTATACAATGCCATGGTTGTCATCTGCAGCAGCATAACTTTATGTAACCTAGAAATACAAGGTCTAGATGATTCCAACCTCTGTTGAAGGAGAAGAGGTGTAGTTTTAAGTGGTCACAAAAAAAGAAAGTTGTTTTCTCTTGTGACTGGTATTTGGTCATCCTTTGACATGTTTAGTCCAGAGGGATTTGTCAAACGGTAGTGCACATCTATGAAAATGTAGGATGTGAGAGAGGAAGATCATTCACACCAAGTGCTACTTGCTCCTGGCAGCATCAGGTTAAGATGGCTACCGAAAGTTAGTGGTTCTTGCTGGAATGTATTCAGCTTTGTGTTATTTTAATCTTATTATAATGTCATTCCCTATTGTCTGTCCAACTTTGTTAGCAGGCATAAAAAAGAAGGGAGACAGAGTTAACTGAAGGGAGTCTCTGCAGTTATTCTTTGACTTTGACTGTTGTCTGTGAGAGTAGATTATAATCTTGATGTGAAACTGCCTCGGTCTGCTGACCAATAAGGTCACTAATCTAGACACAAATGAGCTTTTCAGTGAAATAGATAACACTGTGGTAGTGTTCCATACTGGATTTTCAGTATTTTGCATTCCCAATTTTTTTACTTGGTTGCGTGTTAAATAATTACTGTTTTATCTATTTCTTCTGTTTGCAGATACAAAGGACTATTCTTTAAACTGAACCATGAGTCTGGCATTACATGATCTACTTGTTTGTTGTCGTCGCCTTGAAAATGAGAAAGCTGTGGAGCGAAGGGTAACAAGTTTTCTTTTTGGGGTGTGTACCTCAATTAGCAATGAAGGGAATAATTAATTTTTTTTTTCCTTGAAATTTATTTTCAGAAGGAAGTTGAAAATTTCAAGAGACTTCTCAGTGATTCTGAAACAGTTCGCCAGCTGGACCGGAATTCTGATTCTAAACAAGGAAAGCAACTCAACTGGGATGCTGTATTTAGGTAGTTTCTCTTTTTTCTTTGTGAAAGGTTGCAATTTTCTTAGATGGAACATCATCTTTTTGTTTATCAGGTCTATTTTAATGCTTATGTTTCTGCATATTGATTTAGACTTCTTGTCAGCTTGTAAACAAGAAGTTAGTTATGTTAGTCCCTAAAGGAAGTAAATTTGAAATAGCCAAAAATGCAACACTTACAGAAAACTGCTAGGGAAGTGATCATTAATTGGGTGGTTGCTTTTCCTTGCAAAAATAATAGTTACTTTCTTTTATTGAAAGTTATCCTTTGCATCTCATTGTCAGTGTACAGTTCCTATGCAAATTACAGACAGCTTTGTTAAAGTTTTTTGTGTTGCTGAATTCTTCAAGACACAGTGAAAGGACTGTGGCTTGTGAATGAAAAAATACAATCTGCATCAGGTGTACTATAAGATTGGACGGAGTATGAGTGTGACAACTTCTTACAGCAGCTTCAACCACTGTTAAATTTCATGTTAAAAGTTGATGTAAAGTATTAGTTTTTATATAACAAAAACTGGTCTGGTCAGCTTTCCCTTTCGTTTTTTAATTGGACAGCATTGGAATAGTTCTTGTCTTCTAGGTGTACCAAAAATATCGTAAGAAGTATTTGATAATTTTGTGTTGCTTGGTGGTCGATAGTATATTAGAAATACACAGGAGGAACACAAAAATAGAAACTCTAAACTGAATACAAATGGTAGGCCAGAAAATCTGTAGTAATTGCCAGTGATAAAGCCAGTGAAAAGCCTAATCTATTCAGAGATCTAAAATATAATCCATATATTAACTTTAAATCATGGAGAGAGAGAACTTGAAGATTTTCCTCAATAAAAACAATGATAAGTATTTCTTATTATTTTGCTGTATAATGTTGCAGCATAAATTAAAAGACAGCATTGCTTTTTTTTACTTATTTTAAGTTGTATGTTTATCATTATGCAAAGTTTCAAGGAAAGTTTGGCTCCTGTTTGAGTTGCTTCTGGATTATTTTCAAAACGTACAGGTCCTTTTATAGACTTTTTCTGTCATGCTTGGACTGTAATATATATCAGTTGGTTTTAGTCTTTGATAATTAGAACTGTGAAAAGAGCAGGAACTGGCATTTTAGGCTAAAAAAGCGTTTACCTATTTTACTTCAGTCGTAAATGAGCAGATCCTTGGTTAATATCTCTTTTATTTTTGAAGTGTCTTGCAGAAATACTTCCATAAAGAAATTAGAAACCTGCTGCAGACAAAACCAAATGCATCTGCTTCAACCCAAACTATGAGACAGAAAAGGATCCAAGAAGTTGGAAGCCTGGTCAAATACTTCATCAGATGTGCTAATAAAAGTTAGTAATTTGTATTATCATATAGAGTTACTGTTTTAATTTGGTACTTTCCTTTCAACTGTGAATTTTTACCAGTTGCTAGTGTAGGGTTCATCTTGCTCTCTTACAGATGTTTACTATTTAAATATCTTAATGTGAATCAGTTCTTTGTGCTCCTTTCCTGTCCTTGTTATGTTCACAGTGCCTTTTTTGAATTATTTAATTTGTCTATAACTGATATATCCTCTCATAAATAATTTTCTTTCTTAGAAACAATTGGTTTAAGAAGATTTTCTAACAGAACTGTTTCAGAACTGTAGGTTTTGGGTTGGGTTTTTTCTTTTTTTATTAGATAACATTTACAAACAATTACAGATTTATTTGGGTTAATTAAGCAGTCTCATGTTGTGTCTTCATGTAGGAGGACCCAGGCTGAAATGTCAGGAACTTCTGATTTATGTCATGGAAATTATGAGAGATCCAGCAAGTTGTGCTGCTTATGGTTCTGACTGTAGTAACATACTCCTAAAAGATATCCTCTCAGTAAGGAAGTACTGGTGTGAGATATCCCAGCAGCAGTGGTCAGGTAACGTTTTTAAACCTACTTAGAAATGTCTTTTCCTACTACTGAATTGTGTTTAGATGCATTTTAATTTTTTTGAGGCCCTGTGGTGTGAGATACTACCCAAAATATGGAGTAAAGCAGTGTCAGCCTTGAAGGCTTACAGTTGAAATAAACAAAGCAACAAAGATTAAAAATTGATTTTTTTTTTTTCTTTCTGCATACTGTTTGTCTATTGCTTGCTGAAACGTGTGTTTAGATACAGTCAGGCTATGTCTGCATGGTCTGCACAGGGCTTAACACCTACAGCAAATCCATGGAATGTGTGTGCTGGAGAAAACCTCAGTAAAGCTAGTGTTAGTGTGCAGTTGTTTGCAAGTTATTAGGAACTGACTGGTATAGGTTTGATATAGTTAATGTATTATTATTAAGTTTTATTATCTGAGTTTTGATGGCTTATGAAGGTCCTAAAAAAAAATCGAGTTTTTTATGTTTCTTATGTGCATATGTCATTATGCAAAGAAAAACCATAAAGCTTAAGATGTAAATAGCAAAAAACAGATATAAAAGTGGAGTAATGATAAAGCATGCAACCTGAACTGAGTGGAAATGCACAGATAGTTTTTCACTTTTCAGAAGATTGGATTTGACTCCAATTTGACAGTTCATTTATTTAACATGGAGAGGAAGGTTTATGTATTCTGAATTATCTGACGTCTACTAACCTCTCAACTCACCTTTTTACATTTATTGATAGTATATTGGAAAGAAAAAAGGATATTAGAAGTTTTATAGTCTAGTTTGTTGGATGTTGCATATGCAGTTGTGGAGAAAGTTCAGAAATGCTGTCTGTAGTGGAGTGCTTTGAAGTCAGAGTTTGGATTTCTGAAAAGCATTTTATGAGAAAATGCTCTGCTCTGCAGCTTGAAGAGAGTGGCTTAACTACAGAACAGAAATAAGTCTGCAAAGAACTCAGAAGAGGGGTCTGGTGATACTGGGAGTGAAAAGGGAGCCTGCTGAAGGCTGGCAAAGCAGAGCAACTGAAATAGAATTATTCAGACTGGGAGATTCCTGGAAGAGTTCAAGGCCAGGTTGGATGGAGCTGTGAGCAACCTGGTCTAGTGAAAAGTGTCCCTGCCCGTGGCAGGGGGGTTGAAACTAGATTGATCTTTGTGGTCCCTTCAAACCTAAATCCTTCTATGATTCTATTGGGTTGGGTAATTAAAGAGCCTGAGGATGAGATCTCTGAAGTTTAAGAAGTTGGTGCAAGTTGACTATGGAGATAGAACTGGAAGTTCAAGATTGAAGGGAAAGCTGGAACTGTATGGGAGCACTGCCTGAGACTAGGAATGCTGTCAGCCTCCATGTTGGAACAGAAAACGAAGGCAAGGAGTGAGCAGATAGGGAGTCCGGAAGCTGGAGTTCAGAGCAATAAACAGGAAACAAGAACTGGGTACTTCGGCAGAATTGAGCCTAAGTGGTTAGGGAATGAGGCAAGAAGCCAGGAGCCTGTGGGGACTGCTGTATGGTGGTTAGTTTGTTTAGGAACATGGAAGTTAGCTGAGTGTGTATATGGACAAAAGCTGGAAGTGTAACAGAAGAAATTTTGACATTAGATCACAAGGGGCACAGTGTAATTTAGTTGCAGGAGTGAGGCAGGACTGAAGACCATAAATCTAAAGGAAGACAGGCTTTAATCCATTAATGGAAACAAGTTGCTTTTATTAAATGAGAGAGATACGAGCTTTGTAAAGGTTCCCATAACCTTTTTTAGTGATTCCACCTTAATGCTTCCTTATAATTCTTGGGGTACAATGGGGAAGTCAGATTTCTCTTTATAAAATCAGGAGTCTGGTGCAGTTGAAAGTAAAAACCTAGATTCTGGCTGTTAACCACACAGTAGTGGTTGCTGTATCTTTATTGCATTATTTTTCATCAAGCTTTTTTTAATGTAATCCTCTATAATATATATGTGTATATATAATTGTGTATTTTTTTAATACATTTGCAGAGTTGCTGATCCTGTATAACCAATTATACCTCAAACCTTCTGGAAATATTAGTAGAGTCTTGGTGGCTAGGATAATTCACACACTTATGAGGGGGTACTGCTTCCAAACTGATGGGTTGAGTTCTGATATGCTTACCTTCTTTTCAAAAGCAATGCAGTCTGCAAGGTATGTTGCAAGTGCTCCTTTTGTATGCTAATACCTGCTTCTAGAAAATAAATAATTTTAAGTATTAAAAATAATAACACATAATAAGTAATAACACATAATACTTCTTTAGATATATTTTGTTCTGCCTTTGAATGCCAATTTAATAACTTGTTTAAAAAACTAATAACTTCGGCATTTGTTAGGCAAATAATATTCTGAATGTAGTTACTTGCTAGTATTTACATTTAAACAGTTCTTATGAAAAGAAAGTAGATTATTTCTTTTGGAAGTGTACGTGTTTGATTTATATTACAGACAGGAGAAGAATAGCGCAGGCCTGGATCATATTGTTGGAGCAATGAATATCTTCTGCAATAAGTTTGCTGACAACTGTCGCATACGGATTTGTAAAGTAGGCGAAGAAATTTTGCCTACGGTGCTTTATATATGGACTCACTATAGACCAAAGGATTCCCTGAAGGAATCAATAATTGAATTATTTCGTCTCCAAGTTCGTATTCATCATCCAAAGGGTGCAAAAACTCAGGGAAGAGGTACAATAAAAAGCTCCCTTTTTTTTTTCTATTGCTGTATGTGATTGTTGAATTTGCTGTGCCAACTCTGAATTTTGATACTGAGTCTTGGAAACATTGATGGAAATGATGATTATCTGTCAGTAGTTTTATGCTATAGGTTAATATTGAGTGAAAGTGAAAACGGGTTCCAAATTTTATGCACTAAGAGAATATTAGTTGTGTGAAGTCCTTTAAAACTCGGAGGCGGGGGGAGGTTTTTAATCAAAAGGCGATTTTATTTGCTAAATCAAAACACTAAGCCTTTGGAGAAGGGAAATAATTATTTAGATTGAGTTTAGATTGCCACATATTTTGATCTCTTACCAGGTCTATTTAAGACCAGTAAGTACTATTCTCGATTAAGTGTGCCTTATATTATAAAACTTCGTAGAGAATATCACTCAGTAATTGTGTTTGCCATGGCCTATTTCAGTTCTAGCATAATTTTTTTAAGTTTTTTTTTTTTGTACTTTGTACAAATCTATCCATTGCATTTCACTGTATTTTTTTCCAGTTAGATGAAGAATTCTTTACTAGAAACATAATTCCTACCTTAATTACTTGTATGTGCTAATTAAGTTCTCTCTTAACTTTTTCACTTTTTAACTTTATCCATTCTCCATTATAGAACTTGCTTTGCAAGCCTATATTTGTTGAACTTTGTATGCTTTCCTCTGATTTTGGCTGTATTTTGCTCTGCCTAGGTAGGTTTACATACTGAGCAGGTGATACACATTATGTTTTCCTTGGTTTTGCATTTACAGGTGCATATGACTTAACAAAATGGCAAAGTATCTTGCATAACCTCTATGATCTTCTTGTGAATGAAATAAATCTCATCAGTAGTAGAGGAAAGTATTCTTCAGGCTCACGTAATATTGCTGTAAAGGAAAACTTAATTGAGTTAATGGCTGATATTTGCCATCAGGTAACATTTTTTTCTAATATAAACTTGACTATGTAATTACTGAGTTGTATGTTTTGCTTTTTAAATTATTCCTCAGAATAATTTACTGAGGTATTCATTCCTTTTGTTGTGTTTTGTTGTTAGGTTTGTACAGCTTAGAAATGTAGTATACTGGATTTCACTAGTGTTTCTTGTTAGGCTATAAGCAGAGGCCTTGTTATAGTAAAGAATAATAAATACTAATTCTTATTCCCTCTTAAGAGGCTTTAAACACAGTAAAAAATTGATTATTTCAGGTTGGCATTTCAGTTTTCTTGTAAATACAGACTTTTTTTTTTTTCATTTGTGTACTTTTAAATTTCTCTTTATAAAAGGTTTTTACAGAGGATACCAAAGTCCTTGAAATTACCCAGTCATATGCCGTTACACAAAGGGAGCCCAGTGAGGACACAGTACCAAACAAGCGCAGGAGGATTGAACTAGGCTGGGAGGTCATTCGAGACAACCTGCAAATATCCCAGAAGGATTTTGATGTCATACCTTGGTAATAACATCTTTACATGAAAAAAGTAGACATCTTTTTACATGCAGACATCTTTTTACATTTAACGTTCTCCTGGATATGTTGAGCGTTCAAGTTGGGTGTCTGCACATGCTGTAATTATATATCTAAGCACTGAACTTAGATTCTCACAGTATTTAGAAAGCAGTGAGTACTGCTCTTGGTACTTTTGCTTTAAAAACTTTTTATCTTTAGTTTCCTAAGAAATAACAAATGAGGCCTGGCAAACGGTGTTGTAGTGTGTAAGATATTACTGTCTCGGATTTTTTACCTGTCTTTTGTGTTAGATATTACCATTCTTTATGTAAGCATTGTCTGTGATCCAGCTTATGAATATTAGGAAATTAACATGATATTTACTGCTCTCTTAATCTGGCAGTATCATAGCATAGCAAACATTAACAGTTTGGCCATTTTGGACTAGTTCATGCAGTTTCCTGTAATACCTGGCCTGAAAACTGTTGCAAGCCCTGGCTTCTTACCTTGGACTTTGATTCAGGAGTATTTAGCTTGCCATGAACTGGAGGTATAGCTTCATGTCTTGCTGACTGTTGCAGGACTCTGTAGCAGTGAGAGTAGCAAACCAGAACTTACCAGTTGTAGCCCTAAGCCCAGGCATGTTGATTGTTTAACTAAAATAGATTACACTGGATGTTTTTTGCTGTTACTGTTCCTCTCTGTCTTTCTGACTTTTCTTGGAAACTGCTATACAAGACACCAGAGCAGTGTAGCTGCTTATGAATTGGTTCCTGAGCTGGGGTGGCAGCTTTTTGTGTTGATTGTGTTTACTGCTTGCAGTATTGGGGCAAAATGGCTGTTTAGGATCCAGTTGAGAAGTTAACATGCTATTCTGTGTGTAGGTGCAAATGACCAAAAAATACTGCAAGTGCTGTAATTTCATAGAATCATAGAATATCCTGAGTTTGGAAGGGACCCAAAAGGACCCAACTCCTGGCCCTGCACAGAACAGCCCCGAGAATCCCACCGTGTTTTTTACTCTAGCTGTAACCATTGCTATAAACAAAACTCTTCCAACTTACCATCCCCAACTAAACATCTTTTCATTTTCCTGTCTGCAGAGATTTTGCTATAAAGTTTTCTTATTCATGTAATTTTCACCTTTGAGGTTCTTCTCTGTGTCAGAGTTTATAACAGGCTAGTCCAGAAGAAGGAGAAAAATATTTTTTTGACCTGAAAATTTTTTCGTTTGTGGTCAGAAATGTGTCAAGTTGACTTGTAAGAAATCAAAAATTGATGAAGGCAATTGTAAGAAATTATTAGTGATAGAGAGGCTAGATGTGCAGACTTTACAAGTGAAAATGGTAGAAATACTGAATCTTTATATTTTGATAGTAAAGAAATCAGCTCAATACTGTAAAGTATAAACATGAAATGACAATCGGAGAAGGCTTTGTTAATTTGCTCCTGAAAATGCAAATTTCTATATGTTTGCTATTAATTGCTTCACTTCCTATTTTCAAGGTTACAGATTACAACTCAGTTAATATCAAAGTATCCCACAAGTCTTCCTAGCAGTGAGCTACCTCCCTTACTCAACGTACTTCACCAGTTACTGCCTCAGCAACGCCGAGGAGAGAGGACCCCATACGTTCTGAAGTGTCTCACAGAGGTAGCTTTGTGCCAAAACCAGAAAACTGATTTGAAAAGCACCCACAAGTTGGAGCTCCAGAGAACCTGGGCCAAGATTTGGACTCTTACCATTCGCAGTGTAAGCTTCCAGCAAATTGAAGTGGAGAGCTTTGGGCTGCTTGGAGCTATGATTCAAGGAAACCTTGTCGTAATAGATAAAGAACTCTGGAAGATCTTTTCAGGACCTGCATGCAAGCCTTCAAGGTAAAATGGAAGCAAGGATAGTGTTTTGGGTCTGATTCACATTCCTCTTTATTGTGCAACCAAAACCACCGTGTTACTTGATATTATTGTTGTTGTGGCTCTATTTCTCTTTAAGAATTGCACACATTTGTCTTTTAAGCTTTTGAAGTGACTATAAGTGTGTAAGTCTGAAAGCAAGAGGCAGAAGAGGAAAGGCAAGCATCTTCACATTTAAAATGGACTAAAAATTTCAAATCTGACTGTCAGAGATCTGTTGATTTTTTTTAAATTAAAAAGTATATTTCCTTCTAAATTTTTATTCTGAAATAAATGTTCTGAGACAGTCTCTAAAATAGATCAGAAATGTCTGTAATAGCCAAGAAAAATGAAAATGCAAAGATTTTAATGAAAGTGTTAACCAGCATGCATGCTTATGTACTTCATGCTTCCTGTGCATGCAGAAATACTGATTTTGCTTTAGAGTGCTGGTCAACAAATAATACGTTGTTTCTCACAAATCCTGTTCCATTTTTGTTACAGTTCTTCTGCATGTTGTTTGTCATTAGTGATGTCTGCCTATTCAGTGCCAGAAAATTTGGACACAGGAATGGAACTTCATAATTCTGAAAGAAATCTGGATTCTGCGTTAAGGGAGGCAATAATGAAATGGGTCCTGTCCTGCAATTTGGAGGAAGAGATAGAAGAATGTGCAGAATTGCCTCGTGTGCTCTGCAGGTAGAGTCTTTGGGGCATAATTTTACATGTAAGCTCACCCTATAACACAGAAAACTGTGCAGGTGAAAGTGTATTACATTAATGCAGAATTCTGTTATGTTAATGCTTCCATAGAGTTTATGGTGTTTTTAAGCTTACTGTAGAATGTCATTCTGTGGACCTAATTTTGTCATCTGTCTATATAATTTCAGATACATTATCTATGTGTTAGAAACATTCAGTGTAAAGTTAGGTTTTTCTTAAGGAAAACTGTTAATCTGGCTAATGTTTGATGCTCTTCAGGAATCCTAAGAGCTCGTCTGATTGCTAGACAATACAAAAACATTTTCTTTCTTTACAGTGATTTTCCTCATCTCGTATTACAAAAAATTCTTGTGAGTCTTACAATGAAGAACTGCAAAGCTGCTATAAACTTCTTCCAAAATGATGCTAAGTGGTATGTTTTTAAATTAATCGTTATAGATACTTAATCTAGGAATGCTGCTGCATGTTTCACTGATGTATATGTTCAAGCTTTTGGACTATATCTAGTTTCCTCTTAACGAAACCAAAATGTGTATCAATTGTTCTAATGCAAGATACGACTTTCCTACTAGAAGTCAAAAATACTAGTTTTAGGGGTTTTATGAATTCTGCTCCAATTGTGTAAAGTAGGTTGAGATCAGCGATCTTAACACAAAAAAGATGCTGCCATATGAACTGCAGTAGGAGGTATGATCCGTTGGCAGGCTTCATGTTTCCTTGCAGTTGAGTTAGAGCTAAAATGGCAGTGTCTATTCAGCAGTGAAAGTCATGTCAGAAATTAAAGGTCAACCGCAGTTTGGAAGCACAAAAAGATAAATGATTTTGCTTTTGTTTATTTCTTGTGTTTAAATAATACTTTTAAAGACTTGTAAGTTGTATACTGCCTGCTAAAGTAAAAACTATATCTCTTCTTCAAGTGAGCAACACATGCAGGATAAAGAAGAAAACAATTTTTCTGATGTTGAAGAGCTGTACCTGCAGACGACATTTGACAAAATGGATATTTTCACTAACTTTGCAGTAAATGTTGCAGATAAAAATGTGACTGGTTCAAGACTTGCCATCAACCAAAATCTTAGGGAAACACTGGAGAACTGCCTTTTAGCAATGTCAGAAAAGCTTTTAAGCAGTTGTGCTCCTAAGGTAAGTTAGAAATTACTGTTACACCCTCACATTTGTGCTCCCAAACGATATATTTTCAAGGCAAAGCAAATAATTTAACCAAAAACATTTAAAAATTATATCCAGTAATACAAAATAGAGAAGTCTGTATTTATTTACATCATTCACAAAATATCCATAGTTTCCATAAGTATGTGTGAGTATGTAGTAGCTGTATCGAAGTGTAAGCATCTGCAAAGTTGCCACATAAACCAGTTACCCTGCTTTTGTGATGTTGGTTTCAACTTCTGTGCCCCTGTAATGCTGCAAGTTCTTTCTAGTTTTCATCCAGATTAGCCTGAGATATAGAGGTCTTAAGTAGGTTTTGTAAAAGGAAGCAGCTCTATAAAGTGTAATTGTAAAGAAAGCTGCAAATATGGGCTACATGAAAAAGAGTAGACCCAGTGCTCAAGGGAACTGGTATCCCCCTCTACTCTTTGCCTTTAGACTGCACCCAGTTTTGGGCCTTTCAGTGCAAAACAGGCATGTAATGCCTTCAGTGGAGGCCACTGAGATGGTGGGAGTTCCAGCACTTGGCCATGTGGGGGAAGAGAGAGGTAACTGGGCTTGTTCAGCCTGAAGCAGAACTGGCTTTGGGGGGACCTACCAGTTCTTAAAAGACAGAGCCGTGCTCTTTATTCACAGTGGTGTGTTGCAGGAAGGTGAGACTGCAGGCAGAGCCAAGAGAAGTTCACACTTGTACAAGAAGAATTTTGTGAGTCAGTGGCACAGGTTGCCTCACCTGAGAGTTTGTGCAGTCTGCATCCTCTGAGGTTTTCAAGCCCTGACTGGATCAAGCCTTGAGTAACCTCTCCTGACCTTAAATTGACCCCACTATATGCAGGAGGTTGGACCAGAGACCTGCTGAGTCTGAACTATCCTGTGATCCAGTTCCTGACTTGCTCATACTGTCTTGTGTCCTTGCAGAAGGTGAGATAGATAAACAGAGTACATGCTAAGAGCTTGGAAGTATTGCCATGATGGAATCTGAAGGAGAGAGGGAATTAAAAGTGGTTTGAAGGACAGAAGCCTAAGGATCATGGGACATATAGCTAGTATTATAACATGGAGAGTCGAAAGAACTTGTTCAGGAGCTGAGACAGCTGCCATGCGAAAGACTAGGATGCAAATCTTCACAGATAAAGTGTTTAAAAAAGATTCAGTGGTTCTGTATTTCATGGTGATAAGCCACTGGTATTTACACTGTGTATTTGATTTAGTCTAAGGTTCTTGCTGCTGAACATCTTGTCCGATGTGTCAGGCTCTTGGTTGGTGTTCTTGGTTGCTATTGCTACACTGGTATATTTAAAGAGGAGGATGCCTGCAAATCAGAGTTGTTCCAGAGTGCTAAGGTAAGCAGGAATGCATTTGGGAGCTATTAAAAATAAAATAAGCCATTAAATATAAATTAATTCTTAAAATTCTGTTCATGTTGACACATTTTCAGAGCACTAATTTCTGCTTAGAAAAAGGCAGTTTAGAGAGGTTTAAAGGTGTTACTATTTCTCTGTGAAAGAGAAGAATCACTGAGATTGTCAGTATACTGGTACACCAGTTTTGCAGTGCAGACTATTCTAAATATTGATGCATTTCTGAATCATGCCTTTTAAAAAAATGGAATAATCGTGGACATGCAGACAAAGGACTACTTATAGGATAACAAGTCCTTTCATTTCTATGTCTTTTATGTAGGACCTTAAGATAATTTGATGGTTCAAGCCAGTATGAAGACAGCTATTGCTGCTATTATTATTGTCACTACTATCTGAGGTGGTGTCTTGCTTAAAAAGGAACCCCCAAACTTACACATTATGGAGATATGCTGTATTTTTCTTTTGTGATGAAAATATTAGTGTTTTGACCAGGTCTAGGCCATGTTTTTGTTGCTTCTGGAGCAAAATGAGCAAAACAAAAATCACAGGAAAAAGTCTGAACTTTGAATATCAAAGCTGTATGAATGAGAATGTATGAATGAGAACCATATTCTTTTGTCTTTATGTGTGTGCTGTGTATGTGTGAATGTACAAAGGAATTTAATTGAGTTTTTTTAACCACGCTGTATTTTTACTAGTCTCTCATTCACTATGCTGGAGAAAGCTTTTCTCAGTCAAAAAACAAACTAAATGAAGATACCCAGATCAACTCACTGAGGACATTGATAACGCAGTGTACAAAATGTTTGTGCAATTGTACCAAGGTAAAGTTTATAACGGAGTTTATATTTCTTTGTTCATTAATGAGATCACAAAGTTAAATATCAGACATATGACTCCTGGAAAAAAATTAATTAGCCTATCTGTACATCTTGCTTTCTTACAGAACAGTGCTAATAAGATATTGTCTAATATATTCCTGCGTTTGTTAACGTCAAAATTTATGAATGACCTCATAGATATTTGCAAAAATCTTGTAAGTACATTCTCTTTGTTTCTAAATGCACTGTCATTCTATGAGAGGATTGTTTTTACAAGACAATAGTTTGGAGGCAAACCAAGCAAGATACATATTACTGAAAAAAGTACATTGAATTTTATAGAGAATTCCTAACTGGAAACATTTTTATTTAGCATTTGAACACAGGCTTAGGGAAAAAAAGAGAGCAGATGGATAACATTTGATCAAGGTTAGCATTCCAGTTCACATTAAAACCCAAAATTATGCTATTTTTCATTTTTTTAATACCTTGTTATAGTAGAGTATATACAAAAAATTCTATAACACATAGTGTTTAACTTTAATGCACTTTTAAAGTTTTTTTTTATGTGTGTTTATAATGTGAGTATTTTAACTGTAAATGGCTCACTGGGAAAAGTAGTAGTGTGGCACTTCACTGTGTTTATCACAATTCTTAAGACTTCTCTCTTTGGCACATTGCTTGCAGTCAGGTCTAGGTGGGCAAATTCCTTTGTTTTTGGAGATGAAGAAGAGCTGAGAGTTTTACCTTCTGTTAACTTGTCATCTGGTAGGCAAAGTAGTAATTAGTGTGTCCCCAAAAAAGTCACATGCCTTTTCATTTCTCTGTAATTATGAAGCATAGTGAGAAGTTTGTGGGTCTTGTAGAGAGAACTGTTTTAAAAAAACTAACACAGAGATCAGTATCTGTCTGAGGAAGCTTATATCCTAAAGAATATAGTTCAGATGGTTTATATGTGTAGATGACAGGTTTACCCCAAAGGATGAAATTCATCAATTTCATGTAGCTCTTACTATCATCACCTGTTGCAGTTCACTAAGAAACTGTAGTGTCTCTTCTTGTGCTTTGCCCGTGGTGTTTCTTCTGTCTTTAAAAGCACAACTGTTTTTGTTAGATGACAGCTACTGGAAAACCAAGTGTCCTGGGAGAAGTGGATCTCAGGAATGATCCTGAGGAGAGTATAATGGAGGTAGATAACCAGATATCTGATGATCTATTTGGTAATCATTCAATGACTGACATCATTGATACAAATGAATGTGGTGATATGCAAACCATAACAGGTAAGTCTTCTCGACATCCAAAACTATTTGCAAAAGTGTGATTTTACAAATTGGTCTTTGCTTGAAAGACAGTGAGATACAAAATTGTGCTATATTAGTAGTTGAAACAGGTAATGGGATTGAACCAGGTACTTCCTAAGCAATTAATTCTCATCAGTGTTTTAAAGATGTTAATGAAGTGTTCTAGATCATTTAGAAAGGAGAAATTTATTTTTTATAAGTAGTAAAATGCAAGAAGAGAAGCTAGCTAACTTTTTTTCAAAACCAGGCAGAGGTTTTGGCAAAGAAGAGACTAGAAAGAGTGTCTGTAGAATACCTGTCTCTCATTAGACTGTGCTACATTTTCTTAAAAGTAGTACTTGTCAATTTTTACTATTTCCTGATAAGTAATTCTTAACATGGTCAGGTTTTTTTATATCTCTGGACCTTCAAAGGGCAGGAGCATGAATCTGTCTGTTCATTTCTGTTAGGAGCTACAAATACTGATGCTCTCTTTTGTTTTAAATTCTTGCTTAGAATGCAGTATATCTTAGTTTTTAACCAGGACTATGTCTTTTTATTGTTGACTGAGAAGGAAATCTGAGTGCTATATTACTGTCACAAACAGCAGCTGGTCTGTTTTCTTGTCATGTTGAATAAGTATCTTTATAAGTATCTTCTCCAGACATCTTATAAATAATTCTAATAAATAAAATTAGCAATTGCTAGAACTTTCAGGAGTCCAAAATGTGACAGGCAAATTACATTTGTACCTATCTCATTTAGGTTATTAACATAGGGTATGAGGATATTAGCATAGTAATTGTTGTCATTTCAAGTTTGGGGAAGCTTTGAATCTGTAATTTGAAATATATCCTAAGAAGTAGTTAACAAAAGAACACAGTTCTGGATGGTTCCGCAGAATTCATTTTAACTGCGATGGAGAAATCAGCTGTGTGTATCAGCACATAAATTTAAAATCTATGTTAGAGAGGGCCTTTGTAGAAGTGGGAAACACACTTAAGCTGTTACTGATGTACTATCTGCTCAATAACAAGCGTAAAGGTTGTCTGTCCTCTATCCGTTTTGAGAACTTACTAGTTTTGTGAAGACCTAAAACGTTGCCACCTTTTCTGTTGTCCTTGGAGAAACATTTCTTACACAAAAATCTTATTTTCAGGTGCTTTGAGCCCATTAGCTGAGGAACAGTTGACAAAGCAGGATTTACTTCTCCTTGAAATTGTGAGGTTCTTATGTATTTGCGTAACTACAGTCCAAATTCAGGCAGTGAGCTTCCGAGCCTCTGACATCCGGCAGAAGCTGTTAATGCTTACTGATGGCAGTGTCTTTGATAGCACTAAGCCCTTACATCTGCGCATGGTGAGTGTGAGCTTTTTTTTACAGCAAACCAACCTCTGTAATTGTACTGTTATTAAATTTGTAAAATCTCCACGGTTACATATTGTCTTTCTCCTGTTGCCAGTGCCCTGAGAAGAGTTAAAATGGCTACGTCCAGTGTTTTTGAAGTGTGGTGTGGTCAGGGAAAGAGCAGTTAGAATATGTAAGCCAGAAAATAAAGAGTTGAGAAGTATAACAGCTTGTCTTTATCATTAATTACTTGTTAAATAACTAGAAGCAGTCTCTGTTGTACAATAGGATCTGTGTTTCAGTTTATAAAGGAAATATTTTTACTACAGTTTCATGATCTATATTAGTGTGATAGTCTGCATGAGAACGTGACCATATTTGTTACAAAGAGCAAAGTGGGTTGGCCCTTTATCTACAAATGTGCAATAGGTGACAATAGGTATCTTTCCTGCATGATTTTCTGTAAGAGTTACTGAAAAAGTTTCCTAATTTTTCTTTTTGTCTACTTATTTTCTTAAGTAGTATTTTCCATTTATAAAGTATCATTTTCCGTTTTGGTTTTGTTTGGGTTTTTTATTTCACTTGTTTTTTTTATTCCACAGTACTTGGTTCTTTTGAAGGAGCTCCCTACTGAAGAACACATCTTGCCTGCAGTGGATGCAGATATGCTTCTGAAGCCTCTTCCGTAAGAGAGAAACTATTGAGCATGTTCCACATCTATTTTAGAGGATTTGGTGGCTTTTTAGTGTTCCAGGATTTTCTTTCCTTTTTTCACAGCACTGTGTGTTCTTTGTACCGTCGAGATCAAGAAGTTTGTAAAGAAATTTTGAATAATTTGCTCCCTATAGCAGTAGGGTTGGCCCAATCCGATGAACATGCTGAAGAGACAGGGAGTGCCAGAGGACAATTTTTGACAGTTGTTGGAGCCTTTTGGTATGTTATCTAATGAAGAAGTCTATTGGATATAAAATTTGTAATTTTTAATTTTACTGTCAGTGTGAAGGCTGTAGTGCTGTTCTGTGTGTTGCTGTTGGTATACTATGATATCTTTACCCAAAATGGGAGCCCCTGGTGGTCTAGTGGTTAAGGACACGGCACTGTAACTGCCGAGGCCCGGGTTCGATTCCTGGTCAGGGGCACTCGCCGGGCAGGTGGAGCCCGTTAGCCCTGTAAGGCAATCCACCTACGTCCTGAGGACCTCGCTGCCACTGTCCAAGCTCGCTTGGCCCCGGCAGATGAACCTTAGGATTAAAGGGTGGGCTCAGTTCTGCGCGCACTGTGTCCCACCTAAAATAAATCCAATGCGCAGGCTGGAAGGCGTACAAAGACCTTCCTCAGATCTTCGTTCGCGAAGTCTGGCCATTATATATTTACCCAAAATTTAACTTTTTGGATTTTCTGACATGTTATATCTATAGCAAAGATTTGTCCTTAAGATAACAATAAACCCTGTTTATACTGTTATAATAAAAAAAGACTGATTCTATGCTGAATTTCGTCAGTGATTCTAGCAAGTGATAACTTCAGAAAACAAAAATGAATAGTTTGCTATTACCGATAAAAATGTCAAATCCGCCCAAACGTGCCTATTGAGCACAAAGTAATCAACTGTGAGCAGCAGAAACTAACTTGCTAGACTGTTTCTCAAAATTCTGGGCAACTTTATTCAAGTTTTCCTTGTTTTAGGCATTTGTCTCAAAGAGGGAAGTGCACTGCATCAGTAAGAGTGGCCCTTTTAAACTGCATGAAAGCCCTGCTTGAGGTAATCCCAGATTTTCTGACATTCATTAGCATGCTAAATATTTACTTAAGATGTAATTAACAACAGTGTCTAAAGATCTTTTGCGTCTTTCAATTATCTAATGTAGATTTTAAATCACAGTATTGATT
The DNA here is from genome assembly GCA_013397135.1 of Pachyramphus minor. Taxonomy (NCBI): domain Eukaryota; kingdom Metazoa; phylum Chordata; class Aves; order Passeriformes; family Tyrannidae; genus Pachyramphus; species Pachyramphus minor. The sequence goes on from VYXB01000245.1 coordinate 367,253, forward strand.
TTCTTCAGGCTGATCCTCATTGCAAGTGGGCAATCCTTAACGTGAGAAATGAAGATCTACCTGTGAATGATGCCTTCCCACATTTCCTTGCAGACAATCACCATCAAGTTCGCATTCTTGCTGCAAAGTCAATTATCAGGTGATAATGTAGATATTTTTTCTGTTTATACAAATCATGCTTAATTTCGCCTTACTAGGTATCACTTCAGCTTCTACATAGCTGCACTTTTGAGTACTTCTGGGACTTTAATCTTGACAGAATATAAAAACCTACCAAGTTACTATGTGTTCAACTTGGACAGTAAAGTGTTCAAACTTATCTACTTTTTAGTTATTTTGTGATGTGAGAGATCTGTATATAGAGAGAAAGTATACATATATATATATATAAAAAACTATATGTGGTCACAAATTTTGTACTAAATTTATTATGCAAAACTTGAATAAAAAATAGTTGTTTATCCTCTAAAAAGAGATTAGGTACATGGTATAGCATAAAAACTTTTTCAAAGGATCCCATGTTTTGAATACTGTATGTAGTTCTTTCTCCATACATCAGAAAGGGTGTAATTGAACTAGAATAGAAGTAGAGGAGAGAGGTGTTCAAAAGTATGAAACACTTTATGCACAACTATCGGTTGCATAAAATGGAGCCCTTCAGCACAAAAAGAGTTGAATTGCAGGAGGTATAACATAATTCCACAAAATCTGAATCAGAACAAAGTGAATATTGACAGTCTTTTCAGTTTAAGGACCAGGGGACATCAAGTGTAGCTAACAGGTTCAAGATTCTAAGAAAATGTGGCTTATTTCTTTGTACAGCAACTTATCCTTAGTGTTATTCTACTACCTTCAACTGTCTGAATGTTTACAGGGGTTCAGAAAGCAATAAATTAATGAAAGAGGAAATTATTAAAGTATACTAAGTACAGTCATCACTTCTAACTCATGATCTGCCTGGGTCTCCCCTGATCAAATGTTATATTCAAGGAATTATTATTCATTCAAGGCAAGCATATGGTGATCTTTCTTAGGTAACTGCTAATAGTCACTTAGAAATGGATGGAGTAATGTTTGGTTTGATTCACTATGGTGTTCCCTTATTTGTTACAAAGAGCAAAGTGGGTTGGCCCTTTATCTACAAAACATATGTTCTTTGAGAAACTGTTTTTGCATATCTGTTCAACAAATACACTCTCAACATACCTCATGATGTGAAATGTCCATCCGTTGTGATGGACAGCTGAAGTTTGCCTTCTTGCACTGGCAGAGATTGGGAAACTTTTATGTATTTTCAGACTATTGTCTACCATTTCACCCCAACAGATATTCTTGATTATGTTTGAGGGAGTGGAGGGAAACTGCTCTATTAGAAAATTAAGACAAAAATAATTATATTCAGTAAATCAGAATCTTATTATTTGATAAGCACAATATGTAGTAACTCTGTTACTGCTAATAATGTAACCTGCTAATAATGATTGTTCTTTTCTTAAAGTTTGTTTCAAGATGTGAAACAGAGAGATTCTTCTGGAACGTCAAAACCTCTTCCCTTGAAACTCCAGCAAAAGGCTTTTGAGAATTCATATCTCAGAGTTCAGGAAGGAATGAGAAACCTGGTACCAATATCTAGTCATTAGTTTTGCCTAATTTTGATTTTATGAATAAAATTACTTTTGACATGCTTATGTTTAGTTTTCCAAGAACATTAATTGTTTTGGACTTCTGGTAATCTGAACTGGTGAAACAAAGAGGTAGTAAGGAAATTCCTTACACACAGTCACTCACTGTTTTACCCACATTAAAAGTTTGTAAATTTTTTTCACTGTGTGTTCCAGACTACTTTTCTGAATTATACTACTTGTTGTTGCAGGTTTCAGTACTGTAACACTTAAGAATCATAGAAAAATGTAGCCTTGTTAATCTAGACAACATACAAATAGAGAATAAGAGGCAATGTAAATTATGTGTTTACATAGAATAAAACCAGGTTTGTAAATTTCATAAAAATAATGTTTCCAGGGATATTAGAGCAGTGGTTTTCACAAAACTAAGATATGCTTAAAAAACTAAAGTATTCGGAAGAAACTTGAAGCGAAGGAAAAATTTTACTTCAGTGCAGTGACTGGAAATACAACGTTGTGGTATATTACTGTGGAATTGCTTTAACTATTAATTTTTCTTCTACTGTCTTTCACTTTTCTTCCCTCTTTGCTACCTTGCTAAGTCATCTACATCTTCCACTTCTTTTGTGTCATGCTGTCACCTATCCGCATGTCATCTCTCTGCTGTGTTTTTTCTGTTCCCATTGTTGTAGTCTTGTAGCCTGGGCTTGCTGCTGAGGCCTCATCTCTTTGTTATCGTGTTTTGTCTCAGAACTGCTGCCTCCAGCTCTTTGTCATCTTGTCTCATTACTGTGTTGCCTTGGCTCCTTGTTCTGTCACCTCAGTTTGGTGTTGTCTCAGCTTCTGCCTTTTCATTGCAGTTTCTTAATACTTTTATTTAAACTCATCACTTGTCAACACCCTGCCTTAATAGGGGAAGAACTGCATTTGAATGGCAAGGCAGTTCTTTCCTATATGCATCAGGGTGTATCAAAAAGGAGACTTGTCTTGTGCCTCCATAATTTCTCTGTTAAGTGGGTTGCATTTGTTTAAACTGCTGATACTATAACATGAACTGGAGGGTGTGAGGTATCAGCAGGTGTGCTGGCATGCCGGAGGCAGTAACTTTTGGTTGAGGAGTGAAGCAGACAGCTGGGGGAAGTAATTTTTAAGCACCTAAAGCAAGATTTTCAGCAGTATTTATGTCAGTGCCCTTAACTTCAAATTTAACATTTATTAATTAGGAGAATGCTTTAACAGAATATTTGTCCAAGTTGTTGATTATTCCTTATTGAAGGTCAGCGGTGATGCAAGTCCTGAAGATCTTTTGGACAAACAGGATAATGGAAAAGCAGTTTTGCTGATGCTTATAACTATGGTCCTGTGCTGCAGTCCAGTCTGTGAAAAGCAAGCTTTGTTTGCCATTTGCCAGTCTGTGAAAGAGAATGGATTAGAACCTCACCTGGTGAAAAAGGCGAGTATAAAATTCGATTTTATATTTAGGTTAGGCTAAAACTGGAAGAATACACAAGGCTTTGTCAGTGTTGAAAGTTGTTAAATTTTGTAAAGATATGACTAATGTGGTATTTAAATAACTGAATGATTTTGTAATTATATTTAACTCCTTACATAGAAATAATGACATCATGGAAGCCAAGTGTAGTGGTAAATCTTGTATATTCAAAGCACAAATCTGAAATACAAATAAACTTTTATACATTGAAGTTTGCAAATTTCATTTAAAAAAATCTTTTTTCCCAGTGGAAGCAAGTTTTCCAATGTGGAAAATATGTAAAATAAATGTAAGGTATTGGAAGATAGTATGTGTCTATTTTGAAGTTCACAAGGGCATACTGAAATGATTGCTGTTTATACTCCAGCCTGTCATGCCAGTCATTTTTTAAGTGCATGTATTCTCCTTTTTATTCCTTATTATTCCTTTTGTATGTCATGGATAAATGCCTCCTGTTTTTACACAAAATCTCTACTTCACAAAATTCCTTGGTATCGCTGTTCTAAGGAATAGCAATACAAATAAAAAAAAACTGCTTATGCTAATAGGAGCTGAGTTATACAAGGACTCATTAGAAGGTGGAGTGGTACACATGGAGGTGTAATGCTGTCGGTTTGCCATAGTATCATGTACTCAGTATGCTATTTTTGCAATCTTAATTCATGTACAGGTTTTGAAAAAAGTATCTGACATTTTTGGCTATAAAAGTATAGAAGACTTCATGATGTCACATTTAGACTATTTGGTGATGGAGTGGCTGAAAATAAATGACAGTGGATATAGCCTGTCTACTTTTCCTTATGTTCTTCTGAACTACTCTAGCCTTGCGGAATTCTACAGGTAAGTTTACTATATATGAAAGCACTATGTAGATTTTATATATAATTATGACAAAGGGTCCCAAATTTCTAAATGTAGGAGTGCATCAGGATTTTGTTGTAAGGTAACATATTGAGAACTTTTGAAATGTATTATAAGCACATGTATATTATATTTATGCAGGTAAGATTTATGGTTTTTTGTGCAGCAGTAGCTAAACAATGATTGTAAGTTTCGTTATGAAGTAGAGGAATGGTATTTGCTATATGATGCTCAAGGTTTTTTAAAGAAGCCAATTCAAGGACATTTTGGAAATCTATTTACCATGTGTAGGTCTTGTTATAAAGTTCTGGTTCCGCACCTGGTTATTAGAAGTCAATTTGAAGATGTGAAGTCACTTGCTGACAAGATTGAAAAAGACTGGAAACAGGTTCTAGCAGACTGCTTTCCAAAGTTACTTGTGAATATCCTTCCATATTTTGCCTGTCAAAGCCATGGAAAGAGTGAAGTAGTGGAGCAAAGAGATACAGCTTCTAAAGTCTACGACATGCTTAAGGATGCAAACTGCTTAGGAAAACAGGTATCCCTTTAAAATTGAAATTTGAGTTCTATAGCATTTAATAGACCAGAAAGAAACATTTTTTTGTTCTGTAAGTGTAAACAGTTCATTTATAGATACAAAATAATTATTTTAATAAATTCAAACCAGCCAGATTTTTCAAGTAGCTATTCAATAGAAACTTTTAGGCAAACAGTTGACTAAATTATAGTTTTTTTCAGAATGCAGTAAATTTTTTTTACCATTCGTTGTATAACCCTGAGTTTCTGTGTCATATATCTGTCATGTTTCCCTCTGAAAATATTTTAATGGTTTATGAGGAGCCATCTTCTCCAGAGGCAGACTAGTCAGAACTAGTAGTAAAATGAAACATAATGTTTTTTCTATATGCTGTAGGAAAGTAAATTGTTCTACCTGTGACTGCCATAGGTCAGACTTAACCAGGCTTAATTTATGAATGACTTGTATGTCATGGATAAAGGAACAAATAGAGAATCAAGGCAGGAGAAAATAGGTTTTCTCAGAAGGAAAAGAAATATTAAATCATTTTAGCTAAAATATTTTTTCTTATTAAAATACTATTTTTCTTCTTGTAGCAAATAGACAATTTATTTCATAACAACTTACCAGAGATTGTGGTTGAACTGTTGATGACTTTACATGAACCACCTGGTACCATGGTAGAAGAGGGAGCTCATCTAAGTAAATACATAAGGTATGTGTTTGCACATTTTCTAAATGCTGAGTATATTTGTATAAAATTGTGCATTAAAACATGCCCTTCAGGCATAAGAGGTGACCTTGAAGTTGAGAATTGAAGGATTTTATTGTCATTACTAGGGATGTATCATAGTCATGCTTTCTCGCGTAGTTATTCACGAGGTTCAGGAAGGAGAACCTCTATAATTCTTCAGTTAACGGAAAGAATGATTGTGTGGGCAAGAGAATGCCATTGTATGTTGATAATCTGGACTATTCTGACAGTGCCAATTTGGATTAGTTCAAGTTTGGATGGACTGCCCTCTCTGTAAAATTGTTCAGGTTTTAGTCTCTAAAGACTCTTTAATAATAAGTCTTTAATAACTAGAGGGCACTGAGAAGTAATGTTTCATAGCAGTTGTTGTAGCGGCAGCTCTTGTTTTTGGTAAGGAGATTGGTTAAGCAATGCCACATAAATTCCTAATGAATAGAAATATTCTAATGCCATAAATATCTTAATTTTTATTAGGTTTTCAGTTAATTCAGGTAATTCCAGGTTTTTGTGTTAAGATACAAACTGTTTGAAAGAACATTGCACTTCCTAAAGTGATCAAAGAAGGTATCTTTATTGTAGAAATATAAACTTGAAAGAAACCAAAGCAGTTCTGTGAAAATCTACCAAAAGTTAAATGGCTGAGGATTTCAGAACTCTTCAAAGAAATTTTTTGCTCTAAGTTTATTAATAGACTGTGGTGTCTGCTTTTAAATGAAGTTTTTCTTTCTAAGAAAGGAATGGTAACAAAAGAGTGATGAAACATAGATTTTGCTCTTTTGTTACTACCATGGTGCATTTCTTTTCTTTTTGAGGTCCTGGAGAAGTTGACTGCCTTTTTTTATGATGAGATTCATGATTACTTTTTTCCTCACTGAAATTGTTCCCACAATTACAAAATGCCGAGGCTTTATCCATGACTTGAAATTAGATTTTCCTACAAAGTACCTTAAGAGGCAAATGTGTGGGTTTTTAGCAAAAAGATCTTTCAAAAGAATATAAAAGAATGCTAAGAAAACACAACTCAGAAAGCTGCCATAGAGGGACAATAAGCAGCTACAAAGTAAGGTATATGTCACTTTTCTGGGTGCTTTTGGTGGTTCTCACTGAAAGTAGAAAAGATTTTCTAGGAATTCATGTGTTTATTCGAAAAGAATTACTGTATTTAATACAAAGTGTTTTATTTTGGGGAAGAAAAATATAAATCTCCTTTTTATTCATTCAGGGAAATGGATCCCGCTCCTAATCCTCCTAATTTTCCATCTTATGTGATTAAGGCAACCTTGGACTACATTAGCAACTGTCATAAAAGCAAATTAAAAAGTATTGTAGCAGTTCTTTCTAAAAGCCCTGTAAGTAATAATTACTTCTTTTTCTGTAGAATGTAGAGTTTCTATTATGGGTACATTTTGTTTTAATTAGACATTTTCTTCATTTCGATGCGAGGAAAATAAACAACCTTAGACCCCTTTCTGTTCTTTTTTTTGCCTTCTGAAATGGAAGAAGTTGTAAGTGCAGGGACAGATTTATGTGCATTATGTAATTATAGTATTTTATTAATATTGCATTACATGCATTATATAATATGTATTATATAATTGCGTTAATTGTATAATTATATTCATTATATAATACATATAGAGAGGATTATTTTAAGGGCTGGGGAAATCTTGTGTACTGGACACAATTTAGAATGTGCCATATTTGTCATATGTCTGAAGAACATTCTAAAATAATTACGTATGGGCAATTTTATCTAAATACGGCCTACAATTAAAATATAAATTTTGCTTCCCTTACAGACTGTGATATTTTTGGAAGCTTGATTTTCATTTGTTAAAGACAAATATGAAGACGTATGAAATTACACAGCTCTTGCAATAAAACCTAGATGTATTACTGTTTTCTGACTTTATTCCTTAGAAATGTAGCTGTTTCAAGTTACACTATTTTGTTGCATATGTTGTCAAGAACTTACTTTGCCTATCCATAAATAATCTAAAAATAAGAAAAAGACTTTTCTGGACCATGTTCATCTAAATCTTTTGAGTGTAAAAGTTAATATTGCCAACCATTGGAATAAGTTTTTTCAAATGTAACACAGCCTTCCTAGTATTTTTAAATGATGGGGTTTTTAAATTTACGGTTTTAACAGTTACAGTCTATAGTGATATATAATATGAAATAGAGCATTTTGTATGCATGAACTTTATGTTTAAAAGAATATAGGTTGAATCATTATCCAGTGTTTTAATGGTTTGTATTTGATGGTTCTTCTGTTGGTAAAAATTGCTATAAGTGTTTGGCTTTCTTAAAAATGTGCATAACATTTCTCATGTTGCAGGGAATAAAAAAAGAAAATGAGGAGTTGTGTGGCTTATAGTCCTGCTTGGAGAATTGGTTTCTGTGTAGGTCTTTTGTTTGTTTAAAGCAATAAAAATAATGAAACTTCTTTGCCCATGTCCTTTAACAAATTATATACCCTGCTCAAGTGTTTCTGTACGTAAGGTATGTCCGTATTGACATGAATTAATTTTTTACTCATAATTTATTCATTTTTAGGATTCATTCCAGAAAATCCTTCTAGCTCTCTGTAAGCATGCATCAGATACAAACAACATTTATGAGAAACACAGAGTTCTTCTAATTTATCACTTGTTTGTTGGTCTCTTACTTAAAGAAATAAAAGATGGTTTAGGAGGAGCCTGGGCTTTTGTACTGCGTGATGTAATTTACACCCTGATTCACCACATCAATAGCAGGTAAATACAGTAATTATCTCCTATTCTTCCTGTCTGTACTTCCTTGTTCTTGCAACTGTACATTTCAGTATCGCCAGCAGATGTGAATTCAGTTGTAGAATTAATTAAAATTTGCTGAGATTTAAAATTAAATTGCCGTTCTTTTATAGTTTCAGAATTTAAATATAGAACTCTTACTGAAGTATGGAACGTTTTGTGCTGTTCTGTATTTAGATGGTCACTATGCTGCAGGATCATGTAATAGGCTATCAAGTTGTAGAAACAGTATTGGGAAATTTTGATGACAGAAAGGGTGTTTAGAAATTTAAAGGATGTGGGAAAAAAACTCAAAATGTGGAGTTAAGTGCAAAATAAGCACTGGTCAAATAAAATGTGCTTATTGAGTTAATCAAGAGTATTGACATTTACATTTTCACCAGTGGCTACCTCACAAAATGAGTGAGAATTCGTACATGTTATCCTGGCTTGTCTTCAGGTTGAGAAAACTGGTCCTTCACGAGGCTTAAGATTTAAATGGAGATTCTTGTGTTTCAGATGAGTAAGGAATTTTCTTAATTCAGGTTTAACTTTGGATTTTCCAGACAGTTATTCACCTAAATATCTTTGATTTGATGTGCAAGTTGATTGCTTTGCTTGTTTGAAGCATTTCATAACCTGAGATGTTGAAGGGATGTGTGGATTTTATGGTAAATGCCATTATTATGGGATTTACTATTTCAATCAACACTGAACTGGGGCAGGGACAGTCCATGCACTGGAGGGCAAGGCTGCCTTTCAGAGGGACCTCGTCTAGCTGTAAGAGTGGGATAACAGGTACATTGTGAAACTGAGCTAAAGCATCCCTCAAGTCTCTCACCTGGGATGGAATACCACTGTGTCACTCATCCAACCAGGATCTGAGAGGTGATGACAAACTGGGATAGGTTGAGTGGAAGACCCCAAAGGGGATAGGTAGAGTTGATCTAATTTCTGTTCTCCAATTTCTGGAGGGGAAGACACCTTACAGCAAAGGTAGAGTCAGAATTTTTCCTAGAAGTGTACAGTGAAAGGACAAGGGGTAGCACTCTGCAAGTTACAATGTGAGAAATTCCAGTTGGATGTAAGGGAAAGGATTTTTTGCAGTGAGAATAGTTAAATACTGGAGCTGGTTGCTCAGGGAAGCTATTGGTTCTCCATCCAAGGAATATACCAGAATTCAGTTCAACAAAACCCTGAGAACCTTATCTGAATTTGAAGTTCACCCTGCTTCAGGCAGTAAGCTGGACTAGATAATCCCCAGGTGTCCTTTGTAACCTAATATTTAATGGGGTTTTTAGCCAGTGGTTATTTTAGACAGAGGAGGATTCAGAGAGCATGGTTTCCACTTTGTTCTGTTTCTGTCAATATTGTTCTGCCAAATAATAGTTTAAAAGCCTTTTTTGGTAGTTTTGGGATTTTTTTTCCACTTTGGTATATATTTTTCTACAAGATTATTTTTCCATTTTTTAAAATGATCAGTAAAACTCAGTGTTTTATGTTTTTCTATGTCTCCTGAGCTAAGTCCATAGAGCTGACTGATAAATTTTAAAATTGAGAATCAGTTCCTCCTTATTTTATCTTTTTCTTTTCCCTTATTCTTCCCTGTTGTGCAATAGACTGATACTTGAGACAATGACTATTTGTATTTCACTTTGTTTCCCATGACAGACCTGTTGCTATCAGAGACATATCCATGCGCAGCTATTCGCTCTGTTGTGATCTGCTTCATCACGTTTGCCACACAGCAGTTACGTGCTGCAGTGATGCTCTGGAGACACACCTTCATGTTATTGTAGGAACCCTAATACCTCTTGCCATGAACCAGTCTGAGATTCAGGACCAGGTAGTTTTGTATTGCTTATCTGTTAGCTTCATAGTTTGTGTTCACAGTTGTTAAAGCTCTTTCTATGCTCATGTTCCATTTTAATTCCTTCTTTCTATGCTTTGGAGATTTACCTAAAAATTATTATTTGGGATGTGACAGCATGCCTTTTATTTTTTAAATAAAAGCATCTTCACTTTTGGTGTTTCTGTTCTGCCAAATAGCACATGGAGTAGCTAAACAGTTACTTACAAAGCTCTGTGGACGATTTCACAGGAAATACGAATGAAGACCTTTTGTATGAGAAGGTGTTTAGAGGACAAAGAGGAAAAGTATGCAGAGAACACAATTCAATAGCTCAACTATTTATTTAACAAATAATCTTCAAAAATAAATGCTGCACATAGGCCTTGAAAGGCAAACAAAGCAGTTTTTGTTGCATGACAGGCATTATTTTCCAGAGTATGCCTCTTGCACTTCAGTTCTCATGTTGCCTTCTGGGTTAATCTGATCCCAAAGTACCATATGCACCTTTGTGGTTGAAGTGTAACTACATAGTCCTGCTCCTTGTACTTCCAGTTCAGCTGGAGGGCTCTGCTGATCCAGCTGAAACCAACCTGACAGTTTTTTTCCCCAGCTTAATGATCGTGATCAGGTTTACAATGTGTCTGTGTAAACAGTTGTCCATGCACAACTGCAAAGGCAACTTGACAGGGTACCCCTAAGCAGAAACAAAGTGGGAAGGACAGAAATTTCTCTCAATTGGAACTGATATCAAATATGAAACCCTCTCATATCATACTCCTGCAGGGAAACCCACCCACTAGTGATCACTTTTCAGTTTCTTCTTTTTATTTTTTCTTCTAGTATTAAATGGAGGCTAATTAATAATTTTCAAGTAAACACAAGTCTTCAAATAAAAACATCACAATTTAGATTGTAGAATCCTCAAAGCAGCTTGGATTGAGTATCCAGTTGCATTGATTTTTAAGCATAAAAGTAGTGTTTTTGCAAAGAAAGTATAGTACCACTTTGTCAAGCATTTATTCAAGTTGTGGATTCTGTTATAAAACAAATTCTGCCGGAGTTCAGTGATTTGGGCTGTAAGTTATGATATTTGTCTGAATTTCAAATTACCAGCACTTTAGTGAGAATAATAAAGTCCTGATAACATCAGAAGAACGGTTTGGGTGCAGTGTTTTGCTAAATCATCGCCAATATTATGGTGATTGTATTGGCCAGTATTTGAGATTAACTTCATCAAGAAACAGGATAGAACTGCAGGCTGTGATAGTAAAAATTTTGATTTTTTGTTTGGAAGGGAGAGTAGCAAAAATGCCTCACCATTTTAGAATATGTCTGTCATTTCCCCAAGCCTTTAAACATCTTACAACTTTTATCAGTGTAATAAATTATCTTAGCAGTTTAGTGGAACCTGGAGAGCCACATTATAGCCTGAATAAAAAATACAGTTTATTGTTTCTTAATGTTTCTCTGTGACTTTTGGGTTTTATTTACTTTTTATATACAGGTTCTAGGCTTGTTGAAGTATCTGGTGATAGATAATAAGGATAATGAAAATCTTTATCACGCAATCAAATGCTTGGATCCTTTCCCTGAATATCCAGCTTTTAAAGATTTGCGAGCAACTCAGCAGAAAATAAAATACAGTAAAGGACCATATTCTCTTTTGGAGGTAATTGCATTTTAAAATATATCTCATGGCATAGTGTTTTTGGTAATGCAAACTGTTAAAAGAAAAAGGATTTCCTAGCTACAGTTGAGAAATATTTAAATTAGACGTAGATTCTTTTTATTGCCAGTTTTCAGAGACTGATATATTTGCTGGTTTCTATTCATACTTTGCATCTGTTAATATCCACTTTGTGGACTGCTGAAAGCCACTTCTTTACCTGAAGCTTTTATATTTGTGTGTTATATGTGCTTAGTACAAAATGTTGTTTTGCAGGAAATTAATCACTTTCTCTCAGTTGGTGTTTGTGATTCACTGCCCTTAACACGGCTTGAAGGACTGTATGATTTACGCAAACAATTGGAACAATATAAAGATCAGATGAAGGATCTCCTGAAAAATTTCCAGGGTACTGATATATGTGTTTTGTTTCTTTTGTATCTGGTTTTGGGTGTTTAGCAAGGTTTTATTTTGTGTCAACGGTTTTTGTATGTTTAACAATGTAACCTTATTATAGTTTCACATGCAAAGTAGAATGACATTTATTATTCATGTAAAATCTGAAGTATCTGTAACATAGTGTCTTATAAATATTATATGAGGTGTTACATGGCAGGGAGGATAAAATAGCCTTCCAGCTTTTGGAATGGGGCATGTATGACTGTGAATGACCATGATAGCATATAATATAAGTATATTGTTTTATGGCAGCTTAATGAGTTTTCTTGTTTTATTAATCTCCCTACTCTTTTAAATGTAATGAAGTTACATTTTATTAAAGTCATAGTGTGTTAGAAAGTAAAGGTCTCAGAAGTTTTAAAATGGTAGAATTTAGTTTAGTTGACCCTTGCCACATCCCAGGATGCTGTTTCAGCCCTCAGTTCAGACCCAGTTCGTTCCTATTTTGGTTTTCAGATGCTTGTGGCATACCATTTTATTTTTGTCCTCTACCTCAAGTTTTCATCAGCTTGTGTGCATGAGGGAAAGATAAAAAGAGCTGATGTAATTAATTGTAAATAAGTGCAGAATAAAATCTGAGGAAGAGTAGTAGTCTGTTGTAAGGCCACAGTGCAAATGCATAATTTCCCCACATTTTGAATATCATTTACAATTTTAGTTTCCAAATTCTGCATGAAAAGCGTTAGTGAAAGGGCAACAAGCTTGTGTGGAGCAACTTCCATTCGAGGAGAGCCTTGTGAGACTGGAAAAGAGATTGAATAGGAGGGAATGGAGAGAGCTGTATGAACTGGGGAAGGGTATGATGAAGCTGAGTAAGGAGTACCCCTCACTTCTACCACAGCATGACAACAGATTAAATTATCTCACAGCAGTTATATGAGAGAAACCGTGTCATTTTTTCAAAATATATACAGCATGGAACTTACTGCTATTTACTGTGGAGATTAGAAACATAACAGACCTTAAAAAGAATTAGAGATGAAGTTTATTAGATATGAAGATCTGCTCAGGCCAAACTTGAGAAGAAGTACTTTCTCTTGCTTTGCTGAGGCAGACTTGATGGGCCTGTTGCCTTGACTTTGCCTTATACTAGCAGTCTATTAAGCACTAAATAATAATAATAAGAAGAACAATAACAGTAATACAACAATAACAATAACAGTTGTTCTGATTTTCTAAAAAGAAGTAAACCCATTATTTATAAAGGTTATACAACTGTATGCTGAAAGCTGACATTTAAGAAATAACTTCTGCAGTTTGGCCAGACATATATATTCATTTTTTTAAAGGTGTCAACAAGCATATAACCCTATCCCAGCTTTTCATTCCAATCAACAGGGCAGTGGGATTTTTGAGAAAATACTGCTGGTTTGGTTTTTTTTCTCATATTGGCAGATCATCATAATTTTTTCTTGGATCTTTTTTTTTTTTTTGAATGTTTATTTAAAATAAGACCTCAGGCAGGCAGCAGATGTGTAAGGAAATGCCCATCATGAGAGTTTGTAGTTTAGCAAGGTTAATTAGACAACTGAAAGCTAGTCAAATTCTGAGAAGTTCCTGACAGAAAGCCTACTTTTGAGATATTCCTTGGATTCATATTTAGAACAGAATGATATTAGTTTAAGGGCTGTCAGTGGAGTCACACAGTATGAGTTCACTGTTTCAAATAGCATTCTTACACCAACTTAAGCTAATATTTCATGTAATTAATCATTTCTGCATCAAAATGCTCAAAACAATAGCATTTGTATATTTCGGTTTTGGGAATTCTTTGGCATAGTCAAATGCATAGAAATATTTTCAAGTTATGATGAATAAGATAACTGAATAATTTTTTTTATGTACTGTTTAATACTGACTTGCTTCAACAATAATAATGCATGTTGATATTGGTAGATAAAAGACACTGGAGCAGTGCTTTCTTTCTAATATGTTCACATTACAAATACACTGGCATTTTTGGCATTTATTTTTCCTTTCTGTATGATAGAAAAGCCAGAAAATTCTGTAGTAGTGAAGTTGGTGGTGAGCTTACTGCAGCTGTCCAAGATGGCAGTTAACCATACAGGAGAAAAAGCAGTGCTGGGTAAGTTCATTATTCCCACAGGCTAATTGGGGCTGTCATTACAAAAACCAGGCTGAAACTATGGTTGTTCTCAGTGTTATTTCCCATTGCTATTTTGCATTACCTGCCAGAGATAGCCATCAGAATTGTTAAAATGGCTGATATATCTTCTATTCAGTCACTGTATTTTAAAGCTTTGACTAATAATTTAAATTGCAATCAGTTTAGACTCTGGTCTGTTCTATATGCAGTAAAGAGTCATCTGCTTCTATGGGTCACTTTATTTGGTTGAAAAATAATAAAAAAATTGAAAAGAACTTCTCTGAAAATTTCGTAGGCATGTCATAGTGGAAATTAAAATAGTTGTTCTCCATCTTAAAGCCTGTTCTGTATTATTTAAAGTATTCTCATAATTTACATTGAGCACCTGGTTAATGTTTGATACAAAACTAAAATCCAAATGCCCTCTTGCCCAAGTGGAGACTACCTCCACGAAGCTTGTGATTACTGAAATCAGATTTCTAAACTAGACAGAAACACCTTTATATGTACACCTGATATATTTTCTCTCTAAAAGACTAATGACTGATAATTACAAATGCTGAGGAACTGAAATCATGTTGACTTCAGTATAATAGATTCTTTAGCACATCTGCAAGCTGCAAGTTTCAGCCTTCTCTTCCTTAGATGATTTGTTAAATTTAGTTAAAAACCCAACCTGTGTATCTTCAGTGTGTTCTTTATTTGCTCTGGTGATTAAAACAATGTTGTAGAGGATGGAAACATTTTCCACACGCATGCAGAGTATGAAAGAAAGAGCAGGGAAATAGATTTTGTTTTATTTCTGATGAACGTTAACATCCCTTTTTAAAAATTATTTTCAAGGTAAATTTTGTTTTGTTTTATTCTTTTCTGTATTTTATCTGGAAAACAAATGAGGGACACGTAGGTACATCATTTTATGTAAAATGTAGATTAATTCTTACTGAGTTTACAGTCTACGGTTTGTGCTTACACAGGCTACTGTTTGTATTTACCATACCCTTAGGGAATGAACATGAGTGATTCTGACCTTTTGCACTTACCTGTTTCTGACAGAAGTGAAAATAAAATCCTTATCTGATATAAACTGGAACATCCAGAGCCATAGGCACTACTAGAAAACTGAGTTAAAAGGCGTAGCTTTATTGTTTGTGAGTCTTAAGCTGCAAAATTTTTTTACATGTGATTTTAATCATAAAGCTGCTTAAGTGAGTATTTATAAATGTTTGCAGCTTTTTACCCCATAACAATCTTGTTCTAAAAGTAGGCTGAGACCTTGTTTTAGTGTTCGTAAGACTACAGAAAGACTGTAAAATTACTTGCATTTGCAGAGGCTGTTGGAAGTTGCTTGGGAGAAATAGGTCCCATGGATTTCTCTGCCATATCTCTTCAGCGTGCTGAAAATGCACTGGATTCTAGAGCAGTGGACTTATTTGAAGATAGAAAACATCAGTGGGTCTTCATAATGTTAACTCAAATAAATACTGCTTTAACGGATAATTGGTAAGTATACTTATTTTATTTAGTTAGCTCAAAGCTTAATAGAAGCCTTTAAGTTGTATGTTGTTGAAATCAGCTCAGAGTAACTCTCTGAAAGTGTTACTAACACCTGTTAATGTCCAACCATTTGCTACTTCAAGGCTTACATTTCTTACCCAGTCAAACTTAGATGTTTCCTAGAAATTCCCTGGTTGGACGCAAGCCAGAGAGTCTCCTCTGTGCTGTGGAGGAAATAATCAGGCTTTGTTTTATAATAAAATATGCAATGGCATGATATATTATATGCTCCAAAAAAATTCTGATTTGATGCACACGTAGATTGTGGAGTTATTTGCCTTGTGTATTTATAAAGGTGATTTTGAAAATCAAATATCTGAATGAAATCAATAATAACGATGTTGTGTATGTTATTTTTTTAAGTATCAGTGTTAGAGCTGCTGCTGTTTCCTGTTTGAAAAACATATTAGCCACAGAGTCTGGCAGTGAATTTTGGGAAGTTTATAAAAGTAAAGCTGATCCCCTGTTAATCTATCTACAGCCTTTCAGAACATCTAGAAAAAAGGTACTTCTTCTGATATACCTTACATATGTGGTATATAGTGTAGAGAAAAAATAAAAATAGATCTTTTTTTTAAAAAGTGCATTTGAAAATATCTTTGAGATAGGCTTTGGTGAATGTAATACACTCTTTCTGGGGATTCCAGTGTCATTTGATGCAAAATGTCGGTGGAAAATAAGTCAGGAAAGCAGTGCATAATTAACCATAAATCAGATATTTCCTCATTTTGAAACTTGTGATTTGTGACGTAAATGTTATTCTTGTTGTGACCTTGTTGATGTTATCAGTAAAATTTTATTTTTAGTACCTTCAGATTTCCTTGGAAAACTTTACATTTAAATGAACAAAATTGAATTGTTAGTCAATTGAAGCATCAGTAGTAGTTAATATGTTTTAACCTGTGCAGGTTGCAGTATGGCTTTTTTAAATGCCTTGGAATTTTTTTATATTTATAATGTGTGTGTATTCCTTCTAGTTTCTTGTCGTATCTGCTGATGATACAGAGGCTCATGTAGAAACTTTGGATGACACAAACCTGTGGATTCCTCTGGGAGAAGGTCATGAGACCTGGATCAAGCACCTAACTAGTTCAATATTGGACAGTGGAGGTGTGAAAAATGAAGTTCTACAGTTAATGAAGCCACTCTGTGAGGTGAGCTAAATCATACATATGTGTGCTGTGATGCATAAAAATTGTGATTACTCATCTTGATAACAAATAGTCATTTCTTCTGTTAAATAATTCAGAACCTTTGTAATCATATATTGCAGATAGCCATAAAATATACTCTTTAAATACAAGTTTTGAGAGATGACTGTAACGCAGATGAACTTTATCTGGCTACTTTAGCTGAACGCCGGCATAGCTCTGTTGAGTGGTTTACATTATTCATATTACACGTTCTTTCTCAAACGTTACATGTTTGAGTAGTTGTCAGTTTGGTTGTAATGTAGAGAAAGAAAGGTTTTTCGTTGTCTTTCTTAGCAGCTGCTGTGCATGGTTGTTTTCTAGGTGAAAACAGACTTGTGTCAAACTTTGCTTCCATACTTGATTCATGATATACTACTTCACGACTCAGATGAATCTTGGAGAAATCTTTTGTCACTTCATATCCAGAAGTTTTTTACAGCCTGTTGCAAATTTGCCTCGTCTAGTAGATCTACTCCAAATTCTGATTCAGGTAATATCATAATATTTTTGTTTCAGCTAAAAATGGGATTCTGGTTGTGAAAAAACTATCTCCTGACATCAAATGTATGATGTGTGCTTTCAGGCAGACTGAATTTTAGACGCTTCTACCCAATTGTTTGATCTTTTTCAGTGGAGATAGCGTTAATTTTAAAGCTGTTCATTGGCAGCATCCAGGCAGCTTCTGCGGTATAACTTTTTTCCTTATTCACAACTGGATGATATTTACTACTTGCTCTTAAAATGACTCATCAGCTGTTAAGTTCCTCTCTTGCTCAAACAAGAGCAATAAAAAGCAGTTTTAATCTGGATTTTCTTATTGGAGAAGACTAACCCTTGCTTTAGTTTCTGCCAAATATTGAGAAAGACCTGTTGCATTCCAGCAGAATGAAAGGAAGTTGTAACCAAAAGGACTGCAGCAGAGTATAATACATATGTATATATATATATATATATATACACAGACATATATTATATACACATAAAATAATGTATAAATAATGTAGTAAATATATGAATCATGTATAAATAATGCAGTAAGTTCCATTAAAAGGAAGGCACTTTCTAATCAAACTGTTGGCGTTCTTTCCAATTAGATTGTGATTGAAGAAAACCTAAATTAATTTCAATCCATCAGGATCCAAACTACGAAAGACCAGACAGTTAGATATGAGAGAGCTGAGCGCGTCAGAACAGGAGTTTTCCTGTTGATCCATTTTGACATTCAGGTTCTAGAAATTGGCACTTTAAAGCATAAATAGTATGAACATCATGCAAATTACTGCACTGCCTGAGAAACCAAACCTAATTGTGCATTGCCAACTGCTTGACTAGAGTCAGACCCACCAAAACTAAAAATAATGAATATTTTGGACTTAGTCCATGTCAGTCTGGCCAGAATAATAGGTCAGTTGAATGTATTATTTTGCTGAAGCGATGTCATTTTTTTGTTAAATTAATATTTCTAAATACATGTCCAGTTATTTCTCCTTAGCATTTAGTTTTCGATCTGATACCATGAAAAACAGACACCATTTTCATTTTCTGTCTGTAAGCTTCTTGTTAGTGAGTACGAACTCCATGCTGACAATTGCCAGTATTGTAATTTGGCCTGTTGTTCAACAAATCCCTAAGAATAACCATTTTCTTCCAGTTTTCTTGTCCAGTGCCTTTTTCTTCCCCTGATTCATTAGTACTTTCTAGTACCCAAATACAACTCATTCAGAAATTTTCAAATGTTCATCTGATGAAATTATGAAAGAGGAAATGTCAGTCTCTTTGGTGCGTTGATGGTACGGTCCAAGAGAATGGACCCTGCCTGTGAAATGCTGTCTCCATTGCCAAGGAGAGCAGCATGTGTGGATGGAGAGCAAAATGTCATGGTGTGTTAGGAACTGAGAGTCAGATGTCCCCATTGCATGTCTTCTGAAAGTTAAGCATGTGGGAGGTGACTTAAAAAGAAGGAGGTGCTGTTCCTTCTGTAAGATCTTTGGTAGCAGTAATCAAATGTAGTAGTAATCAAACCTTTGGTTATGCTTTCCCTGTTTCTTCCTTCTTGTAACTGATAAATCAAAAATTGTCAGAAAAAATTGAGAAAATATTAAACAAGTGAAAGGAACACAACCTGTAGCCATCTGATTTAATTTTATTTTTTTTAATCCAGAAGCAAGACATGGAAATATAAATTCTTTAAATGTGTTTCTATGTGGGAAAAAGTGTTTTTTGTGTAAGCATCCACACTATAAAATCTGCAGTAAAGCTACTAACAAGTATTTCTGTGACTTTGGAGTAACTTTATATGGTTCAAGCCTAAGAGAACAGGTCTGTTATGGAGATTTATGCAATCATGTTAGTTCATCTCTGAATTCCCTAAGAAGAAATATAATACATAAATTATTAATACAAAGATAATTTGATAAAATTGTGGTATAAACTACTGTAATGTCTCTAACATCATGTAAGGAGGAGAAATACATTTTGTGACAAACCATTAGTTTAATTTTGGAAATGCCATCCAAGGAAGTTTTTAGTTACTTTCTTGAGTACAAAATAGACCTTTTTATTTTGTAAAAAGCATGTGTTATGACAGAAGTTCATTATATTTTTTCCTTTGAAATATACATCCCAGAGCAAGAAACCCATAATTTTAGAAGTTTGGATAAAGTATCTCGACGAGCCATGCTTGCTGTTGTTGATTATTTAAGAAGACAAAAGAGGTGAATTATCACTTTCCAAAATGTTGCTTTAATTTAATTATGACTGTTCTAAGATCTGTTGAAGCTGTAGATTAAAGAAGAACATGATAGAGAACATGTCAGTTAAAAGAATGAAGATATAGTGGTGACCTTGCATTTTTTACAGATATGGCTAGCCTTAAAGGATTCTAACTATGCTGGAGGAGTTTTTAGAAAACTTTTTGTGTGATAAACTGCTTGCAGTTTTGAGGGGGATCCTAAAATAAAATTAGCCTTTGGAAAGCTTTATAGTTAGATTAGATTTATTTTGTTTAATGTTAGAGAGAAAGTCTGTTACAGCGCTATTAAAGTCTTTATTTAATCAGATCTGCTTCAGGTACAGTTTTTGATGACAGCTTCTGGTTGGATCTGAATTATCTTGAGGTTGCTATAGCAGCACAGTCTTGTGCTGCTCACTTCACAGCCTTGCTCTACACAGAAATCTACGCAGACAAGATAAATAGAGACAAACAGCAAGAAAGGTATGAAGCTTGAGGAATGCTCTTTCTTGACATTTCTGGTAAAATGGGTCATGTTTTGTGCCTCCCAGTAGTGTTTTGTTTTGTGAAAAGTCAAGGAAGCTTTAAAAATATTACATACTTGCATGTATGGACGTGAAAAATATTTCGGCCAATCTTTGAATGTGATCTAAACCATGCTGACTTGTAATCAGAAACTTTTCTTAGTGCTATTGGTTAAATTAAAGCCAAAAGTTAATCAAGGAGAGAAAGAAACCCGAGAATGATGACCAGAATTGTGCGTGGATTGAGCTGAATGATCCTTATAGAGAAGGAATTTTCTTTTCTAATGGACAACTATCTTTGTCTTCTGGTCTAGCAAGATCAAAATATGAAACTAGTTTAGAAGCTTTGTGGCAAATAACTCTAAGGTAGTGAAAATATAACAAGAGTAAGATTGTAAGCATATACATTAACTAACTGCTTTTATTCTTTCACAAAAGAAAGAATGCTTCAACCATTCACAAAAGCAACTTGATCTAACTAAAAATTGGAAATTAGAAAGTGGGTTTTTTTAATCTCTGAAAAAAACCTTTGTGTTAAAATCCCTTGATGTTGATATTCTTAGTTCAGCTGATCATTGTTCTACTGGAGAGCTATTTTGAATAATTTAGGGATATGACAGGCATGGTCTTGCATTTGTTGTTTGTGCCTCTTTTTAAGTGTTGTTTCAGAATTTCTTTAGTTCTTCATATGAAATTTCATTTCACTTTACTGGTTGAAACTTTCCTTTTAGATCTTCTTTTAAAGCAGCCAAGAGTTTGACATTTGAAGAAGAAAGTCAAAAAACAACTTTTAGTACTTTGAATGAAAAAAGTAAAGAAGAAACTGGCTTAAGTTTACAGGTACATGTGTACTTCATAATCTGAAAGCAAACCTTCTCATATAATTACTATTAACAGTGGGTTTCATCCGAGTTGAAGGCAGATCTAGTTTAATGCAAAAATTGTGTTTGAAAGTTCTCCGTATGCTTTAATTCAAAGTGAACTTAGTTGCCTTCTAGACAAGTTAAATTGAGTATTCGTTCACCTGAAACAGTAATTAACTGGCAAATTTTACATCACAGCAAGCAGACTTTGTTCCCTGAAAGACCTGACCTCGTGATGATAACCAGCCAAGTATTTTTCAGTTTGTTTTGTCAGAGATATATGTTCATTAAAAATGAACATACAGTGGGAAGCTGTACTAATCAAAACCAAAGTAGTATTATGTCCGCCAAGTCTATTTGATGTATCAAATCTGATCCAGTAGCCTTGTCTAAGTTACTTCTTTGCACTGCTCATTATTCCATAACTGTGCTTGTGTAACTTTTAAGATTCATTGCTTAGCTGGTATGTCTGATGCTCATTCAGTACTACTGCCGTTTGCTTTTCAACCAGTCCACCTCAGGCCCAGTTCTGGTTTTTTGTTTAATAAATTAGCAGGGAAGGTAGGTGGTCCTGAAGAGTTTTGCTAGACTGCATAACTTTTTTCCTATGATGATAGCAGGCTCAGATACTGCATAAAGGAAAATCTAACAATGATAATGTTGCATGCAAGGAGTTGTATTTACAAACTTACATGATATATGTAAAACTAACTTGAACTGGTTCCAAAAAAAGGTAACTCTTCATTTTTGTGGTGCATGTTCTAGGAACTTCTCATGGACATATACAGAAGCATTGGAGAACCTGACAGTCTCTATGGCTGTGGTGGAGGAAGAATGTTACAGCCACTGGCACGGTATAATTTATTAATGTTCTCATGTTCTTTAAAGTCATTGCTTTCATTTATTAGTAAGGAATTTCGGTTGAAAATGTCCTGTTAACTTACAACAGGCTAAGAACATATGAGCATGAAGCAGTATGGGAGAAAGCCCTTGTAACATATGACCTTGAGACAAGCCTCTCTCCGTCTATTCGCCAGGCAGGAATAATAGAGGTAATCTTATTTTATTAGAGGAAATAAATGTAAGAATTGATATCCATCATACTGAGTCATTTGTATTAAGTCCAAAATTCTTTTAGGACTGAAAGCCATCCCTTTATTCATGAAGTCCAGCCCATTGTCATACACATCCAAACTGTGTAATATAAGACAACTCAATATTTGTCCTGAAAATGTTAAGGTTTCTGTTTCTCTTTTCACTGACCCATGTCATGGGTGGTGAATTTTGTGAAATACTTTAAAAAAAGTATATTTAATTTTTTACAGATTTTGGCCAGCTCCTAAAGTGACAGGATATGAAAAGTAATGTAAATGGTTACTTTTCTTATCTCATTCTTTAAAGCTGCCGTTATGGCAACTATCTGACTGAAACTGTGGTATTTCTGATACAATAAATAAATAGAATTGATGTTATTTTGAACCCTTAAAAAGTATGTTGCTTTTTTACCCTAAAAATGTTTATACCAGTTCTATAATAGTGTAGCACAGGTATATCTGTTTCTCTCCTTGTTTCATTTTCCTATGAAAATTTTCATTTGATTTCTTACCCAAAATTATTTAGTATCATTGCTAAAATTCTGTTGCATTTCTCTTTCATAATGGATGCATGCGTTATTTGGTTAACTGGTCACAGTTATATAGACATTATGGTCTTCAAACAGATAGATGTTGCAAGAAACCTTTTCAAATCCCCACCAGGAAAATGGTTCATTAAGTAAAATCCGTTTTGACTTACTGTTGGGAATGATGGAATGGAGAAATGTAAACTCACAGTTAATTTGAAGCAGAGTGTGGAAATCTATTTTAACAATGCCAGCCATGGTGGTAGTAATGATACTGCTTTCCTGGGGGTGCAGATATTAATAGTGGGATTAGTAGTTTTATTAAAAAGTTTTCATCTTATGTAGTGCTGAGTTTAGAAATACTTATGGTCCTGTCATACCTGCAAAGGCTTCTCTGTTTGCAAAGGTAAAACAAAGTCTTTTAAAAACCAGTTCAGTTTAATAAAGGTGGAAAACCAACTTGTAGTAATTTTCTTAATTCCAGGCTTTGCAGAATTTTGGTCTTTGCCACACTCTTTCCATGTATTTAAAAGGGCTGGAACGTGAGAACACTGAGTGGTGCACGGAACTACAGGAAATGCGCTACCAAGCAGCATGGAGGAATATGCAGTGGGACCACATCTCTTTTGTCAGGTAAACCAACTTTTGCTAGTTTATTAAGCAAGAGGCAGTGGTGTCAGATCCAAGCAAAAAAAGACATGGTGAGAATCTAGTTTCTGTCAAGCAGGTCACCTAATTTATCTTAATAATTGAATGTAAAAGCAGTCTTTTTCACTTATACTGGTCTGGTTTGTATGCATATCACTTTCCTTTTTCCTGGGGAAAATGTAACTATATGTGGGTAATTCTTCTTGATTGTTCATAATTGTAAACTGAAATTTTCCATTTTTGACTTGGATAGTAAACTTACTTAACAACAAATGAGGGTTAGATAGTTTTTAATGTCTAATTTATAAGCAAATGGGGAAAATATTACTTAATAAGCCACAAGATGTTATTAAGACCTGGCTAGGCAAACACCAGTATTGATTTATGGCTACTCCCTCATAAGGAGAAATCTCCTCCCTTAAGGTATGACTGGATATATGGCAGTAGTTATTTCATGTGACTAGCCAGGCTCTGTGTCTGTCCCTTCTTAGTAAAGCTGCATCATGGCACGTTTTAGGAAGAATACAGAATAGACATAACTACGTTTTGGCAAAGCAGAAGTTACATGGTGGGGTTACATGGTGATCCTCCTACATCAACTTTTAGTAGTCAGAGAGATGGAGGGTTTTTCTGAGACTTACAGAAAGGTACTCTGGGGAACACACTCTTGGTGTGTTTGTTCTCTTCTGCACTGTCATGAGATCATTGATAATCTGGAGGACTTCACAAACAGCCTGTTGAAGGGCATTTGTTATTCCACAGTCAGAACAAAGTTCTTATAAGTGTGCTCTCTTCAGCCCTGGGTTAGGGTCTGTATAACCCTCCTAGGCAAACAGAGTAGTCACCTGTAATACAGGAGCAGAAAAAGAACATGTAAGATGAGAGAGATGGCAGGAAAGAAGGGGGCCAAGGAGAAGGAGAAAGAAAAGCCAAAAGCAAAAAGAAGGGAAAATTAAATTGAACACTATGCTTCTGAATTTATTTATATTTTTCAGTTTTAAAAATATTTCTGAAGTTAACTGTACAAAAGTGTTGATTCTTAACTGAAGTTGCATAAATACTATAATATGTATGTTTCAGCATAATAGTGAGAGAAATATTATGATTAAACTTTTATTGTGCAGTTGAGTTCGTAGCATATTTTTGATACAACTGTGAATGTATTCTCTGTATTCCAAACATTTTGACAATTACTGTTTTTCCTTTGTTTAAAAAGAACAGCTTGAATTTATAAAATGCTACATTAATTTAAAATGTGAAGGGTTGCATCATTATTTTTATCATGCAAAATAGCAATCCAGCTGGAGAAAATATACAACTAAAAATGTATGTCATAAAGATAAAATTGATGTCTTTTTAGAGAAATGTACTTCTTTTATTTTATGTTACTTTTGTTTTATTTCTTAGAGATGAAACAGGAAGACCAGGTTACCATGAATCATTGTACGATGCTCTTCAGTCTTTACGAGATAAGGAATTCTCTGCTTTCCATGACGGTCTTAAAGATGCCAGGTAACTGTGTGCAAATATTGTGAGAGAGAGATGGAGACAATGTATGTGTTTCTAGTCCCAGATTATATATGAAAGACTATCATGGGGTTTTATGGGCTTAAATAAAGTCTTATGCATAGAATAAAATTAATACTTCCAGACTGCAACTTTATTTCTAAGTTTTTAACTTCACTTTGGCATCTGTGCATATATAATTTGTGTGCTAATTTAAGATACATTTCCTGTTGTATACACCCTTTACTTTGTGTTCCTCTTAAGTGGATTTTAGTGTTGGGTGCTCTTCTTTGGCTGAGCTATCATATAGGCTTTGAGGTTTATATATGCTTACTGTGTTTTCATTTATTGACAAGGGTTTTTTTTTTTATTTTAATTCTAATACAAAATAACTCCAGACTGAAGAGTTTGGCTGTTTAAATTCTGCTCACTATGTGGAAATTACATTATGGAGGATAGTGAAAAAAAAAAATAAATTTACTGTTTCTCTGCTAAATCCGTAGAGTGAATGAAGTTGAAGAGCTGTGCAAAGGCAGTCTTGAATCTGTTTATTCATTATACCCAACCCTTTGTAGACTACAGCTAATTGGAGAGTTGGAAAACACAGGTCTGCTGTTCTCCAGGTAATTTTTTAAGATTGTTTCACATCACTTTCTGAGTTTTCTGAATTTTTAGTAATCAAGTATAGCATGAAAATTGTAACAACCTCAACAAATTTTATTTGTGAGCATCTCAAACTTCATCTTAAAAAATAAAGGATTTTAGCTTTACTATGTGAAGACAATTTTAGATTCTCTTTATTTCCAGACTGGATTTATTCACAGTCTAGTTTGAGTTATTTGATATTATGCCAATACTGTATTTTAAATAATTATTTTCTTTCATTTGTATAGAGTTCCCTAGTATACTCCAAGGTAGCAGTCATATCTCCTAGCTCTTGCTTTACTCATGTAACTGAGTCATCCTCTGGTAGTTTCTTTTCTAAAAATGTTTTCCATATCCTTCATGATGCCCATAGCTCTACTGGAAGTTGTTTCAGTTTGAATCACTTTTTTCATGGACCTCTAATACCCTATTCTTAACATTGCTTTTTAATCACAGCAAGGTATTTATTTTGATAGTGCTATTAACATTGAATTTTCTCTATCATAGTTGTATCAGTTTCATAGCTAATAGTCATCCTGCAGTCATGTGGCCTGTCCAGAACCTTATTGCTTTTTGCAGTTAATGAATTGCCTAAGAGAATAATACATGAAATGGCAACCTGCAGTGTGACAGTTTAGAATTTATTCTTGTATTAATCCATTTATGACCTGTATAATAAAACAGGAATCTCGATCTGTGATCTTTTAAGCAGCCCTCTGTTTTTATGCGATTCCCTTTGCTGATGGACCTTTAACACAAGGTTTTTTGTAATGAAGAATATTTACAGAGAAGCAGTTCACCTTAGTTATGTTGATCTTCATGTTTGTTAAAACTGCCAGTTTAGTCCACATATAGTAAACATTTGTAGGGTTTTACGGACTGTTTCTTGATTTGGAACTGTACACTGTGAACTTCCTCAGCAATTCGCTTTTACTCATCTTGCATTTCACAAATGTTTAGTGAGAATTAGTAACTGGTCTTTTTTCTTTTGGTAACAATTGCAGATCTGTTACTACTCAACAACTGAATGAAGTTTATTTGAAATGGCAGAGACAGTCCCAACTTCTCAAGGACAGCGACTTCCATTTCCAGGAACCCATCATGGCTCTGCGCACTGTAATTTTGGAGATCTTTCTTGAGAAGGAGAATGACAATACCAAAAGAGAATGTATTAAAGACATCCTGACCAAACATCTGGTGGAGCTCTCTAGGTTGGCAAGAACTGCTAAAAATACACAGGTAAGAAATTCCAGGAAAGATCAGGAAAAGATGTTTTTACCTTTTAGTTTAGAAAAGAACTTAATTTTTAAGAATACTAAAGATGAACTGTATTCTAAGTTTATTCAATGACTCAGCTATTTGGAGACTTAAACTATGTAGAACTTATTCATAGTTTGTATTTATAGACATATTTTCTGAATTTTGTTCCTAGCTGTAAGCTCCTCTGTGAGGTAGATAATATAAAAATGAAATTTTTAGTGAAGAATGATCTTACAGCTCTGTTTCTCATTTTGTTGCAATTTTAGATATCCAGCTTTCACTTGCATCATACTGATGTAGCATTTCAGAGTAAAACTGCAGAAATAGCTTCATTGCATCTCTATATTTAGTGTTATCTTCAAACTTTTTGAGAAAGCATTCTTTGCAACTAATGGCTTCCCTTCCTCTTTGGTGCCACTACTATCCAAGTAAGAGTGCCATATAGAGTCATCACACTGACCACTAATTGAACTACCCAAACCTACATTTACAGGCATTCTTACATTTTAATTGTTTACCTTGCCTATTTAAAGGTTTGATTGATTTGGTTATTGATTGGACAACTCATGAAAATACACTTTAGTCACTGTATTTGACATTGTTAAAAACCTAGTTGGCTTTTTGTATTGTCACAGTGATATTAGATTACTAAATAATGAGGATGTTACTTCACCAGCGATATAAGTGAAGAGGTGGCATGCAAAAGAATTAGTGTATAGTGGTGCCATGTTTAAAATTATTTTTCTGTGATCTGTAAACACATATATAATAATGTAATGTAATAATAATCACTAAGCTATAAATCCATTACTTCAGCAGGTACTGATCGTAGAATTTCTTTACTATGTACCTCCAATTTAAAATGTTGATACTTAATTTTAGAGTTTCTGAGGTTTAATTCCACAGTCTATTTTTGTTGTAAATCAGGATATTTTGCAGGTATATAGAAAAATAACTTCATATCTTTGCTGCAAATAAAATCTTAGCATTGAATGGGCAGACTATGCTGCACAAGCAGAGAAAAAGGAGTCTAAAAACAAAACTTACTGTGAGACACAGGTATTTCACTTAAAGAATTGTCTATGATTATTTTTTCAATTTCAGCTTCCAGAAAGAGCTATGTTTCAGATCAAACAACACAACCCAGAGGGATGTGGAGTTTCTGAATGGCAACTAGAAGAAGCTCAGGTTTTCTGGGCTAAAAAAGAGGAGAGTCTTGCACTGAATATACTTAAAACAATGATAAAAAAATTAGATGCAGAGTGGTTTCAGGTATGTGTTATATAATGTATAAACTTCTGGGAATTAAATTATTTAAGATCCTAATTCCACTTTATGATACTCTCCCCTGAGAGAAAGTTGAAGTGAAGAAGTTTTTCCTGTTATCCAACCTAAACCTCCCCTGGCACAACTTGAGGCCATTTCCTCTTTTCGTGTCGCTTGTGGCCTGGGAAACTATAACATCCTTTCAGGTAGTTGTAGAGAGGGGTAAAGTCCATCCCTCCTGAGCCTCCTTTTCTCCAGACTAAACAACCCCAGCTGCCTCAGCTGCTACTCCTATGACTTGTTCTCTAGCCCCTTACCCAGCTCTGTTGCCCTTTTGTGGATGTGCTCCAGCACCTCAGTATCTTTTCTTGCAGTGAGGGGCCCAAAACTGGACACAGGATTTGAGGTGTGGTCTCAGCAGTGCTGAGTACAGGGAGAACATCACTGTCCTGGTCCTGCTGGCTGCACTATTGCTGATACAAGCCAGGATGCCACTGGCCTTCTTGGCCACCTGGGCACACTGCTGGCTCATGTTCAGCTGCTGTCGACCAGCACTCCCAGGTCCTTTTCTTCTGAGCAGCTTCCCAGCCACTCTTCCCAGAGCCTGTAGCACTGCATGGGGTTGTTGTGACCCAAGGGCAGGCCTGGCACTTGACCTGGTTGAACCTTGTACAGTTGGTCTTGACCAATCAATCCAGCCTCTCCAGGTTCTTCTGGATGATGTTTGTTAAAATATGGTTGACAAATATTTGGATAGAACTTCATTTTGTGTGGCAATGTGGCAAAAATGCCTTCATGTCTTTAATGTTAATGTTTAGCTATGATGGCTTTTTTGGAGTACTTTTGGAGGCTAAAAGACATTTGCTTTGAATCCACATACATTATTAAGAAATATCACACTTCAGAAATGCTGGATAATTTTGGACCAAGTTCTCCATACATATCAGGGCAAAATCAAGAGTTACTGGTCTTTTGATTTTTGTGATTTCTCCATGAGTCAGTTGATGAGGCCCTCCAAAAATTTAATCCTTCCAGTGTTACATTTACCCTACCTATATAAGGAGGATTTGTGTTTTCACAACCTATGATATCCTTCAGTGTTTCACAGTCAGTGTTGCCATCTTGATCATATGGTTTTTAATATGTACACTGTACTACTAGAAGTATTTTGCAAACTTGTCCTACTCTACAGTTAAAGCTGAGCATCTAATCTAGAGTCAAGTCTTTTGGAAACCTGTTCCATCATCTTCTCGGAGCACTTTTAATCAAGTTTCCATGTAGAGGTCTGTCTGAATAATTCAGTGATCACACATAGTTATCATGATTCCTGGATGTTACCTATGGATTGTACTATGATACTTCAGACTAAATGAGGATATTAGAAAATACAATTCCGGAAACATGCTGTTAATTTGTATATTTTTTATTACATTTTGTCATTGGTTTATTCTACTTTTCATTGTTCAGATTATCAGGTATTTTAAAATACGCACTCTTCTTTATTCTGACATAGAATGTGAATGTGATTTAAGGTTATCGACTGCTGTAGATGTGGATGTTAAATGACTTTGTAGATGCATTATATGTAATAGACCTCAGTGACTGAATTCTAGTCAGGATTTAAAACTTTGGAAATTGCCTACCTTGTATGTAAAAGGTAATTTTTTTTATGCTTCCCTCTCTTTAATCTTGTTCCCAAAACTTGCTTTTTCAAAGGTCGAGAATGATCCTCACCTGAAATTGATGTATACAGAGTGTCTGAGGCTGTGCGGAACCTGGTTAGCAGAAACATGCTTGGAAAACCCTACAGTCATCATGCAGAAATACTTAGAAAAGGTGCATCTTTGGAATATGCTGTCTTTGAGATAATGCTGTGCTAAAATGTGGTGTTAGAATGTCAAGCAGATTTTTCAATGCAGCCTTTATTTTTCTGGATTGAAAGTAGGGTTTCTTATAAAAACATTATAGTTTCACATTGTATTGTATTAACACTGTAATCTGATAAAATGTTCACAGTAATGGCTTTAAAGAATTCACAGTGAAATGTCTAATATTGGCTTAGAAGTGCAGTGATTACAACTACTAGTCTAGTTTCCTGTTCCACATTCCCATTCCTTCCTTCTCAAGATAGATTTATTCACTCATCAGGTTTTCAGTGCTGCCATTGTATTTCACAGAATTAGGGAATCACTTCAGTTGAAAAAGACCTCCGAGATCGTTGAGTCCAACCTGTGACCGACCACCAACATACCAACTAGACCATGGCACTCAGTGCCGCATCCAGTCTTTCCCTGAACATTCCAGGGATGGTGACTCCGCCATCTCCCTGGGCAACCCATTCCAATGTCCAGTCACTCTTTCTGTGAAGAAATTCTTCATATCGTCCAACTTGAGCCTCTCCTGGCACAGTTTAAGACTATGTCCTCTTGTCCTGTTGCTTGTTACGTGGGACAAGAGACCAACCCCCACCTGGCTACAACCTCCTTTAAGGTAGTTGTAGAGAGTGATAAGCTTACCCCTGACAGGTGCTGGAAAGTCTTATTCAAGTGTTTAGAACTACTGTAATTTATTTTTTTTAACTCTTAGCCAGTTACAGAAACATTTGTATTAATATTTTTCCACTCCGCATTTCTTCATTTCATGCTAATTTGTGAAACTCAACAAGAGAAAGTTGCTTTTCTCTATTATTCTCTACGTGCTTTCCTCACTGTGATTTGAATCCATGACTTTCATATATAATTTCCTTTTGGCATTTTTTGGACTGTCTTCCCTTTTTTTTCCTCACCATCTGATGATATAAGGCTTTAAGACTATTGTAAAACTTCATGCCTAGTTACTCTAAAAGATAGATAAGTGTAGAAAACGCCTGTATAGTTAATAAAGCTGTTTCATACAGGATAATCTTTTTGTCTGTTTGCACTGGAACACTTCTCAAAGGTTAAGTTCACTTATGAGAAAAATACTCAGCCTGCTAGATTTCGTTTTGTATGCATATATATTCCATCACAGGCAACATTAAATAATGTATTTGAGCAGGGGGGTTAAATGAGATGACCTCCAGATATCCCTTCCAGCCTCAACCTCCCCAAAAATCTGACCAACTTTCTCTGATAATAGAGTTTAATCAAGTATTATGCAGTACTGTTTATCTGTTTATCCATCTTACTGTTATTGTTACTTCCCGTTTAGGCCGTGGAAGTTGCTGCAAGCCACAGTGGAGAGAGCAGTGATGAGCTGAAGAAAGGAAAGATGAAGGCTTTCCTGTCGTTGGCTCGTTTCTCTGATAATCAGTACCAGCGAATTGAGAATTACATGAAATCCTCGGAGTTTGAAAATAAGCAGGCACTACTGAAGAAGGCCAAGGAGGAGGTCGGCCTCATCAGGGAGCGTAGAGTTCAAACCAATAGGTGAGCATTCAAATGGAGAGGTGGTTACTGTGGACCTGGCAAAGGCTCCATCTCTACCAACTCTCTGGGCAAGAGGTATAGTATGGGTCACATCTCTACAGCTGATTTTTAACTTCTCCACAAAATGGTGGCCAAATCCATAGTACTTCCTGTGAATAGTTTCTGAACTGTGCCTGAACGTGGTCTATGCATGCGCTAGGTTGTGTGGGCCAAAACACTGTGGATGGTTTGGCCTGGGATTCATGTTTATTCTCTTCATCTGTTCAGTTTATTTGACAAAGAAAATGTTACAGAGTGACAACTAAAGAATTGAAGTTTTTCTCCATTACACATTTAGTGAAAGAGTAGAATTCATTTTAATACAGAATTCATATGGATTTAGTATGAACAATTGCAAGTGGGCAGAAAAGGATGACTTTCAGCTGTTGGAAATGGAAGTCTTTACACAAATGATCTCTACTGGATAGTCACATTGATACCAATATTGAGAATAAATTATTTAAAAGACACTGACTGAAAACTTACTTAGAGCAGTGGGTCTTTGCACATACACCAAAGGAGTAGCTCCCACAATTTGATTTCGCAGTTGTGTATTTTGCTGTGCTTGTGTCATGGGATTACCGGGCCCCCCTGAACTGAAATAGCCAAGTCCAGGTGAATTTCCAGAACAAAAGCCAATCAAAAGTTTTAGTAACACCTCTGCCAATGACATATTTAAGAAAATGGAAGAGAAGGTGAATTGTGCAGAAGAAATTAAGCAGCCGTGTGAGGAGGGAGGCAGCAGCGCCCCAGGTGTGGGGCCAGGCCCCTCTCCACCGGTCTTGGGCTGGGGGCAGGCATGGCACTGAAGTCTTCCCTGGCCAAGAGGTAACAGAGTGGAGGAAAGGGAAAACAAACAAACTAACAAACAAACACCTCTAGAGAGAAGCTGCCCTGCTTGAAACTTGCTGCAGAAAGAATTCCTGCCCAGTGGAGAGCTTGAGATAAGAGACTTCTCCAAGTTCAGCTCTAGTAGGAGAGAGCAGAGAAGTGCAGGGGGAAGCTTCCCCCCACCTCTCTCCCTCCAGCAGGGGAGACTGAAAGTTGCAAACCCCCTGCTGCCTGTAAGAGATTACTGGGGTGCAAAAGACCCCCCCATCAGCTCATTTGTGACCCTAAAGGACAGCAGAGAATGGAAGAACTGTTGTCCTGGGTGGACCCACAAGGAGAGGTCTATTTGAGACTGTCTTCTGTAGGAAGGGACCTCCACACAGCAGAGGAAGGACTCAAAGCCATTCTCTGTAGTCGTGGCTGAAAGTGGTAAAATGTCCTTCTGTGAGCCATAGAAAGGACCCCACAGGAACAGGGGAAAAAACTCAAAGCCATTATCCCCTATAACTGTGGTGCAGACTATAGTGGAGTAAGGGTCCCCTTACAAGCCATGGAAGACCTCAGGAGCCCAGGTGTGCCCCCCTGGCAGAATGGAGGAGAGACAGACCCAACCCTGAAGTCATCATGCAGCAGAGCCAGCTGAGAGAGAGAGAGATTTCCAGCTACAACAAATTGGAACCATTGCCTCAAAGGTAACAGAAGAGAAACTTTACAAGTGCTGCAGAATTGCTTTAGAAAGAAGAAACCCTCTCCTCCTGGACTGACACAGGGGGGAGAGAGATATTTTTGTAAATACCTCTGATGGTTTGGACCTGGCACCCAGCTGAATATTGAATTGCTTCAAAGGAAGAACCTTTCTCCCTCTGGACTGATAAAAGCGGGGAGAAATGCTTTTGTAGATACTCATGATGGTTTGGACCTGGCTCCCAGCCAGATGCCCAGGCCCACAGTGAAGGCCTTCACCCCCTCCCTTCCCTTCCCAGGGCAAGGGAGTGAAAACTGCAGAACTCAGACATAACCAAATTATATAACTAATAACTTAACTTTCTCTTCTTGAACTGATACAGGAGGGAGAGAAATGCTTTTGTAAATAACCTAACCTTCTTTTAATAAGATAAGCGAGTTTAATTAGAACTGTTGTAGTATATATTATTCCTTAGTCTTCATCTTGTTAGTAATAAATCTTAGTATTATTCCCTTACGTCAAGCCTCTGTTTTGTCTGTATGAAACCTCTCTCAACTTATAGTAATTGTGTAGAGGGGGGGGAATTTGAAAAAAAAAATATTAGCCCTGGTAAACCCATGACAGCTTGTACATATAAAGCAACTTGAAAAATGTTGAATTAGTAACTAAGAGAGAGAGGGATGTCCTTGCTGTAAGTTCATTAAGAGTTAATTTGTTGTTTAAAAATAATGTCTGTTCACATAGATACACAGTGAAGGTTCAGCGAGAACTTGAACTGGATGAATGTGCCATTCAAGCCCTAACTGAGGATCGTAAACGTTTCCTGTGTAAAGCAGTGGAGAACTATATCAGCTGTTTACTAAGTGGAGAAGAACATGATATGTGGATATTCCGACTCTGTTCACTATGGCTTGAAAATCCTGGAGTTGATAGAGTCAATGAAATGATGAAGGTATATGTCTATTCTGTTTTTTCCTAATGCTTTGACAATTAAATTATCCATCTTTTGTTTCCTTCCCCTAGGTTTCTAGAAAATGAATTACAGTGCTCTGCAGTATGCTTTCCTATGTAGCTGCATAACTTTTCCTGCAAAACTTGCTTTTTTCAGTTGTCATTGCTTATCAGTTTTTCATCAGTGAGACCTGTAATTCTCAATGCATTTTAATTTAACTTAATTTAGCATTTTAATTTGAAAAATCTGAACTATTAAGTATGTATCATGAGCTTTTACTCTGGTCACCTTTTTCTTTACATATCTTGGAAACTACCGATCGTGAACATCCTTAGGTACATTATTCTAGTTTAAATTATATATACTTTTAAGTGGAAAGTTATGAAAGGTAGAATAGAAAATATTACTTTTCCTATGAACGACTTGTAGCATTTAGGAGACATGGGCCGAGATGATGTGATACTCACTGAACTGCAGTTTGATCACACAGCCATGATTACTCTTAGTTTAAAAAAACTTATGATCACAATTTTTGTTTGGTGTTTACTACAGCTCTAACTGAATTTTTTCTACTACAGGAAAATGCACAGAAGATTCCCTCATACAAGTTTTTGCCTCTGATGTACCAGCTGGCTGCTCGGATGGGAACTAAGATGATGGGTGGTTTAGGATTTCACGAAGTTCTGAATAATGTAATTTATGTTTTTCTTATCTAAAGATACCTTGATTGTCTTAGTAGTGCCTACTTCTAAACAACATCCATCTTTCTCTCTGCAGTTGTAGCTAAACAAGGGTGTATTACAGATTGGTGTATTAAAAATAAGTGTAGTTTTAAGGGTGTATTAAAAATAAGTGATGCAAAATTAGTATGGTGGGGAAAGAGGGTTGGGGACTTTTTCTTTTCTCCTTAATTGATTTTCTTCTTTTATAAGAGTAGACTTATGCAGCTATAGGAATGTACTTTGAATGTTTTCTCAGTTGTAGAAATACCATCTAAGTATTACCATTTTATTTCTTCTTAGGAACCTTAGAAGTTCAAAAGAATTAATAATGTTAATTAAGTATCCTTTTTTTTTTTCCTTCTGTACAGTTTTAAATAATGGGATCTTTTTTTTTTTTGTTGACAGCTAATGTCTAGAATTTCACTGGATCATCCACATCATACTTTGTTTATAATATTAGCTTTGGCTAATGCTAACAAAGATGAACTCCTCAGAAAACCAGATGCAATAAGAAGAAATAACTTAATTAAAAATGCACCGAAAGAAATCTCCCAGCTTGATGTGGTGACTACAAAAAATTCTGTTCTATTAATTACATTCAGTCCTTTAATTCTGTTAAAAAAATGAAAAAAAACCAAACATGTCAAGTGGCATTTTAGTGCAGAGCTCATCAGCTGACTTTTGTTAAGAAACAGTAGGAGGGAAAAAGTACTTTTAATAATAAAAACCCCTTTTGTGCGTACATTAGTAATTATTGAAAGAAGTAATTATGGGGTTGAACAAAATATAGTTAACATTTCCTGCCACAAATAGCCCCAATTATCGCAGAGACTTTTGAGATAAAAGTCCTTGATGTGTCATTCTGCAAAAGGCATTTTAGATGCAAGAAAGACTTGAGTGGGTTTATTGTGCATTCTGAATGGAGTATTTTTTATGCTTTGAGTTTTAACGTCTGTTTCACCTAAGTATTTGGCCTTGTGCAGTATATCCTTTGTTCCTTTATATGTTAAAAGCCATGATGCTAGGTAATACTGAACTGTAGTTTCATGTTAAGGTTGCTGTTACTTAATTTTTTTTGAAACCTATCTCTGGAATCATCCCTCCCCTAGATTAATGCTCATTCTTTCCCCCATCGTTGTAGGCCTGATATGGTTCTTGTTGCCTTCTTAGCCCCCACACTGATACATTATTTCAGCACATTTTTCTGTGGCTTTTTTTCACCTTTCTCTCAAATTTGTGGTTTTGTTGGGGTCCCACATGAGTGGCATTATGCTAAACTCAATTTAGTATCTCAGAGTCAGGCACAGAAGAAATGCATAGTCAGGTTTTTGCCTTTTGCATACAGGACTTTTCTTAAGTTGGAGGATGTAACAGAAGCAAGCAGATGGTGGAAGAACATCCAAACCTATCTGTCCTCTTTTCTGAAGAATTTTTGCAGTTTTTTTGCACTTTGCCTGGACATATTTGCTCCCTCTCCATCCCCAATAATATTTTCCATTATTCATCATCTCAGATTAGACAGCACAGAATTTTTCTTCTGATTATTTTAGTTCATGTCACAAAGGGCTGTCCATTATTGCAGTTTGCTCTGTTTTCATAGGGCATATCTCAGTTTTACTTTTTTGGCTGCATGTAATGATACATCTTTAATATTACAAGGTGTAGTTTGCAAATATTGTATTGTATTGTATTTCTTTGGGTTTTTTTAGGACAGAATGGAGGCTGCTAGCACTATAATCAATATTGTAAGAAAAAAGAGAGCTCGTATGGTTAGAGACATTGGAGCACTTTGTGATGCTTACATCACATTAGCAAATGTAGATGCTACTCCGTGGAAATCTCAAAGAAGTAAGTCTTGCAAAAATGTTTGTTTTAATAGTGAAGTTGGATTTTATTTTCTCTGATTAAAAAGTGTATTTCTAAATGTTGGTATTTAAAGAGATACAGCATTAGCATTGTGTCCTATTTTTGGTAGACTAGAACTTAGTCTGGATTAGAAGTCATAGTAATTACTTGCGCTGTAACAGGCTCAGACTCTGAGTATCAAAGTCCAGAAATCTCCGTTTGTCTTGCAGTCATCTTCATCAGCTTGACAAAAGTGTACAGTGAGGTTTTGGGTCCCAAACACAATGTAAGCTGTTTTTTGTCAATTTTCATGTATGTTTCTAGTTTTGAATTTAAAACTATTCATTTGTTTTAATTACAGAACAAATAAATATTCCAGCTGACCAGCCAATTATTAAACTGAAGGACTTGGATGTTGTTGTTCCTACCATGGAAATTAAGGTGACTGAAGTTGAAATAAATAGACTATAATATCAAATTATAGAATCAGCTTCAAGCTTTTGTAGTGGTAGTCAGGGCATCCAGCTTCCATCCAACTCCCATGTTCTTTACAGGTCAGCCTATGGGAGTATTTCCTTGTCAGGTGGGAGATGCAGGGTGAGATGGTTTCCTTAGGCTTTAGAAGACCAAGTCTTATATTTGCTGGATAATGTTTTATTGTACAAAGGTGGCTTTGCCACTGTTACCACTGACTAGTCTTTTATTATCAGAAGGGGTGATCACAGAGAGGGTTTGGGAGCTTGAATCTCCTCTTTTATAAGTGCTATCTCAGAGGCACTTAATGTCCTGAAGGTGTGAGAATTAATAGATATGCCTCCTCCTGTTCCTCAATGGCCATCTTGTATGTTTTTACAATTGAGTAGTGGGGCATGATCCACTCCTATTAGCCCAAGTGGTTGATTGGATGGGTGCATAGGCACTCACTCTTCAATGCCACATGCTCTACCTAGGGAACTTACCAGTTTCGGAAGCGTAGAGTTGCTTTTTGGGCCAGCACCTAAATTTAAATGTTACTAAGCCAGACTTCCTTGTGTCTAAGTCCCTCAGGCTACGTCCATAAAGCTAAATATGTCAAGGGACTACTTTATGCAGTTTGACTTCAGAGGCCAGAAATTGCCACCCATGCTAAATAACATTTGTTTGTAGGGCTTCTGTTGGCCCCAGGTGTTGCTCTTTTGTACAACTCGATTGTTCTTTTCTTTACCTTTCTTCTTCTCCAGTATAAACTGTCTGAAATGGTTGCAGGTCTGGGATGTAAATTGCTGGAGCAGTATTTCATTACAGCTAACTGAGTATGGTTGCTTTATGACATGAGGATGTGGAGAATGGCTGAAGATACAGATCCTGTAAACTGCAGCAGGTTTAGGGTTGTAGATTGGGCCCTTTTGCAGCCTAGTGTAAGCCTAATGCCCCCAGCTGTGTGTGAACATTTTCTTGGGACAATGCTAGCTGGGACAGGCTAACATTGTCACAGCCTGTTTAGTGGAAGTCTGCAGCACCATGTCCCCTCTACCAGTGAGGTGTACAAGGAGGAATCAAAAACAACTCCTTTGCTCAGCATATTTTTGTAGCCTTTATGGGTATTATCCTTGGAATACTCATATGAATATTTAGCATATAGTCTGCTCATGAGGTTTTCAAACACTTCATTACCACTTTCTCTGAGTGAAATGGAGGTAATATTTATATTAATTTCAACTTATTTATAATTTCAGGTGGATCCCACAGGACAATATGAAAATTTGGTCACAATAAGATCTTTTAAGCGACAGTTTCTTTTAGCAGGAGGCATGAATTTGCCTAAAATAATAGATTGTGTAGGATCAGATGGTAAAGAAAGGAGGCAGCTGGTTAAGGTATGTTCTGTCAGTTGTAATGACGCGTCAGAGACTTGGCATGCTGGAATTTTTTTTCAGTTCTGTCAGTTTTCTAATGTATCACTTCTGTACCATGAGCAGACCTTTCACATTTCAGTGTCAGTTGAGGAATACTTTAAAAAAGGAAATTGCAAAGTATTTATAAGTAATATAAGAATCGTATAATATAAATAATAAGTAATTATATTAATTTTTTTGTAATTATTTTTCAGCAGTGCATGTTATATCCAGTAGCTTACCTGACAACTACCAGACCTGTGACTTGCCTGGTCATGTCTTACCTGGTGGCCTGGAGTGTACAGTAAATAAAAACCATCTAGTTTTCTGTTAAATACCTCCTTTTTTTTTTCTATATATAAAAAAAATTACAATTAAGAGACAATCAAAAGCACACACATAGAAATACAAATCTCTAAAAAATATCTCTTTAGACTCCGCTGATTTCATTCTCTCTTTGAATGTAAATGTGGAGCAGCTGCTGGGAGAATTCTGGTTTGCTGTTAAGGTAGTCTTGAAAATTTCAAGGAGAAGCATAAATCTGCATCCCATAATCAGAACTTCACTGCCAACTGATGCTGCTTCAACTGTGTGCTGGGTTGCTAAACAGGTTGAATGAAACATCTGTGTTTAAAAAGGGTGCTGTAAGGCATGTAGGTTGATTGAAACCTAAATCAAATAATATCTGCCAGAAAAAAAGGAAAAGGTAATGCTTTAAGTTAATGATGGCTCTGTTTAAGCAGCTGAGCACTATTAGAAAACCAAATACAGAGGAAAAAAAACTATTGTTAATTACAGTTTATTGCATGTGATTTTTGTGGAAAAGTAACTTGGGGGTTGTGCAATTTTTTTAAATAATTTTTTTAGTTGCTGAACAAGAAATTGGATGCTGAAAAGTTTTCTAACTGCTTTTTCTGTTTTTGCTGAAGGGGCGTGATGACCTCAGACAAGATGCTGTCATGCAACAAGTTTTCCAGATGTGCAATACATTGCTCCAGCAAAACACTGAAACACGAAAGAGAAAATTAAATATCCGAAGATACAAGGTAACCCTGAACAGCTGTGGCAGCAGAGAAATAAAGTGTCTTTCTCCATACTCCACTTTTTTAACCCAAAGACAAAGTAAAAGGATATTTATTTATGTGAGGATAAGATAATCACTCCTCCTTAATGTATGGAATAAACAATATATTTTAATTATTATGATTTAATTTTTTCTAAATCCTTAAAATTAATTTCTGATGCCAAATATATATTTAAATACCCTTCAAAGCTTTCTTTATATGAACCTGTAATTGAAAAGAAATTAACTCATTCACTGGCCTTGAATTGGAAGTTTCTAGTTGTTAGACTTGAGCATGTAAGTTTGTTTATGAATTCTCATTAATTTGTCCTGTGATATTCCTTAATAATTAATTTTAGTCTTGCAATATCCCTTACAATTGAATCCAGAAGTCCCATCTAGGGTCCATTCATGCAGAATTTGAATTGAAGAATTTTTGTCGGAATTGCGAATACAGCAATACATTCTTATTGTGAATACAGAAGATGTGTTTGAAGAGGAACTTTCCCTTCCTCTGTCCTTTTTATGTGCTTGGGATTATAATAATAGTTGTGAAGGTGACCTCTGAATAAGTATTCTTGAAGGATAAGCTCTTATCTTTGACAAATGAGAAACAGGCACTGTGGAATCTCTAAAGGTGCTTATCTGAATTGCCAGTGTGGTTTTAAGAATTCTCAGGCAGAGTTCCAGTCACATTTTTTGAATAATCTTCAATTAAGAATCAGATTTTTATGTGTGCAAAAAGGAGTGACATCAGGGAAAAAGAGAAAGGATGTCGCATTATGAGATAAAGACACTTTCATAAGGAAAGTAAATTAAAGGAAAAAGGCAGTAACTGTTTTACTGAGGGCAGGAGACAGTTCCTTCTGGCCAGTGCTACAGCATTTGGGGTAATCATTACAGCCAGTCATGCAGTGAGCAACTGTTCCCTGGGGTGGGAAGCAGACTAAGACAAACCTAATATGTTCACACAGCTACCATGTGTTTGTGTGAGATTTTACTTCTTGTATGCAATTTGCCCAGTGCCTGTGTTATCCCATTCCAACAGAGTGACCTGCTGGCTGTCACAGGTCATCCAGAATGCCAACACAAACATGCACATTGAGGAGTGTTAAGTTGTTCTGAGGTATGCTAGTGGAAGGTTCTCTGGGCTAGGAAAAAAATTGCAAATACTTGGTAGAAAAAATTTGAGTGGATTAAATGTGTATTAAAAACATGTATTGTGTTGTTGTATGGTTTGTCTTTTTTTTGTCACAAACACAAATGTGCACCCATGCTCTGCAGGGTGCCTATTCATAGTTTTGTGTGTATAACCCTCCCCCATGCAGCTGTGGTTTTATTTTTACAGGTGGTTCCCCTTTCCCAGAGAAGTGGTGTTCTCGAATGGTGTTCAGGAACAACTCCCATTGGGGAGTTTCTTGTGAATGTCGAAGAAGGAGCTCACAAGAGATACAGGCCAGGAGATTATTCTGGTTATCAATGCCAAAAAATAATGATGGTGAGTCAAAATAACTTAAAAAAACCCCAAAAAATAGCTGGCTTATAATATTTACAGGGGGTTGGGGGGCAGGCAGGGGAATTTACGGAGAATGATGTGCTATACTTTTAGTGTATATAATAATGAATATGATCTGTGGCATGGAATGAATAGATATTCAGACTTTTAGTTTAATTCCGCAGACCACCTCACTGTAAGTTTAGAAAATTGCAGCCAGGTTTGCCTGTTACTTTATATACCTGCGAGGGTGCAGGAAATTACTTCCTTTTAAATATCTATAGCATTGACAGAATAAAAGTATGTTTAATTTTGGCTTTGTACACCTTTTGCATGGGAATGAGTGAGAATGACTGTCTCACAGTGACATGAAGCCACCAGATAAGCAAAGGTACCAGAACAGAGTGCCAAGAATGGAAGTGTCTCCCAACAAGATGCATAGGAAATAGGAGTGTGGGGTTTTCCACATTTTTTAACCCATGAATTTTGTATGAAAATGTAATTGTTTAGTACAACAGATAGATAGATGCATTAGTAATTGCTTTAAAAGAGACAATAATTCATAGCTCAGAAAGAGAAAGGAGTTAGAACAGCATTTGATGGATGGAGAGGGTAGAAAGTAGGAATCTGTTCTTTCAAAGGAAGACGTAATTTCCTTCCAAAGCAGTTAGCCACAGGTAAAACATTTTCTTATGTGTTTAAAGGATGCACAAAAGAAACAACCTGAAGAGAAATGCAGAATCTTCATGAAAGTCTGTGAGAATTTTCAGCCTGTGTTTCGGTATTTCTGCATGGAAAAATTCCTGGATCCAGCTGTGTGGTTTGAAAAACGTTTGGCATACACTCGTAGTGTGGCTACGTCTTCTATAGGTATTACATAGTTATATTGGCTTTTTAGTTTATGTAACCAACAAGTTTATACCATTTCAGGAGCAGTGGCTGTTCTGTTTTATCACGTGCCACAAAAGGCAAAGTAAGGGGGCAAAAAATTCCAGCAGGAACACCAGCATTATTTTTGTAATTACGATTTCTGATTTGTTCCTCCCCATCCCCATATCTGCTGCAGTAGAAAGATAGAATGAAATTCTGTGTTTGTTTGATATAGTGGTTTGTATTTTTAGGTTCTGGTAGTGTTTTTTGAAGTTTCTACCTGACTGGTTATTTCTGTTGTTTCCATTTAACATTCATTCATTTCATGTGTAGCCTCAGATGTTTTAACTGAGTTGAAAAGCTCAATCTTTTACTTTCTTTGTACTGGCATTGTCAGCCATGTCTGAAATGGTTATTTAGGCTCTGGCATTTTTCCTTTGTTTTTTCTGCCTTAATAAAGAAGTGTATGTACTTGGATTGTGGATCTTCTTTGAATGGCTCAGTTCTGTAATAAATTTCTCAAAGACATTTGTTAGTAAATTGTATTACATTGCAGTAGATCCCGTTTTAGATGCTAACATGTTTATACACTCCCCTTTTTGCTGAAAAAAAAAAGGAAGTAAATCTACAGTTTAGCAGAATTCACATGAAAGATTTTAGTAGGAAATACTGCTGCTGATCATCAGCTGATGAAAGCAGTAATGGGTGTAAATTGCACCAAGGGAAATGCTGTTTGGAGGTTTTCCAATTTAAGGACACTAAAGCACTGAAATGGGCTTTACGTGAAAGAGCTTATAATTTGAATCACTGGAGATTTTTAAAACTGACTTAGACAAAAGTCAGTTGTTGTTTTGTTTTCATTTTTTTCTTTTTATTAAACAGTAATAGTAACAAAACCTGATTTTATTATGCACTTCATTTTAATTTTTTTTTTTTTGAGTGCTGCAATATTTGATAAACCTATCTAAGAAGAGAAATGGCCAAGAAGTCTGTGGAGTAGATAAAACAATACACATCCATATGAGAATGTCTTTGCAATTGCATTCAGTTAAACTTTTCTTTTTGGACTTGTGGAATGGCATTTACTCTTTCCTGGGGTAATATCTATATAATAGGGAGAAAAAATATCCTCACATGTAATTTGTTTGCACCTGTTCTAATGATTTTAATAATCTTTCTCTGGTTTTTATTACATGTAAATATGGTTTAAGCACTTACCTTTTTGTTTCAGTTGGCTACATTCTTGGACTTGGAGACAGACATGTTCAGAATATCTTGATAGATGAAAAAACAGCAGAACTCGTGCATATAGATCTGGGTAAGTGGGACAGGCAAGAAAACATTAATTTTTCTTTATTTTAAGATTTTTTTTTAAAACATTTATTATCCTTTCATTTAGGGGTTGCTTTTGAGCAAGGTAAAATCCTTCCCACACCAGAGACTGTTCCATTTAGATTAACCAGGGACATTGTGGATGGAATGGGTATTACTGGCGTGGAAGGAGTCTTCAGAAGGTAAGTGCTCCTGTACTGCAAAGGGATAAGAAGGCAGCAGACTACTCCCAGCATTATGACTGTTGTTACATGTTACATAGTTCTGATTCTAGAGGGGAGACTCAGACTTCTGATAACATGAATAATGAAATACCTAAATGCTGACCTTTTACTTATGGGCTCGTATTTATATAACCAATTGCAAGTTCATTACTGCTGCTCAGTGTTTCATACTCTTCACTAGCTAATGGGTTATTATCACCCACTTGTGGCATTCAGAGAGGGCTCAGTGTTTCCAAATGCTCCGCAGCTAACCGCTGATTTAGAATGATGAATTTTTTTTTCCTTCAGAACTGTGCTGTTCTTTCAGACCTATACTATATATTCAGAACTGTTAAATGTCTTTGAACAAGTTTTAACTCTAATTTCTGTTTAGTTTTATGTAAGTCTTTCGGAGTCTTCCCCATTTGGATCATATATTTGATACTGCTTTGCAAGTACAAAACGTATGTCCTACAATAGATTTGAACTGCAAAACAGAAAAATCCCTAAAAAGTTGAGTTTCTGTCAGCCTCCATCCTGTATCCTGTGAATGACCCATGAGAGCCCTAAGAAGCAGGACATTTCTCTCATTCCAGACTTTGGTGATGTTCATGAACATAGTGCTTGCAAACCCTAAATTTAATGTCTTCTAAAAAGTATATAGTGTGTTGTCTTTCTAAGGCAGCAATTAACATTAATAAGTAGGTCCTAGTAAACCTTTGTCCTGTGAAGAAACAGTCACTGTCACTTCTATTCTAAATTCACAGTTTTGTGTTACTTCTAAAATTTTTGCCCCATGATACAGAAAAAGATGAATTGCTTGGCTCTAGCTGAAGTAAATACAGCATAAAAGTCAGTGGTGCAGATACTGTTTCTGCCTCAGCCAGACTGACTTGTAATGAACAGTGCTGGTGTAAATGCCATAAACAGGTCATTTCAGGATTGAGTGTGAACATGATCAGTTAACTCTAGGGGGGAGAGGTGTTCTCATCCTGAAGTAGACAGAAAGTCTAATCCCTTTCAGTGGAGTACCTGTCCCACAGGAAAGTTCTGCATTCCTTACACAAGCTTAGTTTGCTTGGGAGTGAATCTAAACTTACAGCAGAGATTTCAGAGATTGCTTAATGTCTGGTTACTGGATCTGTTCATTTCATATAAAGGAACCCTACTGAAGTTCTCCAACATGTCGTAGAGCACCTCTGGCACACAAGTTTTCATTCATCCAAGCAGTTCTGCCATCGTGGCACACCTCAACAGGCAGTGTTAACTCAGTGGTTAATTCTGTGTATAGAAACATCTCAGACAGTGAAACAGGTCATCCTATCCCATTCTATGATCCCTTTCTCTTAGAGAGTATAATCAGTGAACTACCAAGTCTCCTGGTCTTACATGTCTAAATTCCTTTTTTTTTTTTTATCAAAAGGAAAAACAAGAGGTTACTCTTATGTTAGATATTTTGAGTACGAATATCCATTATTTAAATCATGAAAATGCCATTACATTTTACCAAAAAGAACCTAAAATACAGTAAATGTTTTTAGATGCTGTGAGAAAACAATGGCTGTTATGAGAAATTCTCAAGAAGCTTTGCTGACTATTGTAGAGGTAGGCATTTTTTCATTCTTTTGAACAGTAACCTGACAGAATGTCTTCATTTTCTTGT
The DNA here is from genome assembly GCA_013397135.1 of Pachyramphus minor. Lineage (NCBI taxonomy): Eukaryota > Metazoa > Chordata > Aves > Passeriformes > Tyrannidae > Pachyramphus > Pachyramphus minor. The sequence continues at coordinate 412,155 of VYXB01000245.1, forward strand.
CTTTGTCTTCTTATATATTACTACACCAAATACTCATTTAAGGTGAAGGCTTTATGCTGAATTTGAATGTAGTAGTGTTGGCCAGGTTTGTTAATTCATGTATTCTTCAGTAAAATTATAACCAGTTAGCATTTTCTGTGGGAACTGTTTACTTCAGGCAGTTTACTCTCTTCAATATCTAAATGTTTCTAGCCATACTGCAACATTCCCAGCAGGAGTAGTGCCATTTGAATTAAATCCTCTTTGCATAAGTCACAAAGAAGAGAATGAAACTCATTTTTAAGAGCAACTTACAGTTTGCATTAAATGCTAGTGAATTAAATGAAATTCTTTTTAGTGCCTAGCAGTGTATTAAAAATTCACCTAATCTCTGCTGAGATGGGACTGAGGGGCAAAACTGAGTTGAAGTATGAAGAACACAAATACCTGCAAATTAGCAGATGCAGTTTTACTGTTGGATTGTCTACTAAGCAATTTAGCCCAATTCTGTTGGTTAAAAAAACCTAACCCAAACCAAAACAACTAACCTCCTAATATTGTGGTTAGCTGTGAACATTACCAACAGTGCTAGGGCACTGAACTAGCTGTAATTAACAATTTAAATTAAAAACAGGATTATTTTCTGTGTAGGTGCTGCTCTATGATCCTCTTTTTGACTGGACCATGAACCCTCTGAAAGCTTTGTATCTGCAGCAGAGACCAGAGGATGAGGCTGACATGAGCTCTACACTCAGTACTGATCCACAGGAACATAAAAGAAAAGCCAGGTGCGAGATTTTTTCCTACTGTCTTCCTGCTGCACTCTTGCCTTGCATTATGGTTTTCTTATTGAATGTTGCTCATGTTGTTCAGGATCTGTATCTAGAGCACCTGTTTTTCTTTTTCTATTCTGCCAGCAGTGATGACCAGAGCTTTAACAAAGTGGCTGAACGAGTTCTGATGAGGCTTCAGGAGAAGCTGAAAGGTGTTGAGGAGGGAACAGTGCTCAGTGTAGGAGGACAAGTGAACCTGCTCATACAGCAGGCCATGGACCCTAAAAATCTGAGCCAACTCTTTCCCGGATGGAAACCCTGGGTGTGACTCCAGAGGATTCAGCATGCTTTAAAAAAAAATCTATTTCTATGCAGCAAGTGTCTTTAACATTTCAAATTGGTATTGCTTAATTAAAATTTATATCAGGAGCAACCGTGAAGCCTTATACATATTAGCATTCAGTGGGTGCTTTGGGTTTTTTTCAATAACTTGTTACTGAGAAAACATTTTTTGTTCCCTGAGGTTCACCATGCAGTATAAAAGACCAAGCACTGCTTTGATGTTCCTTGTGACCCTCCAGGACTTTGCTTGGGCATACTGGTTGCATTATATTCTTAAAGCCTGAGATTCATCCCTTTGTGTATATGTTAAATAGCTGGAGTCTTGTGTCTGGTAATTCTGTGTGGTAACATGACTCCGTAGAATGGGTGATCTAAAAACCAGGAGTCTTGAAATAACTAGCTAAAGTACAGTTCTAAAGGGGAGTTATACTTTAAAATAATGTCACAGTGAAAGAAAACCAGAGGACCTCATGTTTAATGAACCAAGGGTTCTTGGGGTTGGGGTTTTTTAAGCTTAGTTAAATGGATACACCTGTACATAGATGTAGACTTTAAGCCAAGTATAGTATAACTGCTTTTTTTCCATTGTAAATTGAATTATGTTGGTCCTTTATTTTTATAGTAGTCTTAATAGCATAAAAGAATTAAAAAGATTTTACTTCTGTAGCTCAGGCTTCTTGGATAAAATAGGTTGACTATACAGTAAACAGCACATCAAAGGGAGAAATAAAGTGAACAGTCATTCTGTATCTGGAATAAACACCTGTCAGAAACATTTAAGTTGTATTTCGAGTACAAAAATCTCATTCTGATTGCATGTGCTTTTACAGAGGACATTACTCTTTCTTAAAAAGAAAAAATTAGATAGTCTGTGAATATGGTTAATGAGAAAATCCATTCAAATAACAGTCTCACTGGTATACTTAATAAATCTTCCTGAATCATCTGTACCCTCACATTATCTTAGTTTAGATTTCATGCATTTTTACAGCAGTATTAATGAAGAATTCACCTTCTAATCAGCATTTCATGGATTTTTATTTGTACAGTCTTCCCACAATTTTTGGGCTGTGTCTTTATTTCACAAGATAAGTCAATGTGGCAAAAGGAGCCTTTTGTACTATGTTTTCATGAAGCTGACATAAATTTCTGTTGATCCTTGGAACCAGAAGTGCATCACGACTTTTTTTGTGGGCAAGAACTATGATCCAGGGGTACAGTGATTTATTGGTTCTCTCAAAATGAAACATAACTGACAGAGCATACACTCTTTATGTAAATTTTAAATTACACTTAGGAAAGGGAGAAAAGCCCTCCCAAGCAATAGGAGGTGGGAAAGGACTAAACAAATGATTCTTAAAGTGTTTTTCTTTCTAAACACAGACTTAAAAAAAAATCCAGTAGTATTTCTGGAAATTTTTCTCATGTTTTTTGTAAAGAAAGTTCTTGTTTAGGCATTTTTGGGGTTATTTTGTACCGGAACTCCTAGCTATCATATAAATGAATATTGAGTAAAAGCACCTAGCAGAGCCTTCCTTCATAACTTTTCAATATACCAGTTGAAAGGGAATATTTTGAAACATTAATACAGTTGTCCCAGGAAAGTCTAACTTAAGAGAAAATAATTATTTCTCTGCAATGCTGTTAACTTGCTGTTTAGTGCCTAGATTTTGAATGTCTGTACTTTTTCATTGTTCAAGCTGAGTGAAACACAAATAAAAATGCATATAAATGTTGTAAATTTAATTGAAACCTCCTTACATTGCTTACTGGAACACAAGTTAGCTGGCAAACATGAAAAAGTTTGAACTATTAACAAACTAGTGTCAAAATCAATGTGACACAGTCCTGTTACTGTGGGGTCCTAGTTCAACTAATCTGACATTCTTGAGATAATTGTCATCCCTGCCAAGTTTGAGGTAACCAAATAGTGACCATTGGAAGCTGTGCTTTTTGGTCCAGTAATGCCTTAATTTTTGAAGTCAAAATTAGAAAGTGAATGTTTTGCAAAAATGTACCATCACAGGTACTTGTATAAGAGTAGACAAATAAAAGATGGATGGAAATGCTGTTCAACTCTGAACAGTGGTTTTTGTCACAAATGCTACTACTGATGGTATGGTGGGTTAGTATTTGGAATATAAATACTTCAAATAACTCTGTATTTACTCATATATTTTCTGTATTTGTAAGACATGAGACAAGTCAAGTTGCCTCTTTATTAATTTTTTCTTGGAATGCATCTTAGTAATTTTAAACATCTATATTCAGAAAATATAATTTCTAGGAAAAATGGGCCTGCGATTATTATGATGGGCAGGAGCCTTTAAACAGCAGCATATTTGTTTGAAATTAGCTTTTTTCAGGTGAAACATCTTTTGGATAAATGTCCTCAGGAGTACGAACTGTACAAAAGTTAAGTGTTAGCAGTAAACTAATTGGAATTGTATACCTCAACGGAACTTTTCCGTTATCAGGAATTCTGTGACTAGGAATCAGATTAGTTTGGCCAGCTGTTGAGGTACATCCAATTTAAATAAAATAAGGATGTCAGTCTTCATGAGTGCTGTGCTGTATTGTGGAACCTGGGGATGACCTGAAACAGCTCTCAGGGAGAGATTGCCTAAAACTTAAATATTACAGTTAAATAAAATTGTTCATTTCAGCAGGTAGATTGAAGAGTGAATCCACAGGGAAAGCTGCAAAGTGTGCAAAGGAAAGTTTAGATTCTCTTCCCACCACATTTGAAAGTCTTCCCTGTATCCTGATTATGTTAGAAGACTAATGTGGTGTTTGCATAACACATCACTGGTCCTGCATGTGAGCACACCTATGCTTAGAGCTTTCAGGGATGCAAGTGCATACTGTCAGTAATACCTTTAAGGGTGCACCAGCTTCTCTCCCTGTTCCCCCATTCATTCCTCGCTTCTGTACATGTGTCCACAAAAAATATGGTGCAAAGGGACTATACCTTTGCCTGCCCCAGAGAATTCCCACTGCAGCATCAGTTGCTGTTCCTCCCTCTCTCCATACCTGCTTTGCCAAACACACACACCATGCAGCGGATTAAAGCTTATTAGGTTGCCTCAGTTGCTGTGTGCCCATATGGTGGATGCAAAGCAGAAAGGATTATAAGAAAATTCATCTGCCTATAGAAGATCCTCCTTTTGAAGGAACTTCCTGGATTGAGTTGTGAAAGAGTCCTCCACTTGTTAAAAAATTCCTCAGCCATGTTGCACCGAGTCCTCCCCACAGCTTCTGGGATGAAGCAGTGCAACAACATGGGTGCTCGGTGCTGACTGACTCTTTTCAAAGTTTGTCTGTGAATGAGCAGAATTTACCAAGTCACTATTTTTCTTCACAAACAAGTATTTTTTTCCTGATGCTGCTTACAGTGCAACTGGAGCGGTGCTGGAGCGTATTCCTCATGTGCTCTCACATATCAAGAATGTGAAAATAAGAGAAGGAAGGGGTGGGGGGAAAGAAGGAGAAACTCAGCATGTTTTTCTAACTACTGCAAAATAAAGGTTTTAATTCTCCAGTCACAAGGCATAGGCTGTTTGACTATGCCTCTGGATTATAACTATCATCCTGAATGCTGATTCCTGCTAAGTCACCTCACTGTTCCCAGAGTACTGCTCTGCAAGTGCAGAAAAATCCCGCCATAGACAACATGCATTTGACTCGCAGGAATTTTTTAGTGTCTTGATATCTTCACCCAGGGCCCCTGTTTTGTACCCACATACACAATGTAAAGCAGAGAAAACTGAGCTTATGGATCAGCAATATTGTGTTGTCAAAAGTAAACAAGTGGTGTGGTGTGGTAGGAGCGAAGTAATTTCCTTAAGGTGTAGTTCTGCTTCTGCATCAAAATGAGCACTGTTCTTATAGGAAGTTGGACAACTATAACATTAAAAATTCCTTAGTCTGTGATGCTTTGGTCAGCATTATGGAATAGATTTTTGTGATGGACAGAATTAGTTTCTTAGTATCTGGGAAAATTCCTTTGTGCTGTGTGAAGTGTCAGCATCTAAAGTGACAAAATGGCAGTGCCTTAAGCTGAGGGAAGTCCATACAGTTGAGATTTTGTGCATTGTTTAACAATGTATGATTAAGTAGTGTTTCCACATTCATTATATAGGCATATATATTACTGAAGTACCTACTTCAAAAACTTCCATCTGAAAAAAAGATGTAATTTCAGCGAGTCTTTTCAGTTTTCACCAGTGCCTCATACGAACACGTAGCATTACGCTTCTCACTTCTTGTTAATGATTATAGTGTTTTTGTACAGTATATCCTCAGTAAAGGGAGAGCTTCTTTTATGTGATTTTTTTTCAGCCTAGATATAGATCTGCTAGATTCTCACCAAAGGGGTTAACACTTCCGTACAAAAACCAGCTTTGCCTCCGCATGTACTTTCCCCAAACTACCTGCATATGTGGTAGAAAGTTCTTTAGATTTCCCATGGAGATAGATTTTTATTTCAAAAAGACTGAACACCTAGTTGTAGGGGTTTCTCAAGCCACTGCAGAGAGAATGACGGCTTTGGAACCTCTATCCAGAAGTGCTCCATACAGAGTTCAGACTATATAAAGTCAACAACTAACAAGGTACTTGTACTTCATCTCTCATGACTCACCTGGAATCTCCAGACATCTTCTAGTCATTGTACCCCTGATCTTACCATTGACTAAACACTACTTTTGGATTTGGGCCCATCAAGCCAAAGGAAAACGTGAAATTATATAGTTGTACAGTAGCTGAAGCTTGTGGTAAACATGTTCCACAACATACCTTCCATCCCCACTGTCCTGTTCTTTAAGGGAATTTAACTTCAAAATCATTGTTCAATACAGAGTTCCAGTTTGTCCTCAAGTCTCCAGCCCTGCTTCCAGCCTGCCTTCTTTGTGTGGAAGTTGTGGATAACATTCATCGGCAGGAGAGGCTGTGCTCAAATGAGTGCTTGCTACAGGTAGCTCCCAAACCAAGTGTTTTCATGGAGGACAGCCTTTTGGAGTGCACCTGACCTGTATTCAAGTGGTTGGCACTTCAGGACTAGACCATTACTCCTCAGTTAAGACTTGCATTCCATGAAGTTCACCAAGATATCTGAAATAACTCTTACATTATTTAAATCTTTGAAAATAACATTACCTTACTCAATTTAAATCAGACATAAAAAAGTGAAGCTGTGTCTAACCAACCTTATTAGTCTCTCTCACTCTGCTTGTCTTCACATTGGTTTGTGTTTCCTTTCTCTACCAGACTATCTGACTGTATCCACAGACCAAGTCTAGGGATGCATCCTTGTCTGGGGCTCTTTCAGGTACCATGTACACTTACTGCCATAGGAGGAGATGTTTGATCTGTTTCTGAAATACCTCTCTGTTGCAGACCAGTCTGCAGTTGTTGCTGTTTGAGGGCTGAATTCTGGATTGCATGAATAGGGCGTAATGTGAGATTATTTCAGTGTTCAGAATATAAACCCAAGCAGTGCTATCCACTGTCCTTCTGGACATTGTTCCTGGAATGAACTGTCTAACAAACTAAACATGAGTGTTGCTCAGAAAAAAACAGCTGATGCTGCCCAAAGCAGAGCCAATAAATTAGGTGTTTATTAAGCAGCATGGAGAATCAAGGATCCAGTTCATTTGACCCATGGCCCTCAAGCATACTTCCCTAGCCCCTTTCGTATTTAGCAATATAGGCAAAGACTTTAGTTAAGCAAAATCCAAGGCAAATTATATGGTTCCTTAGGGCTTAGACCTAATGCTTCGGACAGGCAAAAGGTATTTAAGTATTAGAGTATTCTGGTGATAAGCGCTAAAAATAAAGTATCACTTTGGAACAACTTTTGGGGGTTTTTTTTGTTTGTGTGTGTGGTTTGGGGTTTTTGTTGGTAGTTTTTTGGTTTTCTTTTAACTTAGTAATTTCTGGTTAATATTGCTCTATTGTTTTAAAAAAAAAAAATTCTCACAAAATCGGTTTGGGGCCAATTTTTTTCCAGACAGCAGTGTAACTCCTAAATTACATCAAATTATTTAAATTGTGTCAGTGTAAATGAGAGGAGAATCTGGTTCTTTATATGATTTTGTTTCAATTTTTAGAGTTGCCTCACTACCTTAATCAGTTGATAATGTATGTGAACACACCTATAATTGCATAATATATAAATAGATCATAGACACTAAAAGCCCTTGGCTATGTCAAAACAGAGAAACTGATGCCCTATCAGCACACAGTTGTCGTACTGGTATAATTAAAACCAGTTTTAAATCAATTTATTTAAGTCTGTGAAAACCACTGTGGGTGCAAACCTCCATGTGACACCCATCTCCTTATAATTACCTCTTATCTGTTCACCTTAGTTCTGTCATTTACACACAAGGTCTTGAAAAGCAATGACAATAAATGAGGTATTGTCTTAAGGTAGACATTATATACAGAGGGATAAACACAGATCTTCGAGCCTCTGGTTCTCGTCAGCATATACAATGATTACTTAAAGCAAAAGTGTTCTGTCATCATTCAGTTCCAAATTACCAGTTTTACTTTATGTAAAGCATGGAAGTCAGCTTGTGGACTCCCTGTTTGCACTGTTGCCACTGACCTCGTCAACTGCTTTCCTTCTCACTCCTTCACTATTTTTTGAGTCTTGGTTCTAGTGGTTGTAAAGATTATATAGTATCCCCTTTTTTTGATTCCAAAAGACCTTACCAAAGGCGTCTTTCAGCCTATCCCTCCCACATTTCACTCACTGTTTCCTGACTTCGTTACAGCATCTGCAATACAGATGTAGTTCAGGGGGTCTTTATAGAGTTTGTTGTTGTAAAAGGACTACTCATCACTTAATTATAGGCATGCTTGAAGCTTTTAAAGTTAAATAATGCATAAAGAAATTGCATGTCTATAACATAATTTTAGGAAATTAATAAGATGGTATTAATTTTTTTTTACATTTCTATCCTATTGCATTTTTAAATTGCTCTTTATTAGAAATATAAATGTTTCAGTAAGAAAATGACTATACAGCAAGGACTTAAATGGATTTCTTAGCTGAAGAAGGAGGCTGTTACAACATGTTCTGTATATAAAATAAGTAATTTACTTTTATTGCTGGCTGTTACAATGCATTTAACATATTGAATTAATGAATAACTCATTTTAATATTGGTCTTCCAGGTGTCTCTACGAACTAATTAGAATTTATCAAAAATGCTTTGCCATTCTCTAAGAAGAAAATTAGGGCTTTCTTGTTGTAGAGAGCTCAACTTTTTATGATCTGAAAATGATTTATCCTCGTGGATGAATACAAACCAACTGTTTTTCCTGAAAGATTCATGAGATCGCTCCCACGTATTCACGTGTGGCCTTTGTCGTGTACAAGAAGACACTAATTTCCTAATACTGGAACTGTTAAATAGAGAGAAAGTGCTGCAAATGACTGCATTTGCATTTATGAGATTATCTATTCCTTTTCAAAAAGTACATTCAGAACCAAAATAAATTTATTTCTAAAACACATGAAGTGCACATGCAGTTGTGCTACTGTTACTGTTAATTTTGATTAACAAACCCATAGGCCAAAATAAAAGACAATAAAACCAGCTAATCCGTAGAGTAATTCAAAAGTGTAGGTGAAGTATGGAGAAATCTTGACTGCAACAGTTGTACATTTCAAACCAGGCTTTAAGGGTCTGTTGAGGCTTTGGGATTCAGCTGACTGATTGTCTTGCTGCTATTGCTGTAGAGGAGGGTTCATGGCAATAATTGCCTATGACACTTCACCGTGGAAAAAGAGTGATGCTTGCTTAGACAGTGTCAACCTGTATGATAAGAGTGACTAATATTTACTTGCTTTCTCAAAGAAGAACACCCCCTGTGTCTGGAGCAACAACCACAGAACTTTAGAAATAAATACAGAATCATGATTGGCAATGATGAATCTGGCACAAAATATTTGCTTTTCATAGTACTTTCATCTGGAGTTCTAACTTACTACACAGACTGTGTGTGTGGTTTTTTCTCTAGAAAGTCATGAAAGGGTTCTGTAATTCCTACCTACATAGTCCTTCCTTACTTCATGCTAACTCTGACTGAAAGGATCATCTTGTGAAAAATAAATAACTTTTCCACCCTAGCCTCTACACTACAACTTGAACAGAAGTTTAAGCAGCGCCTAACATTTCAATATCTGTATATATAATTGAATTGAGGCATACTAATGGTATTTTTTCATAAGGTAAAGTTGAATGAGGAGGAGGAGGTTTGGAACAGACACGAGTAATTTTAGAAGAAAAGCAGAAATTTAATAAAAATGTCAGACAGCTGGACAACAATTTTGGCAATTTTATCTTCCTTCCAGCAATTTCAGGTGTGGTAGCCATAATTCTTATTTAAGTACCTCAAAAGTATGAGGCATTTATCTAGGACTATGATACTGCAAGTTATTTAAATATCAAAAAACAAGACCCAAGCAATTTATGCCTAAATCGAAGCAGGTGCTTGTAGCAAGACATTTGAAGTAAAAGAACATGTAATCATTTCATATCATTTTTCAAATCTCCCTGTAGTATCTAATTCAGAATTCTACACACCATAGGCTCACTGTAGCTACCAGAGCTGGACAGGTACTTCCCCAGAGCAATTTTACAACAACTAAGATATCAATTGCCCTACAAGGGTAACAAATTCTTCCTGTTGACTACATAGAGACCTTAAACAACTGTGCTCCTTGCTGATGGAATAAATCTGGTCACTGAAAGTCTGCCATGAGAAACAGGTTCAGCTGAAAACAGAAAACCAAGACTGAGTTTGAAAAAACCCCTGTGTCTTGGTAGGAGCAGATCACCCACAAATCTCTGCATCAATAACACTGACTAGTGGTTAGCACTGCAGAGATTATGAATTTAGGAATCTACTTTTAATCCCTCCTGACTCGCTTTGCTGAATACTTTTCAAGTATGTAAATATTCTTAATGATTTCATACAGTGACAATTTTGTGCATCCAGAATGAATGCCACAGAGAATATCATGTACCATAAAATGATACTTGCAGTACCTAGACTGATTTTGATTAAAGCATCTGCTACAACACCTAGCAACTCTGCAAGTAGAAAGGTAATAATCTGTAATGCTTGCATCCTACTGAGAAGTTACGTCAGAAAGTATATTACTGTGAATCATCATCATCATGTCTTGGCTTCGCGAACGAAGACTTCGAAGGGCTCTACCCGCACTTGCTGCAGGCACCTGATGGCTGAAAAGGCCAATGTGCGACAGACAAGTCCGGTTGCAAAAGGCACAAAAGAAAGATTCCCCAGGTGGTATTGACTGGACACAATTCTTTCTGCATTGTCTTTTCTCCTCAAGGGTGATCCTGCGTGTGTTCTCAAAGGAGGCAGCAGCGTTATAGANCTGCCCAACACAGCTGTGTTCTCAGCAGCATGGCCTCGATACCTGTGACTGCTGCCTGTTCAAGAACAGACATATTAGTCACATAATCCATCCAGTGGATGTTTAGGATTGTACGGAGGCAGTGTTGATGGAAGCGTTCTAAGATTTGCAGGTGGTGGTGGTAAAACAGGCTCTTGATAAGTCCTTTACCAGAGAAACTAGAAAACACACAAAACATAATGAGGTTTCTAGCAGACAGACAAAGCTGCTTAAAGAACACATCATCTACAGTGTCTCAGGAATAAGCAAAGGAAGTCAACTTGACCCATAAATATTTCCGTAATTATCAAACAGCTTTCAAGTGGCTTGTGAGAAATGAGTTCCAGTCCATTGTAATTAATTCTAAAAGACAGCTGCCTTCTCTGTGCTTAGTTTCTTCTTTCTTCCTTCCCTTTAGTTTTGTCTTTACTTTGATGTTCAGCTTTGTTTTCCCTTGGATCATAGTTTCAGGTTTTTTCAGCCTCGCAGTACACCCATAAATGTGGGACCCAGAAAACACTGGGGGCAATCAGAAGTAACTGTTTGCTTTACATTAGCACAACAAGCCTTATTTTACAACACCGTGACTACAAAACCGTGAGACAAGCCAGCAGTAGAACAAAACAAGTCACTCGTAGAATGTAAGTACCTTACTTTGCACTGTGCTGTGTAACTTGTACAGCCCTTTTCTCCTGAAGGTAAATACCGTTCACCAGAAGAGGAAGATCTGTTCCTCTAAAACTTGTAAGTTCTTTGTTGCAGTGAAATATATGTGCATCCTGTAGAGAAGTGCAAATACACACACAAATAAGCCATAGTCTTTGTAATTTACAGTTGTAGAAAAAAGCTGTGAAAAGGTTTTCCCAAGACTAACCTTAGAGAATTTAAGAACTACAGTCCTTGAAATGGTCCAATAAATCATATCCACATAGAAGAAATGGAACACATTGTTAGAAGAAATAGAATATATCTTTATTAGAATAAGCTAAGAGTGGAAGAGCTTTCAGAGAGAAATACATATCAGTATAAAACACAGCCCTACATTCATTACTTAGAAAATATATTGCAATACAGCATGTATATCCCTCAATTTATTTTTCCTGGAAATAATTACTGACTAAAACTCAGCTTCTGTTCTACTGCTTAAATTGAAACAGAACTACTTTGAAAAATAACGTTTTAATACTACCTAACTTTTTTTTTTTTAATATAAAACCAGGTCATCATATCCTTTCTTGAATTTTTTTCTGGCTATTAGTAACTTCTTGTGACACTTAAAGAATACTATTCTTCCTTCCTTTTAAGTAATAACAGATAATAAATGTATAAGTGATGAATTAGAGTCATCTGTTGGACAAGCAAACATGTAGGACAGGTTCTTACTCATGGAAGAATGACCTCTGCAGGTACATGGCCCTGAACTAAAAAAAAAGGATTTTCACAGAAAGGCACAGAAGAGAAAAAGCAGGAATACTGAAAGGCAAAGAAAGGGAGCCATTTTGTGAGTGGCCTATCTCAAGAGCTGGTCCAGAAAACAGACTTGGGTATCATTAGAGAGCAGAAAGGAGGTGAGAGGTGGACCTGAGGCTGAACAAGATACCTGTGGGAGTTGGGAATAATTCTGTGATCATCCTTAGGAATGGCACACACATAATTTCTTATCCAATGTTAGCTCAAAGTGTTTTATCTAGTATATAATGACATGGTCTTTAATTTTGTATTACAGACCTTTTTTTTTTTCATTTCCACACAAACCCCCTGTGTCACACAAACTAATCAGAGGAGGAGTGCATCTTTTCCAAAAAGCAGCAGAAAGGATTCAAACTGACACAAATGTTTGTAAAATAAAAGCTTGATTCCTTGAAAAGATAAATGGGATACACATTTCTAAGTACAAGGAGGAAAAGAACTACTTAAGATAAATAGAAATTATTCCTAAAACTAACAATAAAGCTAAGAAGCAAGAACAAAAACTGCTTAAACTGAAAATCAAGAATAGTTCCTGGAAGATGTAAGCACTAGACTGGGAAAAGTATCTAGCAATGAACAAATCTGCATTATCAGTGGCAGAAATAGCATTAGCTAAAGGGACTTAGAGATGTTTAAATGCTATGATTCTGATTCTCATAAATTAGAACATAATTTCTGTTATCTCTAGAGAAGTACAAAAGATACAGCCTCTGACTAAAGGGATAGCTATCAATGTTTCTCCTTCCACAGAATTAATCACAGGCAGTGATTACTAAAGATCTTTCTCTTTTTGATACATAAACACAATTTCTCTTACTGCCAATGAGATTCTACAATTTCAGCCAGTGAAGAGCAGCCCTATCAGTGATGACACCTATACAAACCTCATTATTAGAGGGAGAAAAAGAGAACAAGGGTGTATGTGAGGAAAGACACAAGATTTTCTATGTGTAAATATATCTGCAACAAAACATGAAAAAATTAAATGTATAAAATGATCCAAAATACTAATGAGATGATGTACATACTGAGTTAGTATTTCTTGTTGCTAATTACTTAATCTTAGACCTCCTGTCACCTTCCATCTGAGTGAGTACCTGGCCTCAGGGAATATTTCTAGCCAAAAAAATTTGGTTTTTCATACAAATTTTTCTTTTTTCTTGATTGAAATGATTAGAACTCTACCACACACAAAAATAAAGCCAGCTTATCTATAAGCTATAATTATTTACTATTTACTTACCTATTTATTTACCTGTTTATTCTCCAAAAGGTACTGGTTTAAGAAAGCTCCAAGGGGAAAACTGATGACTGAAGATCCATGGCTCCCAAAACCTCTTGTTTTGGTCTGTAATTTTGAGCATACAAAAAGTGGTGCTTTAAAAAATATTTGTACTGCTTTATAAGCTCAAAATTTATGGAAAAATCCCAGGGTTGTCCCCCTACTCACCTTTCATTATCAAACACAGTAAGTACTTCAGCCCGAAGGAGGCTGAGGGGAGACCTCATTGTTGTCTACAGCTTCCTCACAAGGGGAAGAGGAGGGGCTGCACTGATCTCTTCCCTCTGGTGGTCCATGACAGGACCCAAGGGAATGGCCTGAAGTTGTCTCAGGGGAGGTTTAAGTTGGACATTAGGAAAAACTTCTCCACCCAGAGGGTGGTTGAGCACTGGCACAGGCTCCCCAGGGAAGTGGTCACAGCACCAAGCCTGACAGTTCAAGAAATGTTTGGACAACGTTTTCAAGCACATGGTGTGATTCTTGGGGCAGTCCAGTGCAGGGACAGGAGCTGGACTTCGATGATCCTTGCAGGTCATGAAGCAGCTTTCATGAAGATCATAGAATGTGACCCCAATGCCTGAATGATGAAACTACCCCCCCATTTTACATTGCTGGGCCCATTTATCTTTCCACAGTGCTTGTTTCCCCCTCATCCGGGCAGGCAGGCGTCTCCACAAGCTGAAACTCATGTCATGACATGAAAAATGTGCTTCCTGCCAGCTGGGAATGAGCACAGAAACCCACCTTTTTCCTTGAGGAGCAAGCCAGGAGCAAGCTCATGGGGAGCTGGTGCTCACAAGCAAGCCCAGCCTGCTCCAGGCCAGGGGTGTCAGGTGGCTGCTGGGCAGTGACTCTTGGCCATTTTTTTTTTTAATTTGATATTTGTTTAGTATGGTACTTCTATTACTGAATAGTTTAAGAGTTAAAATTGGAGTCGAATTCATGAGCATTCAGGAAGGAGAGCATCAGTGATATCCTCCCTGTCAGAACATATAATTTTTCAAAGAAAATTATAAGGAGAAGGAATCTGACAACAAAGTTGATTTCAATGACAGTTGAAGAAATGCAATTTAATCTCCCTGTAGATCCATTTTAAAATGGATATGTATGCATGCCCCTTTGTATTTTCATGTAATGGACATCACTTTAGTAAGTAAGCAGAATCCTTATTCTTAAATCAGACATTACTAGATAATTTAATAACTCCTTTCATTGCTGGATAGCCTAGCTGTGGCCAGTTAGATATTGTAGCAGCATGTGTATTACTTTGACTATCTTTGTCAATAATGTGAAGACTTAATAGATGACTTTCATATTCACACTATAGATCCAGATGGAGGGAGCAGGAAATTTTAAATATATCAGAGAAAGAAACTTTATTTCAGTTTGATTTATTAACCCTTATTATCATGTAGTATATTATCCTTTTTATAATATGAATATTTAGTAATATAAAGCATACTACTTTATCAAATGCATAAAAACAACCCAAAACAGTAACTGAAGTATTTCTTATTTTTATTTTTTATATTAAAATAAACCATTTAAATATGGTTAATGTTGTCAGATCAGCTAGCTAGATAAAATCAGATAGATAAAAGAGAAGAATTCCTCTACTGATTAAGCCAGGAGATACTGTTTCATAAAAACTTTTGCCTTTTATGTAACAAAGAGTTTCAAAATCCTTGAATGAAGAAGAGTACATAAAGCACAAGAAAATACACACCCTAGATTTGATAATGATATTGCAACTTGATTTCAAAGACAAAGACTTTGAAACAGCGATCAAAAAGCTGTGCAATATATTCTGTTTGAAAGCAGGCCCAGCTGTGCTAACACCCAAGATTGCTTTTGAAAGGTGCTCAGGCCAGTTTTAAGAGCCATCTTTTGCCAGAGGCCTCCATCTTCATCAGTACTCCAAATTAAGATTTATTACAGAAAGCAATTACATGTAATTTAATATTAAATTAAAATGCAAAGCTAAATCCAGACAAGTATTAGTCTGACCATATGGGAAGAATACAAATGTATGTACACTAATATACAAATATGTAGCTATGAATATAAACACACAACATTGTTCAATAGAAGAACGGAGAGGACCCTGTGATAAGTCCTAGCCTAACTGAAAATACAGGGGATAGTTTCCCTACTGTAAGTGAATTCTGCCTGATAACAGGGAAGTGCCAGGAGAGGTGTCATGGCTCTCAGACCTTGAGATGCCGGCCAAGGGAGTACCTGGGAGGCATGGCAGCTCCACGCCTGCAGCGAGTGTTCCTGTGAAGTCGAAACTCTAATTTTGTCACTCAGGATTCCTTTTCTTTGATTGTTTCCTTTCCCAAGGGAAAACCTGTCTCAGCAATCAATGAACAACTGATTCTTCATGATCTGATGATTTTTTTCAAGAAGGGAGGAGAAATTTTGTAGGTTTTGATTCAATTGAATACACATTATTTCTTGTGTGTCAAAGAGCCTTAGCTTAGTTTTATTCTGTATTCTTTTCAGGCAACAACTTTAAGTCTTTGGGAACTATCAATATATTGATTTAATCAGAAAAAAATTATTTCCCATGGAATCGCTGAGTACGGAAAAGGGAGTTTAACCATTTATTAACTTACGACAATGTAGCTAGTGATCCACTTCAGGAAGTTCAAAATTAATAAGATGATTAATTAACACAGTTTTGCAGTAAAAGCCAAACCATTTTAAGCAAGAAGCCACAGAAAATGTCTGGCTTTATTCTGACTTATTGCACTTATTGGATTACATAAGTGACCAGTATCATTACCAGTATCATTATCAGTTTTCTCTTTTTCAATAGAACTGAGAATTTCTTTGGAACAAACCAGAAACAATTAGGGGACTACAATCTGATCTGATGTAATTTTCAAGGGCCAATTTTATGAGTTCGTGGGAGTTGATGTTGTTTCTGTTGCCCTGAAAATTACAGTCTGTCAGCCACATTTATTAGGCTCTTTATGCCTGTGCATAAGTTGTCAAAATTGTGCTTCATAGTGTAACCACAAGAAATAGACCTAACTGGTAAGGAATATAAGTTTTTTCTCCATAACTCTTCCAGTTTTGCATAATTTCTTACTTGCTTTAGGTTTTTAGCTAGTCTTGACAAACGATGAAGGCATTCAAGGGAACTGAGTTAGGGGACAAAGTGTTAAGACAATAAGTTCCTAGAAATAGGAAACTGCTTAGCTAGCCTTAAATGTCCTGTGTCTTAAACCCAAAGATATTCAACCCAATTTTTCATTTGCCTATGAACAATAGGCGCTTTCCCCTTATTTTTTTCATTGGACCAGGTAACCTTCAGGACCTTATTTTTTGCAACAAATTTGAATGAAATCAGCAAAAAATCCAATACCATTTACTTTAATGGGACCAGGGTTTGGCCTTTCTATGTGAATTTAATTTGTATTCCCCATCAAAAGTGATTTTTAATGGCCTCCTTAACAAGATAATCCACCAAGGAACTTATGACAACTGCACCTAGTAACCTACTTAACAGATCCAGTCAGACCACTATTACACATTACTGCATGCCATCAAAGCTGGGTGTAACTTAGTATTAAATTAATACAGCAAACACATTTGATAGTGCACCATAGGTGCTTGAGAAGGTTGAAGGTGATAACTTATGAGCAGAAGATTTGTTTGGCCTTGGAGTAATACTCACTTGGGACTGGAATGGAGGGAGCACTTACTGCACATGGAGGTAGTTCAATCATCAGATTCAAGTGAATGCTTGAATTTGCTAGTGAATGGTACTCAGAGCTGTGTGTTCATGAAGGACTTCCTGAAGATTTCATTTGGTTCATGAACAATATGATGGTACCTGTCCCTAGAGGAGACCTTATTCCAACTGGCATCTTACAGCGCACAGATTGCCTGGTTTTGAGTTGATTGGTTCAAGTTTTACAGGGAAAAGCCAATTTTCCTGCCTCTCTTATTTTGAAAGATTATTATTATCTCTCTCTTATTTTAAAAGATCCCATTGCTAGTGTGTGTTTTTGTGACTGGAATGGAACTGTAATGAGAGAAAGATATCATATTATCTTGCAAAAGAGTAAATAGCAATAGCCATAGTATTAATTCACTATACATGTAGTATTATTAATAGTCAGGAAAAAGTCACAGTTTTTCTGGATCCTTGGGAATATTTTGATTTAAGACAACATTTTATCACAGAAAACTTGCTTTCCTGCAGATAATCAGAATTTGAAAGCCATTTCGCAAGAAATACTCAGAATTATTCTGCATCTTAAGTATGTAGTACTTACATTTTTGTCAAATATTTATGATTATTATGGAGTTATAGCTAAGTGATCTGTACCACCTTTAAATGTTTGGGTTTTTTAAAGAGTAAAAAGTTAATTTAGTACAAATCAGGTATTTAAAATTTACAGCTACTTTTCACTTTCAGTTACAGGAAGTTTGGGATCAGTGACACAGTTGACTACCTTACAGACACAAGTTATGATCTTTCAGGAAATAGAGGAAACACCAAAGTCTAAATACTATGGAATGGTTGTCAATTGAAAAGACATGTTAGGATTTGTCAGCAGAGGTTAGTCCACATTAAAGTACCTTTGTTCATAAGGCAGTATCAAGCAGAATTCATTGGCAGAAATGCAGCTTCTATCAGCAACATACATTCCTGGCATTTTTTAAATAACTCAACTTGCTGAACAGCGTAAGTAAACTATCTTAAGGATACTTGCCAGAATGAGTTCAATCTCGTCTCTGTAGGATTTTGCTTGAGTGGTTATGTCAGAGGTATGATTTTTTTTGATTCTTCTGTATCTTATATTTTAGCAAATAAACCTTACCGGATAACCCCAGCTCTTAATTTCACTGTTTTGAATTATCTAATCTTGGAGATCACTAATAGTGTATAGTAATACAGGCTAGACTATTGCTCAAATATCTCTTTAAATTTATTTTGCTTATGAAGTTCAATTCATGGTTTGTCTTCACTACAAAGAACATACCAAAGTATCTCTAACAGACATCTTTCTTTAAAAGAGTAACACCTTTTACCTGCAGCGTGTTTTTTGGTTTGGTTTGGGATAACATAGTTTGTTTGTTTTTTTAATTCATTAAATGAAATGAACTGTACTGACAAAGTCACCTTCTTCCTCAGGTAACAGCTGATGGTCTTGAGCACAGGAGCAAAAAAAAAAAAAAATCGTCATCTGGAAGCAAACTGAGTTTTCACTCCAAACTATTTTTAGTGAGAGCAGATTTGTGTGTTAAAATTAATAAAATACTCAGAACTCTTTCTGTTGCAACAGTGAAAAATTTGGTGAGAGTAACATGCAAGATGAAATCAGGTGTTGGATCTGTCAGATATTAACATGGTAACAAACATTTTGGTTTGTCATGGGTATCACTCATGAGATGGAGTATCTCGACAGCTGGAGTGGTGAAACAGCTTGGCTGGGCATTTTGGGAGATGAAGAGTAGCTGGAAGTGTGATTACTGTTACCCAAAGATAAGCAATGGTCATGGTAATGGTCTGCTAATGGTAAACAACCTCTCTGAGTCGTGAAAGCTAAAGGGGAAGTTACGATCTTACAAGTATAGCTTGGACTGATCATCTTTCAGACAGGTTCCAGCCAGGATAATGTATTTTGCGGGTTTTCAGCAGGAAGGTAATTATGTTTCACATGTCCTGTATCGGGCAGACCATTCTGGCATCCTGCTGAGCTGTCTTGAGTCTCTCTACGCTACACTACAAACCTGTGGTACAGATTCTGAGTGATTTTTTTAGAGTCAGGAGTGGGATAGGATTATGTCATGATCACTCACCAGTGGCCTACAGAGCATGCTGATATTTATGTATAACTTACAAAGTACATTAATGTTTCTATTGACTGCTTAAAATGAATTACTTTGATGGTTCGTAACTGTACTCAAAACATTTTGTAATTGTCTCATTCCTGTAAAGTGTACATTCAGCTTCTTGAATGAGCAGATCTTGCAATTTCAATCCAGGCATATAATGCCAAATCAATGAATCCTATTTCTGTCAAATCTTCTGTGTACTGCATGATTATGATATATGGTGATAATATATAGTAATAATGTATAATATTAATATATAATTTCATAGTGTTATAATCCAACATTCAAATACCTACAAAACTTTGTCAATAATAAATGTCAATAGAGTCAGAAGTGTCAGCACAGGAAGGCTACACTGCCTCTTGGAGATACTGAAGAGCTACATGTTTTCATTCTTCTGCTATGTGACTAGATAAATACTTGTTGTATGACTGAAATGTAGTTCATAGAATAATGAACATCTGGAGGTCATGTAGCCAAGCTTCATCTCCTTGGGGATATCAGTGTAAGATTTTTTTTCTCTTGTCTAATTGGAATTTCCCTCGTTGCAGCTTGTGTCTGTGGTTTGTAGCCTTTCCGCTGTGTACCTCTGAGAAGTCTGGCTTCATCTTTTCTACACCCTCCCCCTAGAGTTCAGCAGGGTAATCTTTCCTCTACCTTCTCAAGGCTCACCTAATGCTGCTCACTGAGCTTCTCCTCACACATCATGTGCCCCAATCCCCTTAGCACCTCGGTGGTCCACGATGGATCTGCTCCGCTACCTCGACATATTTCTTGTACAGAGGAGTCCAAAACTGAATACAGTACTCCAGCTGCAGTCTCACAACTACCAAGCAGAAGTGAAGAAACATCTGCCCTGACCTGCTGGCCACATTCCTGCTAATACACCTGTTGTTTATCAGTGCTCACATGATGGGACTTGATAAAGGTAAGTCCTACAGTGGTCTAAAATTACTTCAAACAGACATGCATGTAGCCCTTTTCCCCTTATTCTTACAGCAAAACACAAAATTAGGGCCATAGCTCTCTGCAGTAGAGATTTTCTTATTAACCACTCGAAACAGAAGCACTGTACTCAAAACTCAACTCCTATAGCCTCTTTCAAATGCTGTGAAAGTATTCACAGGCAAGAAGATTCTGGTGGTTAAATCCTGTGAACCTAAAC
Organism: Pachyramphus minor; assembly: GCA_013397135.1. NCBI lineage: Eukaryota > Metazoa > Chordata > Aves > Passeriformes > Tyrannidae > Pachyramphus > Pachyramphus minor. The sequence continues at coordinate 432,461 of VYXB01000245.1, forward strand.
AATAGTATATTAATAAAAAATCCTGCCCTTACAGATAAAACTTTTGAAAAACTGCAGTGGTAAAGGAGTTGATAATATCATAGGTTAATATAATGATTCTTTTCCTTATTACAGTTTCTTTGCAAGCTTCTCAAACGTGCTCAAACAGGTGATGTATGTTTTCCCTGTCAGCTCTCCTCCCTAACTAAATAATTTACTTTATAATGTAATAAATGCCGGGCGTATGCTTCCCAGGATGGATGCTTGAATCTAACATTCCATCAGACAAGCTTTGATTATAGGGTTTTTTTAATTATGAGTCTCCAAGGCGGGTCTGGCACAATACTGTCATGAAACTAGTATAATGGCTATCTTGAGGTAAATCTCAAGAAATACAGTCTAAAAATATATGAATTTTTATCTCCTTTATGTTCAACAGATCATGATTTACTAGTTCTCATTTCAAGATGAAACTGAGGCTGGGTATTTCCAAATGTGGGTGCATAAACATATTAGGACATATATGATGTAACATAAAAGCAGTGTTCACAGTAGGAAACTACAGCTTAGGTTAAAAGAACCTAAAAATAAGCAACCCTAAGTAAAGGCTCTGCATGACCAACAGTCAGACCCCTTCTACGCAGATTCCAATGTTTGAAAACGTTGGCCCTGGGCTTTAGGAAATACTATTTCAAACAAATGAACCTGTCTCTGTTATTACTCATAAACCCTTGATGAAAACAGGACAGATTTACTCTCAGTATTTAAAAGCTGAAATTACTATAGGAAAATTCAGTCATGTGGCACCATAACTGGTTTTTAAAATTACTACCAACAAGAGATTTTTATACCTTTGAACAGCTGCTGTTCTAGAACTACTGAAGTAGACTCTAGTCTAAAAATACTATTTAATGTATATATTACACTTTACTTGCACAAACAGGTTTTACTGAGTATTTAATAATTCCTGTTACACACCAGGCCAAGGGTTATCATCCTGTCATCACACTCAAATAGATCTGACATCCTTTCTGGCCTGGTGGAAAAATTGTTACAATTGCTCTTCAATACAATTTAAATTGCATAGAGTACCACCAATGGAAAGAAGAAAGGCCTTTATCTTTAGAAGATCTGTAGTTATAAATTCAACCAAATTTTCTCAAGGTACTATGGACTTTTAGCAGAAGTTCCACTGTGTTTCTACTGTTTTTTGAATTTTGGCAGGAAGATGAACATATTTATATTTTTCAGGATATTTCTTTTTTGTAAGCTATAAAAGCATCTGTAAGGCATTCTGTAACAAACCAGCCTTTGCTTTGAGGGGATGCTTATTACAAAAGCAAGGAGTTTTGTGGCAGAAAAGGTTCCTTTCCCCCTTTTTATGAGGGAAGAAAGGAGGGATGAAATATTCACATTTATTTATATTCATACTTTACATTTAATATGATTCTTCTTCCAGTTTGAAAGACTCCTGTTTCAAGCCAGGAAAGTTTTCCCACACAGATACTTCCAAAGAATTATAAAGTATGTGTCATGACTCCCCCTGTTCTCTCCCATTTTTAAAAATAAAAATGGATAATTTTTGGACTTTTGGTTTGAAATGTGTGGAAAACTTTGTTGCTTCAACCATCTGGTATGCTTAATTTTCTTTGATGAGCATACCACTTCCAAAAATACTGGTGAATATAAAATGCACATGGTATAATGGATAATATCAAAAATAGGATCATACCATACAGGAAAAATTACTGTACACATAAAAGGAAAGAAGAGCCCACACTCAGTTGTGTCATCTTCAGCAATGGAACCCTCTTCCATAATTTTGATGTAGAAAATTTTATGTCAGACCAGTTGAACACATCTTTATAGTCTGAAGTTCTAGGATTGATTGTCATGCTAAATAAAAATACAACCACTATATATATTAGTGTTAGAATGAAAACAAAGAGGGTGATGGGTAGAGCAACACACTACAGAATTTTTTCTTAACTGGTATAATTTAATAAATGACTGATGGATTAACCTCTTTAGAAACCTGAAGTTATTTCCATATTTAGCATACTGAAAAATCTAGCCTTTCTTCCTGTTCTAATGCAGAAATTTTATGGGACTAACTTGCAGTGAAGAACTAAGAATTAAGCCAGCATGAGGTTTTGAGCACTAAACTTTGTGCACCAAAGCAATCAGGCAAGTTTGCTGTCTTAAGATTCCTTTTTGTGTAGGAAGAATTTGGTATCCAGGAAAGGTATAATCTGAGTGTAGCTGACTTAGAAGCTCCTCAGGCAGTTACATTAGCCATGGTGAAAATCCAAAGGACAGAAATGGGTGTATGGGCACCGGTCTTGGTATCAATGTCTCCCTCCAGGACTGTTTATGCATTTTGAAGTAGACAAACCTGGGTAAAAATTAGAAGAGGTATTTGGAGCCACATCCAAGACTAGGATTTTTCTTCTATCCCACCCAAAGACAAGCTTTATTGCAATGGTATGACCAGCTCCCTCTGGCCCTGCGAACTGCTGTGTACTAGTTTCATGGCTGCACAACTTAAGTGGAAGACCTGAAGACCTCTTGTCTAGTCTGGAGCTAAGGTATTCTCTTGGAAAATGGCTTTAAATCAAACCAAGGACAACTGGCTGCCCAATTGCTTAATATGGACTCTAACTCCTACACTATTACACAGAAAGCACAGCATCAGATTTTCTGTCTTATGTGTGAACCAAACAATGAAGTCAGATCTGCTCTCTGATTTCAGTATAAGGTTAGGCATGATCCAAATTCAGAAAATTTAGTAAGATGCCCCTGGGGACTTAGGCACAGGAAAAAGTAGTCCTGAACCCAAGTGAAAAAGATGGTGGCATTCCTTAGCTCTACACAAAAGTTAAACCTAGGTGGTCTAAAACTCTGCTAACACATTTCAGATTTCAAGTGGCATAGAATACTGTAGATAGTAGTGTTGAACTAAGACACCAGTTTTTCGCTTGGCCTGAAATTCCCAAGTACTTTCGTGGATCTGTGCCTTTTTTCACAGATACAGTCACTGGCAGGGAACAGGCCTTCAGAATTGGCACTTCAAACATTGTGATTGTGCTAGTTACACAGTCTGCTTTAAAGCAGCACTTAATTCTGGTGATTCACAGCCATGATGCTTATAAACATATTACTCTAATCTCTCCCCTCCTCTCCATTTTCCTCTAAAATTGATGAGTATTATAGCATGTTGTCTATTCTGTTACTTGTCATAGACCACAAGATAATATCAAAGCAAGACTAGATCTGATGCCTATAAATATCAAATATTCTTTTTGTCTAGTTAGAAAACTGTGTTGTATGAAAGAATCCATCTAAAATTGAGGTAAACTTTATGAAGAAATCATAACACTGTTTTAGTACATTACAAATGCTCCTTCAGAATAACTCACACTGACTCATGACAAGATCTTCTGTGGTGAATGGTTCCTCACAAAACTTTGGTAAATAGGTCCCTGCTGGAACACAAGCAGCACTGTGTTCTTCCTGATGATGCAGTACATCAAACAAATTCCCCAGACACTCCCCATTACAGGCTCAGTATCTCTTTGGTGGTGGTCATGGAGCCAAAATTGTGGGAACCAATGTTGTAGATCAGAGTGAGTGTGAAAAAAGGTATGAAAATACAAGAAGAATACATAACTAAGAATGTTTGCTAGTGCATAAGTGTCTTAGATTTCACAGCTTAATTCTTATTCTTGCATTTTAAGTGGGTGATTTCTCCATCCAGCACAGTTACAGATCTTCCCTTAAAGGCTTTTTCCTGTGGCAACTGCATATTGAGTCCCTGTCATCAGGCTGAGGTACAAGTTCCATTCCATCTCGTATTTCAGGTTTGCTGGCTTGGCGTTTGGCATATTCCTGAAATATGTAAACAACATTTAAGAACGCTATAAGCACCAACATATAATTCATGACACAAAATCTTCCTCCTCCCTTCCACTCAGAAGCTTACGTTTACCCAGGCTCCTTATGTCATTGTTTACAACTTCTGTACAGGTGTTTTTATAACACACCTACTAATAGGCTACATTGCCTCTGAAAACACCCTTTAATGCTTTTGCCTACTACTAATGGTAAACTTGAATATTGTCATTATTTGTGCCTCTAACCACTTTGTGCAGATAATGCTGTCATTTTTGTACAGTGAACAGTTTTGTCAACCCGTGCCTGCTGAAGCTGAGATCTAACTGCAAAGTAGAACAGGAAAAAAAAATTCGTACTTTCAGAGAAGAGAAACTTCTTTCACTAGAGATTTGCATCTCTTAGGGAAGCAATAACTACTGGGCCTGCTTCACCCCCTACCACTCCACCAGACATACTTCTGTAATTTCTTTTTCAGGTATGCATTGTTTTGTCATACAACAGAGTATCTCATGATATCTACGAGAACTAAAGAAAACCGTATACAGATTATCTCTTACAGAGATCTATTAGAAACCTCATACCAACTGACACTGAAAACAGGGTTGACTGTGGGGATGGGGACAGAAAAAATAAAATTGCAGATTCTGTAAAACAACTATTATGTCAGATTGCCTCTTTAATGATAAAGCAGGTTTTAGCAAAGCTCTTCACACTGATCTCCTGTGAATATGAACCATGTCTGCTATTGATCTAAGTAAGGACTAAACGGGAAATTTGTAACATCGGTAAGAGTAGCAGCGGGGGGAAAGTAATAAAGTGATCCATTGTACTAACCTGGAGCACTTTATAATAGTAGCAGTAAAACTTGTGAGGCTGAAGTAATTCTCTTGCCATTAATTGTCCTTCTTTAGCAATTTTTTTTGCTGCTTCATCATTTTCCTGGAAAGTTCAGATGGAACAAGTGAGTAACAGAGAAATAAGTGAGTTGCTTAAAGCCTGGCTGGCAATGGAAGTTTTATTAAATGGGCTATTTGAATCTGCACCTTTACTGAAATTACTGGTAGACTGCAAAGGTATGCTTTAAATTGCAGATTTGTTTAAAAATACTGGATTGCTTTTATTGTCACAGCTGGTACCTTAGGGCTATTAGTAACAACTTCCCTGAATCACTGTACAATTTTGAAATCTCAAATTGATTACTGCTCTACTCTTTTTTCTTATTCTTTTTTCTTTTGAAGAGACACAAGTCTCTTCAAAATCAGGTCAAAATCAGGTCTGACATCTCCCAGATATACTTAGTTTTACAGAAGACAAACCCGCAGATGTTGTACTCTCTTATGTAGCGCAATACAATGTCTTCCTTTTAAAAATAACTCTGCTTGAATTCATGTACTTATTCTCAAGTTTTTTAGGTCTATATTTCAGCTTTTAGTATTCCCCTCTGATTCCTTATGAAGAATTACAGTACTCTCAGAACAGAAACTTAGTCTATGCTTTTTAACCTAACAGCACTTCATCTTAAAGCACAAATGGTGTTTTCAATCACACAGTTCTGTCTTACAGGATCCCACCATCTGATTCTGAGCACGTTACAGAACAGCAACGTTTTGTACATTCAGACAGAATATGCAGTAACTTTTGCTCTAGTCAGGGCCTAAAAAATGCTATAGCATTAATTAAATATTATCTAGGATTCTGGTTGTTTCTTTGACAAGTACCTTAGTCAGTATACTAAGGCTCTGACTCACGAACACTTCTGCACATACCTAAAACGAACTGCTGTGTACTGCTCTAAATAGAGATGGTTAGAAGTGATAAGGCCTTCACATCTAATACTAAGGACAAAATGTACTTCCATTATCCCAGGATCTTGATAGAGTCCATGCAAAATATGTATGTGGAAATTCAAAAGAAGATAATATTAAGATGAATTCTTGTCATGTTTGTTTATCACTTTGAACATAAATTAGTAATGTAACTTACCTTAGCCCATTTTATTTTCTCTAGCAAGTCCTCTAAGTTTCTTTTAACTGGAACATAATGTTTCCATGGTTTTAATCCAATATAAAAGTGTTCATAGTACTGGGAATCTTGCTTCAATATTAGACTGTCACCCAGCAAGAGGTATGGAAACCTGTAAGCTGCTACAGTGCCATCTACGTTCACTTGGTATTTGTACTACAACATGAAGAGGAAAAGAAGTGAAACATTTTGAATCAAAATGGGAATACTTTGACTGTATGAATTTGTGTCATAACAGGCAAGAAGTAATCATATTTATTAATTCTCATCTTCAAACCCACTTTAATGTTAAGTGGGTGTAGTTTCATGGTGTTTTGGATAACATAATGGAAGAAGGATATTGTCTTTAACCACAGACTGACAGTCTTGTGTCACAGGTACTGCCTGAGGGGTGTTCTACTGAAGTGTCCTAGGATTGAGCAAGGGTTACAGTGGGGAAGGAAATAAAACTAATCTATGCTTAAATTCAAAAAGAATAATTATTCTGACTTAAAATTACATGATTATGTAGAATAATCTGAAACATGTATTTTTATATAAAATTATCTGAAATATTATACTAAAAGTAACCATGAATGCACTGCTCTGGCAGATGTTCTCAGCATTTCTGATACATCAGTGTCTGGAACAGAACTTCAACTGGTATGTATTATAATGGTTCTATATAGGACTCTGTCCTCTCTTTAAATGTCTGAGGCAGTGGAATTTGTGTGCTAAAGTGTAACAAACTTTAACTTGCTACTCCAAGGACTCTTCCTGCCAACCATAATGTACTTGCAGTGTATACAAGTTGTGTCCATTCTTTTCATATTTACTGCAAATAAAAGAAACACTGATGGCGAGAAATCAAATTTCTCAATCTGTTAAAAAATAAAAATAAGCCCAGATCTCTCTCTAAGGGTCTTTCTTGGCTTTCTTTACCAGTGGGTCACGTAAGACATTGATTACAGGCGGTTTACCTAGCCCACATGGATGAGTATTCCCAGTGTAGCATAATTCTTTTATTTACTGAATGGAATCAAGAAAAGTAAGCCTTGTCTTTTCAGCTGGTAAGGACTTCACAGCAAAACTCTAATTTGCTTGCTACCTTAAAGAAGTCAAAGAAGCCCATCAGCTGAACCTTTCCCAGCTCTTTTTCTTTTTCTCTGAAGAAGAAATATCCTGTTATTCCAGCATCTAGTAGTTCTGGATTTTCCTTGGATAACTTGACAAGATGGAGACGTTCTTCCCGGCTGTCTCGACCTCTAAATAAAGCTCGCTCAGTTTTGTTTTCCCAGAATGGGCCTATGACAATTGAGAGATATGGTAAAAGCAAACAGTAATGAAATGTTTCATTGTATGTTTAGTGCAAATAAGGAACTTAGTATGACAGAGGCATTACACTCAGAGACATGGCAAAACAGGCATGGTTTCTCCCAGTGAATCCATAATCACTTATGAATCACAGGGTTAAACTCCCAGTTCTGATTTGAATTTTGTGATGAGAAATCGAGCCATTTATACAAGGAAAATCAGAGAATTGCTTTTCCACTTGACAATTTTATATTTAAATAACTCCAACTATTTTGAAAGCTACAGAAGGGATTATAGTAAAATATATAAGTAAAATACCAATAATTAAAGTAATTCTTCATCCATAAAGCCTGCCTGCCACAATAACCAAATTTCTTTAGCACAACCCATTTCTGTTACTCAGCAATTTAATTACACCCCTGAGGAATCATTTAACAATGCCTTGAAAAGGAAAATAAATGGCTATTTTGTGTCCTCTAGATACTTAGCAAGAGCCTGAAAGACTTAATCTCTGCATACTGCCTGCTTTTAAAAACATTAAATATGTCCTTCCTTACCCTTCTGCTGAAAATTTCTTTGATGTGTCTACTAAGTGGAGTACCCTGTTATTGTCTCCTAATTGGAAAAGCAGCTGTACTAAATCAGTAAACACAGAGTGCCTTGAATTGATGATTTAATTAAAATATTTAAAAACTAATAAAGAAAAGAGAATCTGAGAACTAATTAAATAAAAATAATCAACTTCTCACTCAAGTTTTACTCCTTAGGTATTGCAAATATACCATGTGTCTGATCCCTAAGTATTCATTAATTTCTGGAGGAGAGGAAGACACCTGTCAGTAAAACTGACTCTGCTTTCAAAGCTAGAAAAACAATTCAGAAGATGCCACTCTGAGTTATTTTTTTATATAGGCAATATTTTCTCATTTGAAAGAGCTGTGGCATAACAGCTTACTTCTTTCAGGATTCAAATTCATTTTTTTGTAAACAGAACATTGGGCCACAACACGGTCAGGAAAAGAATTACTATTTGATTAGAAGAAACATATTTGAGTCCTTCAGTGAGGAGAAAGGCTTTTTAACTACATTTACTTTTCTTTTGACAGGTCACATTAGGTATCTTCTGGATACCTTTAAGTCAAAATTCACCATCACTACAAACTGCACTTTTTTTTTGTTCTAAATCCCTATTATACACTTCCTTTGTGGCAGTGTTGAAGCTGTTACAATCTGCAAAGACTAAGCTGCTTGTATTAAGAGATCTCCTAGGGCACTTGTGAACTGAAGACTTTAACACATTATTTGAATGCAACTTGCTTCTTTGATGGAAATAACAGATTCTTTCTTTAAATCCATGATCTCTAATTTACCTGTATTTCCTTGAATGGAAAGAAGATCATTTGTGACTCCACGTAGGGTTTCAAGAGTTGAGTGGGTTACATCATACGTTGGAAGGACTATATCTCTTGAATCCACAGAGCCACACCATGAAATGACAGGTATAGGACCAGGTGTATCATTAGCTTTCCGATACTCAACTGGCCAGTCTCCAACATTAAGATAGAACTCCACATCAGGAAGACGAACCTAAACATATACCCAAGAAAGGATAATAACATGAAGAGAGAAGCTGTTTGTCACTCTTACATATATTCTTCAGTTCTCTTACGCCATGCAGATTCAATGAGCGACATGCATAGTTCATCGATTTGGCTGTGAATTAAAGCTATGAATTTCAAGTTTCTGCCCTACAAGCGAGTATGAAAGGAGCACTCAGGAGCCATGGAGTATGAAAGGAGCCAGAAAATGGCTGGCAGTCAGGACTTTGCCCCTGCAGCTTCCCTAGCATTTTCATCACTGCCAAGGCCAGACCTCACACACTACCCCTTAAATACACTGTTGTCTTGACAGAAAAAACAGAAGTCAGATCTTACTTCAGGAATTATAAATCTGAAGATACAACAACAGATGTAGTGCTGCCATATTTAAATATGTTTAGCCTGCAAAAGAGATGAGTGAGAGGGGATCTTACCAATGCTTACAAATAATCTTAAGGGCAGGTGTCAAGAGAGCGACTCTTTCCAGTGGTGCCCAAAGACAGGACAAGGGAAAACAGGCACATCCTGAAACACAGGGAGTTCCATCTGAATATGAGGAAAAACTTCTTCCTGTGAGGGTGACAGAGCACTGGAATAGGCTGCCCAGAGAGGCTGTGGAGTCCCTATGCCTGAAGATATTCAAAACCTGCCTAGAGGTGATTCTGTGCAACCTGTTCTGGGTGAACCTGCTTTGGCAAGGAAGTTGGACTAGATGATCTCCAGAGATCCCTTCCAGCCCAACCATTCTGTGATTCTGTGATATTGCCTTAACAGTCTTACATGATCAAAACTGATACCTTTCTTGCCAGTGACAGGAACATTTCATCGGAGAACATTTTGAAGTCTGTATACTTCCCTAAGGAGCGACGGTAGATGTGATTATCTAGAATAGTGTAATGAACAATAGCACCTCTTGTTTGACTGAACTTTGCTGGTATTTCCTTAAGCATCCGCTGAAGGTCAATGGTGGGAAAAGAAATGAAGTCTTTTGTAATCTGAGGTTCTTGGGATGGACAAGACATAACGTTCTGCCAGACCTCAGAGTCTTCTTCAGGACAGTCACAATATTCATGATAAACTGGTCCTGGGGAAAACAAAGCACTGAGAGTCTGTATTTGTGATTCTCTAACAATCATAAACCCAAACATGTAGGCAGACATTACAATGGCTTGTAATTTTTTATTCTGTGTTTTCTTAAGTTTTCCTGGGAAATCATCCTCCCTGTAATTTCCAGAATTTAGCAGTGTAACTGAGAAAACAGCAATATTTTATTTTTTTTTCCAGAAATACTAGATTTTGTGTTATCAGGGTGAAATGAATTTACAAAATAAAGCTCCAAACCTGCCAGGCACATGGGGGATTCACAACAGTTCTAACTGTCCAAAAGTACCACAGCTCAGGTATTGCCATTTCAATTGGAGCCTAATTCAGCACTTTGATATGTTACATTAAACCAAAAAATACCCTTACCTTTCAAAATATAAGGAGATCGAGCTACATGATGATCACCATAAAGTATCTCAATTTTTAAGCCTTTTGTGACACTTCCGTACATCCGATACCGCATAAGAAATGTACCATCATTTCTATCCAAAGGCAGAGGGGTGTAAATTCTGGTGACTTCTTTTGGAGAAAGTGCTTTAATTACCACTTTAAACTGTGTTTTTCCTGAAAAGAGGAAAATAAAACCAGATAAAAGCACCTTAAGCTACTAGAATCACATCTACTAAACAAAGGTGAGAGCAAACTCTTCCAGATTAAGACCATGGAATTTAACTTAATTTTTCACTAGAATTTAATTATACCAAGTTGGTAAGATTAATTTCCAGTCATGAAAGATCATCCTACCAAGTTTTCTTGACCATCACATACCTATAAATGGTAAATCTCTAAGTGGAAATAAAAAGTTAAATAGTTGATTACAAGATACATGGAAAGCTTAACAGTATTTTGAAGCTAAGATTAGGTTTAATACTAAGTTTTCAAGTTAGTGCCCTGAGGAAAAATAATTTCCTCTAGAGTAAGAAAGACAGGAGAGAAGAATACTTGCCAGCTTGTGGAAAGGCAGTTGCAGCATGCAGGAGTCAGATACAAATTGTTCAGCTCTGGGCTGCTGCTGACTGTCTCGCACGTTTAAAGTCCCAGCTACCAAAAATCAGGGATAAGAGAATGATAACAGATGTTCCCTGGACACCTGTCTGACCTGTGCTTAAAGATCACCAGCATTTCATCAGTAATTTCATCAGTATGGGATATTCTATGGCCAAGTACGCATAACTGTAAGTCTGTTATATTCCCTTATTTCTGTCACAACTGGTCAACAACTACTTTATTCTTAAAAAAAAAAAGAGGGGGACAGATTATTCACAAAATGTTATAGTCTAAGCACTGTGAACCAAATACAATGAATGCTACCACCTAGCAGTATACAAAAATAAATTAAACAGAAAAAATCCAGATAAAATCAAGGTGTTACTAAAATTTGAATGTGTCCCAACAGCACTAAAATGACTGAGATGTTACAGTTAATCCTACGCTTTGCATCCACAAATAAATGTACTGATGTGGTAAGTGCAGAAGTCTTTCAATGATCAATCATGTCTTCCTTAGAGCACTGCATCTTGAAATTCCATTCAACTACTGTGCAAAAGCCTCCAGATTAAACGACTCTCCTGAAGGAATGGACATCTCTGCCTCTAAATGTCACTGCTAGTCACAACCACCTTTTTCAACTTGCTTAAAAGTAGCTGACTTTAACCAAGGATTCTTTCCCTATGACTACCACCTAGCATTATTTGGATGAAAAAGCCTTCAAATCCACAGCATGCCATGAGGCAGGATCACAAAGAAAATAATTTTCTGGTATCACATCTTTCTTTCTTTCTACCCATTTTATAAAACAGCATTTTCACTGGGTACAGAGACCTTCTACCAGAGAAAACAAAGTTTTCAGTTGTCGTAAAAATGAGTGAATATTGAGAAATCACAAGTCAACTACTACTGAATTTGATCTCCTTGTTCTCACCTACAGGAAACTACACGGGTCTTTTCCCCTGCTGGTTATGTCCTCACCACTCTAGAGATATGAGGAGCTCCATCTACCCAAAGGATATGTTAGTTTTAGTTAGTGGCAGTTTAGATGCAGGAAGCATTTGATAAGGGAAGTGACCTGATAACAAAACTCCCCAGGAAAAAGCTAACTCCACTGAAAGCGAGGGGGAAGAGAGGGGAGACTGAATATTTAATGTAAGTACAAATCATTCACCGAAGGATTTCTGTTTATGATTTACAATGATTTACATTGTGTAGTGGGGCCAAGGCCTCTAAGTATTACTGAAGTATTTAATTATGACAGGTTTTTGCTGACTTTTTTTTAATTGGACTAAGGTTACCATGGTGCTTTCACTCATGCTTTTTGGTTCTCTCAGTCCAAAGGAATGATAAAAAGAAAAATGTGTCCTCGTTGCATCATCATCACTAGTAGTTCTCAGTTAACCTGAAAACATGTCTGGGACAGCATTTTAAGTACAAAATAATTTTCCAATACTGAAGAAAGACTAAAATAAAGACACCATAAAAATGGGATACTTTAAGAAATCCAGATGATGACACTTGCTTAATGCATTTTTTTCTCCTGGAGGAGAAGGGAGTCTAAGAAGAGGCATATGAACAAATAACATATACTTTAACAGAGTCAGGCATGAGAACATATATCCAGGAGCAAAGAAATATAGGTCATGGTAAGAAGTTGTGTGTGACCCTCACAAAACCCCAGGCATCATGGTCAGACTCAGGGGAGGTCCTGCAGGGCCCAAGGATGAAGGTGAGAGTAACTGAGAGGCACTAACTTTGTTTAGCAACAAGAGCTGGAAGAAGTGTGCCACTGCTCTTTGAAAGTATTTGGTAAAACCTGCAAGAATACCTGGGAGGCCTTAAGAATATTTCTTAGCAGAGTACATAGATCATCTGAATAACAGTTAACTGCTAACTTTATCATGGTCAATGGTACTTAAACACAAGGTTGGCTGCTGTCAAACCTACAGGAAAACTTAGAAAAGAAGGATGAGGCAATCCAAGTATCCAAAGAAAAAAATCTATGCAGTTCATACTAAAACAAAGTTCTATATTTTCAGCAGTAATTTTTTAATCTTTGGAACAAATTTTCTAGGGAAACAGTGAATTCTGCATCATTTGGCATCTTCTTACAAGATGGGTCAAAGAGTTACAGCCCCTAGGTTGCAATCACAGTGCGATTTGCAGTGGCGTGTGTCAATTCTGCTGCCTTGACACTCAGAAAACAAATCTGGATTTGAAATCTACTAATTCTACTGTACAAGTTTCATAATGAATTCCAGTAAGTACTGACCTATTTGACTGAAATTCTAATCCTCATAAAACACAATTTAATAGATCTGCACAATTTTACGAATAGGAAGTCTTAACTGCAGCACTCCTGCTCTGATTGTAGTGCTTCTGTTTGTGCAATGGAGGAGATAATGCAGACTGATTTTGCTATCCCAACAGGGATATTTCAAGATGTATTTCATTTATACTGGAAAGCAGCCTGAATAAATATTATTAATTCCAATTCCTCCTGACATTTTACAGATAGAATTTGAATATTTAAAATCATTTGAGAATGGTAGTTTGTAGCCCATGTCTATATGAATACACTAAACAGTGCTCATACACTGCAATATAATCAATTGTATTTCTAAATTGTTAAAGGATCCTTGGCACTCTCCTAAATAATTCTTGGCATGGCTCAGCAGTCAGCACAGGCTGAGCCAACCACTCTGCCCTGCCAGCAGCACACATGCTTGGTCTTGGTTTGGAGGCTACGGCTGTATGAATGGAGATCACACCATGTCAGATGGCATTGGGTCCCAGAAACTTTCCTGGGACATTGAATTTATTAACATAAATATTAACACACATGAACACACTGAGGTCAAAACTATGTTCCCAGTACCCATGTCCTACCAGAGTATCTTGGAGGTTTTAAACTAGCATGAGAATCCAACTGAGCTTCACACCTTTTCACCTTGAACAATCTGCTTGAACCCAGGGCTCTCCCTTGCACAGCTGAAATCAGCCTCCACTTCACTGGCAGTGAGTGTGCAGTCACATTCTTGTGTGCAATAACAAAACTGCGCTGAAATCCAGCAACAAGCTGTAACAGCAGCTGGAGAAAGTCCAGACGTGAAGTATCTGTCAGACTGAAGACATTACCTATATATGTCTATTCTTCAATTTCACAAGTGGGAGCCTTCAAACTGCAAGACACCAAGAGGCTGTGCATACCTGGTAGATACTCTCTCAGTACCATCTACATGAACAGTAAAGAGCAAAATAAGTAGCTTCTACCCCATACAAATTAGCAACATGGGATTTCCACTGGGGCTATCTCAGGTTATCTTCATTACAGAATCCGCGATGCAGAACTAATTTTTATTCTTAGTTTAAACTATTCATAGAGAGCATGTGGAGTTAACTTCCAGCAGCAAGCAGCTGACTGACAGAATATGGCTGGCCTGCAAGAACAAACGCAATTCCCACCCTCAAGAGAAGTGTCATTGGATGGTGTGTGCTTGTGCTGAGTAAATAACAGATGAAAATTACTCCTTAATGCAGCAGCAGTAGGATAACAGAGCCCAGAGGGCCGTGCTGACCAAGACAGAAATTTTAAGCAACTGGTGTGCGTGCACCATTAAAGATAATTGCGTTATCACTTCCCAGCAGGGTACTGTGATTTTACATCCACTCGCTATTTGTAGCTTGCTGGTTCGTTGCTGTAAATCTCACACAGTGTACAGGAGGCCAAGGGTGAGAGGCAGAGCTCCGCGGAGGAGCCACTGGGCTGCACCAGAAGAAAGGCGAGGTCTGACCATGTGCGTGTCCCGGGCGGTGCGGGAATGGGCACAGGGGGCAGCCCGGGACCAGTGACCGCACAGCGAGCGGTCGGAGTGGGGAAGGAAGGAAGAGAGGAAGAGGCAGGCGAAAGCAGCTCCGTACAGCTGCTGCGGGGAAATCGCAGCCCCAGGCAGGGACTCCACCCCGCGCCCCTGCCCATCCCCGATACAAGTACAGATACACGTACCTGGCGGGGAGCGGGAGAAGTTGTGCCCGGCTGCGCTGACCGCCTGGATGTAAAAGTACCGCACGGGCACTGTGAGCCCCGCGTCCAGCCCGGGGCCCCACGCCAGGCTCCGCTCGGCGCTCACGGGGTCCGCCGGCTCCGCCGCCCGCAGCAGCGGCCACGCTGCGCCCAGCAGCGCCACCAGCAGCGGCGGCAACCCGCGGG
>VYXB01000245.1:447678-472303 GCA_013397135.1 Pachyramphus minor
CCGCCTGCTCCCCGCCCCGCGGGGCGGCCCGACGGGGCCGGGGCCGGGCAGAGCCGGAGGGAGGTGCGGGGAGGGCCGGGCTGTCCCCGGGCGCATGAATCCGGCACCGCCTTTCCTCCTCCGCCTCTCCCACGCTGCGCGGGAGGAGCCGCGGGACGAGCCGCAGGGCTCGGGGACAGCCCGTCCGGACATGTAGCCCGGGATGTTGGGGGGCCGAGAACTTCCTCCAGCAGAACCCGTGTGCCGCGGGGCTCAGGCATCCCGCACCGGGGAACGGCCCGCGGGGCGGGGAGCAGGCAGGGGGAGCGCCGGGCCAGGTTCGGAGCCGTGCACATTCCAAGAACCACGGAAAACAGAGAAAAGGCGATGTGAGAGCGAGGAGCGGGGCTCGGAGCCGCTAGTCTCCGGGCGGCTGCGGTGCGCCCAGCGCTTGCCTGTCCCGAGAGGTTTTCGTTCCCTGACTGCGGGCGCTGTGCAGGACACCCTGAAGGGCTGGTGATTAGTATGTGTCATCTTCTCAAACAACACGTTGCCTGTGGTTAGGATACAATTCAGTCGGGAATTGAACAGGTGGTCTGGAATTTAAAGAGGAAAAAAAAATCATCTTTCTCTAAAGCTTGTTATTACTGCCTGTGCCAGCTTATTTACAGAAATGGCTGTCAAAGAACAAAAAAAAACCCCGACATAATTTAAAATTCGTCCTTGCTGTTTCTAGGGTTCCTCACAGTGACTATTTAAAGTGAAGGACAGAGCAGGACCCCTGTTGGGAGGCACTGGTGTGGTGTTTCCTGCCACTGGGTTCAGCTCCCTGTCCCAGGGAGGAGGCTGAGCTTGTGCCTTGTCCCAGCACAGCTCAGGCACACACCCACACTCAAGTGCTTTTGGGGCCTGTGGGGGAGATGTTGCTGGTGGCCTCCCTAGTGTAGTGGAGTTTGGTGATGGGGAAGAAGAGATAACTGCCTTATCCTCTATAAAATTTAACAACAAAGTAATTTCATGGATTTAAAATGTTGGGATACAAGTACAGAAGGAAAAACTCCAATGATTTTTCTCCTTAGGTTGTTTTATCATTTATACTAGAAACATTTGCTGCTACTAGAAAGTATTTCAGCATGTCAGTAGATGGGAGGGCTTGCAAGGCTGTAGGAGAATTAAATCAAGCTTCTGGGCAAGCCTGGATTTTCACATGCAAAGCAATGAGAGCACAAATGAATGCTGTCTGGTTTTGAATAACATGAACTTCAAGTCTCTGTGCATACAGATAATGAAAAACAGGTTCTTGGAAAGGGGAATTATCAAATCTGGTTTCCTCCTTGCTTGTGTCTTGAGTGTCCTCAATTCCTTTTGGATAGCCACAGATTTCCACTGTGTACCAAGTGTGATATTCCCAACAGGCAAGAGAAAATTTGTGTAGTGTTAAACTGGAGTTATGTATGTACTTCTTGGCCAGGTACTACAGCACTGGCTGTGGCAGTCAGTGCAGCGAGTGAAGCTTTCCTCTCCTTCTGCACCAGCTGGGAGCGCATTTGAGAAGACGGTGACTGGGAGCAGTCAGTGTGGATTGACCAACGGCCAGTCATGCCTGGCAGACCCAATTGCCTTTGGCAATAAACTAACTCTGCAGATGAATGGCTCGATGAAGGGCAGGGAATGAATTGAGAGCAGCCCTGTGGTGAAGGACTTGGAGGTATTGATGGATGAAACGCTGGACATGACCTGGCAATGTGCATTTGCAGCCCAGAAAGCCAATCACATCCTGGGCTGCATCAAAACTGTGTGGCGAGCAGGTCAAGGGAAGGGATTCTGCCCCTCTGCTTCAGTCTGGTTAGACCCCAACTGGAGTGCTGTGTCCAGCTCTGGGGTCCTCAGCACAGGAAGGATGTGGATCTGTCAAAGCAAGTCCAGAGGAGGCCACAAAGATGATCAGAGGGCTGGAGCACCTCTCCTACAAAGACAGGCTGAGAGGGGGTTGTTCAGCCTGAAGAAGAGAAGGTTCAGGGGAGACCTTACTGCATATTCCAGTACCTAGAGGGGGCCTACACGAAGGCTGGAGAGGGACTTTCGACAAGGATATGTAATGATAGGACAAGGGGGAATGGCTTCAAACTGAGAGTAGGTTTAGATTAGATGTTTTGAAGAAATTCTTCACTATGAGAGAGGTGAGGCACTGGTACAGGTTGCGCAGAGAAGTTGTGGATGACCCCACCCTGACTTCAAAGCCAGGTTGAATGGGGCTTTGAGCAACCTGGTCTAGTGAAAGATGTTCCTTGCCCATGGCAGAGGGGTTGGAACTAGATGATCTTGAAGGTTGCTTCCAACCCAAACTAATCTATGATTTTATGAGAGGAGAACAGTGAATGTCGTCTACCTTGAATTTAGTATAGCTGTCACTGGCTTCCACAACGCTTTTGTATCTGAGTTAGGATGTTATAGTCTGGATGGGAAACAACCAGATGGGTAAAAATCCACCAGGATGGTTGCTTGGGCCTTGAGAAGGCTGGTTAATGCCTTGTCACTACCCAACAGCTGGTGGCAATGAAAGTACTGCAGGGACCTGGCCTGGGATGAAGGGATGGAGAGCTCCATCACTGGGTTTGCAGACAATGCCAAACAGGGGGACTAGTCAGTTTGCTTAAGTGCAGGGCTGCCATCCTGAGGGACCTAGGGCATAGTGAAGGAATGGTAGATGAAATTCAACAGGAGTCCTGCACTTGGGTACCAACAAACACCAAGGGCAGGCTGCTTCCTGGGAGTGGGACTGAGGAGCACAGCAGCATGGCTGCCAGCAGGACATGCCCATGCCCTGCTTGTGACAAATAGTATCTGGGACAACTGAGAGGCCACATCAGCCAGCAGGCTGTGGGAACAGGGCAGGGCTGATGTCAGGCAGGGACATCATTCTGCAGATCAGGATCAGTCCCTGTGAGGGAAACTAGGGTCAGACACAGCTCTGGCACAGCTGCCTCGTTCTGGGGATGTCAGCCTATGGGTGGGACCAGGCTTGGTGGGGACCATGGCTGGTCAGGCAGGTAGTGGAGAAATGGAGACCAATGACCTACAGCATCAATTGGGGTAGGGACTGATGGCTCCAGGCTGGGCTGAAATGGTGTCTTGAGCCATGGGCAGGCCAGACAGAGCCCTAAGGAGTGGAGGAGTCAGGGCCTGTTGGTGCTTTTGGGCCCCTGTCCCTGGGAAGGAGCCACCCCTCTGCTGGTATGGGTTGAGACCAGTTGCTGGGAGCAGCTCTGGGGGAACGGCCCTAGGGGTCCCCATGGGCAGTGAGAGGGACATGAGCCATCAGTGAGTCCTGGCAACTACAACAGCCAACAGCAGCCTGGGCTGCATGAACAGGAGCAGAGACAGAGGTCAAGGGGAGTCATTATCCCCCTCCACTCAGTACTTGTTAGACCACATCTAGATCCTGCATCCAGCTCTGGGCTCCTCAAAATGAGACATCAATAAAGCGGATCAAATTCAGGGGAGGCCACTGAGATGGTGGGGCTGGAGCACCTACCCTGTGAGGAGGGGCTGGGAAAGCTGGGCTTGTTACGTCTGTTAAGAGATATCTTCAATGAGGGGATGGACCTCACAGAAGAGACCCCAGTGCTCCCAGGGAGATCAGGAGATAATGCAGGGCAGAAGGATGAGAGACAACTGGCATGAGTTGAAAGTATAGCTCAGCCTATAACATGTCCATAACATGTCCTATAACAGCCAGAGAGGCTGTCCAGTCTCCATCCTCAGAGATTTTCAAGCGTCAACTGGATGAAGACTTGATTAGCCAGCCCTGACCTCATAGCCAATCTGCTGTGAGCAGGAGGTTGGACCAGAGACCTCTTGAGATCACTCCCATCCTGAGTTACCCTTTGATGAAACCATGAGATTTCTGTCCCTTCTCTCAAATGTCATTAAGATGGTAGAAAGCTCAAAGATCATCTGGGGACATGCATGACCTAATAGGTGGACAGAGGTCTAGACAGAAACACCACCTTAGTTCATAAACCACATTTCCTTCTGTAACCAGGCTGAGGGACTGTGTCACTGAGCTCATGTACCACATATACTGGCTGTAGTAATTAAGGTTGAAAGACTGTAATGAGTCTCACACCATCACATGGCACGTGGCAGCCAGGTTTCACCCAGACCTAATTACAGCTGAAGGGATTTTCACGTGGAGCTTATCACCTTGTAAAACTACTCATCAAATACCACCCATGGCCCCTACATGGAGTATTGGCTCCTGAAGGTAAGTTGTAAGCATATGGCTCTCTATGGGCTTATACTGTCTACTGTAAAGATTCTACCACGGATGGAAAACTATTTGTGTGTTGGACACTCATCAGCTGGCGTGACCATGGGCTACAGCTACAAGATGGATGCAGGCTGGCTGGAAAATTCAAAAACCATGGCATTGTTGGCCATCAGCACCCTGGCAACCACACTAAGATACTGTGTAAATAGCCTCTGGTGTTCACAGTAAGAGAAAAACAAATACAGTGACTTTTTTTGTTTGAATACAGAATTTATTTAAGACAAATAGTTTTAAATATGAAAATTCTATAAATTATGAATATTTATAGAACATATTTTTGCCAAAGAAAAAGCTTGGAAGAGTGGTGGTGTCAAAATCTGACTCTGCTAAACTGAATGGAACTGAATGCTATTCAAAGGGTATTTCTCCCTATGTTTTCATGCAATTGACTGTTAAAACAGAATACTGTTATTCAGAGTAAATTCTAGTTTGCAGATCCTCAACAGGCTGCAGTCTTCCACAAATGATTTACAACCAAAAGCAGTTTTTACTTGCCTATATTAAATCAAGCCACTTGATTTCCTCTACATACACAAATGAAAAATACATAGCAAATGAAAAAAAACCCCACATATTTTTTTTTACCTTAGTGAGAACTTAATCCAACTGCTGTTGAACAGGTAGAAAATATTTACAAATAAAAATGTTCTAAACCATCCACCTGTAGTCAAGAAAAACTATATGACCATTTACTTGTAAACATTTCTTTTATTATTCTTTACCTTATGTAGGCTTTTTGGATGAATGTATTTTGCAGAAATGTACAGCAGCAGAAATTCTGCACAGATAGCTGGTTTTATTGTCTTACTCTACAGAATCCTGTACATAGAAAATAGAGCCATTTACAGAAAAACATAATTTCTCCTTAGAATACCACATTTTACAAAACTGCAATTATACAGTACCCATTTCCTTCCAGCATTACTTATGTCAGCATACTCTTGCATCCTTCTGAAACAGGCATGTTATAGAAATAAATTCTGACTATAAATACATAGTTTATATTATTGTCCTTCTATGTACAACAAAAGACAAATTACCCCAGCATAAAGTAATACTACTTATATATCAGTACAGATTTGAACTACAGACCCACTTCTTCAACGAAGTTTACAATATAAAAAAGTTATACCTGTTACCTATTATATGTTTTCATCTTTTAGTTTCTCGTGGAGTAATCAGTGATACAAGCACTGCTTGTTTTGTGTAAAATACATTATTTTAAAATACCAGTATACTGTCCTTCCAGTTACAAAAATATAATTATGTCTCTCCTACAGATATTATATTGAATTAAAAAGTGTATAAAAATATGGATCATCATTTGGGACCATATGCAAAATTAGAAATACAGTAGAAGTAGGTCTGTAAGTATTGTGGTTTGATAAGACACTTCTTATTTTTCATAAAAATAGGTCAAAGTTTAGTTAGAAATTTAATGGCCAGGGCCAAGTTCTGGCTACTGAGTAATAGTACTACATTTATTAGTGTGGCCAAAGAAGAGCCACTGGAAAATGTTTACATCCATTCAGTTTGGAGGATAAAGAGTACCATGGTCACAGCAGAAACAGTTGAAAAATACAAAAAAAGGGACAGCAATTTAGCAAAAGGCAAAGAGTATTTCTTACTGGTTTCATTTACTTTGTAGGTAAAAGGCTATCAGTCTGTATGGTGCAGTTGTGCCCCAGCCAAGTGCTCTCTTGGGCCATGCCAGGTGATGCTTCCCTAAAGGGCCCCAGCCAAGCAGAGGCAGCTGGAGAACTTTGGCACTTCACAAGTTGTTTTGGTTATGGTTGTCTTCCCCACTACTAGGACAACTTAGGTTTCAACCCATGAGGTTAATACAGCAAAAAGGGTAAATCTTTTTACGTTTTACACGGTTTAAAGTGTTGGACTATTAATCCAAATTAATCTAAATCAAAGGCACAAATCTGGCCAGTCATGTCAACTGTAACTAAAGCTGTGCCAGTTATGAATCTCCTGTGTCTCGAAAGCAGATTTTCATGCTCAGTTGTGCTTCTTAACATTCTCAGGAATTTCAGTGAGTTTTTCAGTGCTGTGCCCTGTGCTGAGCTGTTTCTCCTGCAACTCAAACTGCTCACTGCTCTTGTAATGCTGAAAAATCCTGGTGTGGAATCCACCTCAACTACACAGCAGAACAAATGCCACTGGGGACATTGCTGCTATGCTTCCCAGAATACACTGTAGAAATTAAACAGGTTTCATTTTGTGAGAGTGTTTGTTCAGTGGGATGAATTAGCATTATCATGCTTGATCTGATAAATGAGGAAAATCAGACAAACAGCAATTTATCAGCAAAGTAACTTCTTGGCTTTCTGTTAAGTTTTGTAAGAAAAAGTAGCTCAAACTAGAATTTATCCATTCCAGCACTGCGTAGCTGGCAGGAGCCTAACCACTGCTCTGCTTGCTGACGCAAAGGAAAGTCATCTCTGGATTTATACTGCCCAAAGCTCCACAGCTGTTTACCTTCTATTATTTTGGGGAGGGATTTTTTAACATTCTTTTTCCCTGCTAGGAGAAACAACAATGGTGAAGCCACATGTTTAATACAAAAGTCAGATGCTCAGGAAATGTAGCACATTAACTCCTTTGAAACTAATGAAGTTGTACCAATTTAGAACAGCATAAGAATGGGCTCAAAGTATTTGACATGTTTTTGCCTGCCCAGAAACTACTGCGCTATCGTGCCATCTTAGTACCATGATCCCTTCACAGCTCTGATTCTTTATCTACCTCATCTAGGTAGTATTCATCATCGGTGGTGGTATCACTGTCTGAGTCCGAATAAGCAGCTAGATCTTCCCCATAGATATCAGTCAGCTCTTGGGGAGATGAAGCAGCCGATGACATTTTGCTCCCAGCAGAACTTGAGCTCAAAAGCTCAGCCCTATTTGTAGAAGAGGTCTCTCTATCTCTGAAAGCACCAGGGTTATTAAGAAGACAAGGTCTCCACAATCGCCCTTCTGTGAGGGACTTCTTGATGTTTTCCAGGAAAGCCAACTGTTGCTCTTTGCCAAATATACCAAATTCAACAGACGGATACATCAGATTTCTAGTGCTGTAATATTTTTCATCATCTGATGCCCAGTTTTCATTTTCATCACACGACAACAGCTCTGAGTAAGATTTAAATCTCTTCCCATGTATGCCGTCTTTTGGTAGAATATTGCTTCCTGAGGCAGAGGTCTCAAGGGAGTCTCGAGCACAAATACTCTCAGAAAGGTGACGCTCACGCTGACTTTTCGGATGACTTCTGTGCCACTGATAGCTATTGAGGTTAGCATTTTCGAAGCTAGCAGACTGAGAGGTATTTTGAAACTGACCAAGCGCTGACTTGGAAGTCAAGTTTTGCTCTAGACATGTGTCTGCCTGCAAGCAGCTATTTACAGAGGAGTTTGAGTTTGTGTCAGTTGAAAGTGGCAAAGGAGGAGTGCAGGCAGGACTGCTAGCTCTTCCTTTCTCATCATCCTGTGGGTCTGATGCAGTAGCATTGGGAGAGATGGGCTGGCTTTTGCTTTCTAACCTGAGATCAAGTGTTTGGGCATTCTTATTTCTTGTGGTGACTGCTTTATCTGAAAATAGGCTTGTGAGTCTTGGCCTATTTTGCACTTTCACAGTAGTTTTCTTGGGACTGATGGCTTCCTCCTGACTGTATGAGCTTGTAAAAGTCCTCCGTCTGGTATTATTAACAACCAAAGAAGGATCATTACAATTTTCAGTCTTCTTATTCTCAGCTGTTCTTGGTCTTGGCACATTCTTAACAGGGTCCAGACTGTGATTCTGATTTTCATTGTCCAGCTGCAGGAATGGCTGATGGGAATCTGTTGAAATCAAAGAGTCAAGGGACATGTTGACCTCCAAAGAAGTGGCATTTCCATTGTTCTGTGAAAAAATATTACTTATGTGCGGTTTGGGAGGTAAATTTTTACTTGAAAATTTTCGACTTGTTTTGTAAACAGCTGCCAGTTTATTTTTAATTGAAGGTCTATTTTTCCTTTTTTCTATATCTTTGACTTTGTCTCTTGTGAAATCAGAGAGAAGCTTGTTCTCATCTTCTGTACTCTGTGTTATCTTCTGATCTTGTGTAACCCTGAAGACTTTATCTTTAAGGTTCAGACGGCCTTCACTGTGCCTCTCTGAGTCCTGCAAACCACTATAAACTTTATCCATCTGAATACTCTGTGAGTTTTGGCCTTTTTTAATTTTTGAATTCTTTACCTCATCTATATCTGTGGTAACTACTTTGTCTAGCTGAAGTAATGGATCAGCACTGGAAGCTGTGCTTACCTCAGATGCTTTGCTCTGAGACTCTGAAAGCACTTTGCTACAAGAGTTTAAATAATTTGCATTTTTTCTTGAACTGTCAGCCCTTAATTGCAGTCCACTGCATTTATTGTTATATCGAGGGGTGGTTTGGTGTAGGAAATTTACTCTTTGTTTGGCTTGGGTACTATCCCTGTATATATCTTCCACAGGAGCACGGTCTGTCTTACCACTCCTTCCAAGGGAACTCTTCTCTCCTGAGCGGAGGAGTAAACTGTTCAGATTTTTCTTGGTGTTCACTTTAGGAGGCTGACAGCAGCTTTCAGAGTTTCCCTTCTGTATAATATTTTTATTTGTTGAAGTAGAACACAAAGGATTCTCTAAACATCTGCCTGGCTTGGGAGGGGTTGATAAAGTGGACATTAGTGATGTGGCTCTTTGTATAATTTCCTTCTTTTCTTTTATTCTACATATTTCTGCATTTTGGCTGCCTGAAGCATCAGAAATGGCCTTACCGGACTTAGTCACTATTGCAGTGGATTGTGGACCACCAAAAGAAATTTCTTTTGTCACCATGTCAGAAGGCACATTCTCTGTTAGTAAAAGATCTGCTGAATTATCTTTCCTGCTGTGTACCATACTCACTGACTTCTCAAAACTAGGGGATAAGTGGGAATTCTCGTCCTCACTATCAACAGCAGTTCTTACATTCTGAGGTGTGGCCAGAGCCGAAGATACTTGGTCTGAAGAATATGAAGACTCTTCTTTTTCTGAAGTAGTGGGGAAAAAAACATTTGCTAAACTCACATGATCTTCATTTTTCTTGTTTTCTATTCCTGGTGACTGAGCATTTTCTTTGGGGCAAGGTAAATCTGCATCCTCTGTATTATCTCTGAAGAGGCTACAATATGTTCTTGAATGCCTCCGTGGTAATGTGTAATAAATTGAAACTAGTTCATGATACTTGACATGATCTTCATCAACACAAACTGTAAATGTGCTTGTGGTTTTATATTTCTGCAAAAAATTTCCCCCCTCCTTATAATCTGAAAACACGGAGGATTCTCTTCTGCTTAGATGTTTACATCTGTCTGTCAGATCAACTGAAGTACTACTACTTACTGAATCAATACTTTTGGTTAAAGGACTGGGGTAATTTTTGTTACTTCTACCAGCATTTAGTGATGCTGATGTTGGAAAAGAACATTTTGAGTCTAAATAAGACACTTCTCTTTGATTAGAATAAAAGGCGTCAGCTCTATGTGGAGTTTCAGACCTTAAACAATTGTATGTTGTTCTACATTCCCTAGGTAAAGAGATGAGCGTGTCTGATGTAATACTACCAGCAATGCTAGCTGATTTTCTAGGCAAGGTATAATAAATAACAAGAGGGTCAGGAGATTTGGAGCTGTTTCTACCAGGGGAGCCAGTAATACTGCAGCTACTGCTATGTCTCAGCAAGCTGTCTTGCTTATGAAGCCTTTCAATACAAGGTGAATTACCCCTTATTTTTCCACTTCCTTTTTCAAGGCAAAAATAACTTAAACTATTTTCAGAGGTATTGGAATCTCCATCAAAGCTATGCATATAAATATTTTCAGAATTTCCATTTTGTGGAGAACTAGTAGCGAATTGTCCATTACAGTCCTTCGTATCTAAAGTGCTTGCATTTTGCAGTGTTTTCTGTGAAATCTGTTTGGTAACACCTATTCTGCTCATTTGAGCTGTATTTCCCCCTTTTGCTTGAGAGTCAGTAACTGTGCAATTTACTGAAGAGCTACTTGGTGTTCCTAAGCATTTAGAATTGTCTTTATGAGAAGGTGCTTGTGGAGAGCTTTGTGAGCAGCTAGATGAGCATCCAGAAGGACAGGACAACCTGCCTTGGCAGTTTGCTAACTTTTCAGTGGATGGTGCGGAAGCAACATTCAGCAGTGAGGACTGTCTCTTTGGAGTAGCTTGGTTAATGGCTTCTGCACTCCAATTATCCTGTTTGATGCTCTCTCTTCGTGCTGCATAATGCAGATTATGTTCCCATTCTTTCTGACTTGGAAGAAAAGGTTCCTTCCTGCTCTCATCAGCTAGCAAAATACAGGGAGGCTGACTGAACACACTGTTGGGTGGGCAGTCATTTTCCTTCATTTGTACATTTCTTTTATCACAACTTGATGTATAAATTTTCGCAATATCTCCTCTAGCAGTGACTTGGGTTTGTCTCTTCGATGTCACTGTGTTAAAGAGAGATACATCTCTTTGCCACACAGCAGAAGCAGGGCTGTTAGACGAAAAACTCCGGGCGCTGATATAGCTTGTATCTGCTTGTTGAGGAACTGACTGTAATGGCATGTCTTCATCTGGCCCCTTCGTACCTTCAGCCTTTTCTAGTTGTGTAAAGTCTGCCTTAGTACTTCTCTGGGTAACGACAGCTGAATTCCTGTTCAGTCCTGTAGGTTTTGTTTGGTCCTTTGAATTAGGAAAAACTGACTCATCAGTTCGGGTACTAGATGAAGAAACTGAAGAGTTACAACTTAGCCAAGGCTGACAGCCCTCGGTGAATTCTGAGAAAGTTCTGTTTGCACTTCTCGTTCTCCGTTTGACACTTGTATTTTCTGGAGAGTACATGTGAAAATCGTTCTCCAGGCGCTGAGAACCAAACTTGGCATTCTTTGTATGTGCCCACTGCTGGTCATTTAAATTAGCCATAAACACTTCAAAGTTGGCCTCAGGGGAAAGAAATGTTTCATCACTGTAACACTGAGGAATATCAGCCCAAGAAGGATAGCTGTCTTTTTTTCCATAGGAATAATTTTTTTGGTTTGCATACAACTTGCCATGAGAAGAGATATCTCTATAGTAGGATCTAGAGAGATTATTTTCTGATTTATATAAAGGATAATTTTCCCAGTTATCAAAGGGCAATGGAGAAGAAGCTTCGTCAGGACAACTAACTCTACTAAAGCAACTACTGCTTGAAATAGATCTTCTGTAGTGGTGTTTTGAGTGGTAACATGTGTATTTCTTTGTTTCTTGCAAAGAGCTGGGATATCTACCATGGTCTGTAGCATTAAACTCCATCAGTGACTGGGTTCTAAACATTTTTTCTGGAATTGATGTTTGTCCAGGCAAGTCCGGTGTGTTGTTCCATACAATAGAAGACAAAGGAATTCTCTTTGGGTTCTGCCGACCAAACCTTGGTACAAAACCATTCTTACTCTCCCTTGCCAATGGATGCTGTGAACTAGATGCGGATAGCTGGTCAGAAGATAGTGATGATGGACATCTCCGAAGGGAACATACAGAGTAACTTCTGCCAGCTGTATCCCTGTTCATACAATTCTTGTGCCTAAATCCGCTGTTGTGTGTTACAGAAGGGGGATATAAGCTGCCTTCTGAAGACCGCCCGAAAGAAACGGCAGACAGCCTTCTGCGATGCAGATGAGGATTCCCATCGACTGGATCACCACATTTGCAATCTTCTTGAAAGGCTGCCTGGTGCCAATTTATATATGCACTGTGTAATTTCCTTGGTCTGATGAAAATCTTGTGTTCATCTTTGGCCCTTAGTGTTCTCAGTCCATCTGGGAAAAATGTGCAAGGCATGTCACTCCAGTCGTTTCTCTGTTGCCCCCTACTAGCAATCTGCGTCTTTGAAGTAGGGAATGCAGTGGATTGGATATTTGATGCACTGCTAGTAGAAACTGTCCTGTCCAATGGGTCCTGGACTTGTTCCTGGGCCAGCTGGTCATCCAGATCATTTAGAACTGCACAGGGAAAAAAAAGATACTTGGTTCTGTTTTCTTGAATAATCTTCTGACTATTTATATTAAAAAGTTTCATGTAGTACATTAATCAGAACTGGTTTTAAAAGGAGTCAGCTTCTCAGCATTCAAAACCCTTCCCAAACCACACATTCTTCCTCCATAGGACCTTTCAGCAGTCACCCATTATGACTACACAGAAAAAAATGCTCTCCTCTATGACTGATCTTAAAACTGCTCTTTATGTAATTGTTAGTCTTTATACTATTTAAAAGAAAAACAAAACAATTTGAAGTCTGAATTCTTACTCATGCACTATATATATGTGTATGTGTGTTTATGTAAACTTTCCAAATTTAGTTTGTAAGCAAAAAAATTCCTGAAAAGAATTCACTAGGCAAACATGAACCTTTCTGTGTGCTCACAAACCACAGTTATGATGTAACTGTAAGAAAACAAAGAACCCTGCAAAGCATCAAACAAGCATATTCAGTAGTCTGGCATGTCCACCATTTGTTTTATTCATAAAAGTTCTCTCCTGAATTGTAGTTTACTACTTTAAAATGAGCACTGAAAATAGCATTTTCTGCATAAAAAAGGCTAATTAAATAGTTAGGAAACCGTGATTCAATCTAGCAATAAATATGTATTTATATACATATATAAGACAACCTCATGACCGGAAATTAAATACTATACACCTCAATTAACCAAGATATTCAGTCAGAAGACTGACAGCAATGTATTAAAAGTATTTTTATTGCCAAAACCAATTATGCCTTTGCTAATTGTATTCATTTTGTATTTTGAAAATAACACACATATGACTGTTTTGTTCCAGAATTTCCTAATCCACTTAAATAAGCAAGATTGACTGATCAATCATTACAGATCTGTGCTAATAGTACAGAATCATTAAGAAAGCACTGCAAAGTATGTATAGTTGGAATAAAAGGTGGTCCAAAGGTACCAAAATTTTCTATTTTTCTAAGTTTTTCTTCAGCACACAAAAGAGACGGCGCCTGAGAAACACAGCTTAGAACAAGACAAAAGGTGTGTTGTTTCTGAGTCTTCCATTTGGAGGACGTCAGCCAAGCTATGTACAGTTTTTCTGTGTCAGTGGGCAAGTGTGCACAGTTATGACAGGCACACAAAGAGGTGACAGGCTGAGTTTCAGAAGGAACTACTGTCCACCATGCAGTACTCTTCTCTTCCAGCACAGCTGACTCACTCACTACTTCCCAATCATGCTTTCAATCCGTGATTTCTTGTAATTTTGGGTAGTAGAAAGTAATATTCATGGATATTTCTTTGCATAGATCTAAGAAAATATGGAAAGTTTATGGAAAAACACCTCTGTACTCCCATAGGCTGGGTCTGATCTTGCCTCCCTTTCCAGTGAGAGGAAAAAAAAACCCAAAAAAGAATTCTTGACTATAAGGGTCCCAGAAAACTGAATGCCACAATGCCTCTTGCTTCTGTGGCTTGAGGCTTTACAATTTATACAGCCAGGCCCAATAATTCACTATTATCAAAATTGTGCATGCAGGAAACTGGGATGAAATTATTCTCACATAATCTTATGTCTGCCTCTAAAGGATGCGATATGGGCTCCTGAGAAAGAGCAGAGAGAACTATACACTTTTAAGTGTGTTTCTTCTGAATGGTATCAGTATGAGATGAAATGCATTCTAAGAAAGATCAGTGACACATCTTGAAGTCAATGTCAGAGTAGCCATTCTGCTGTTAAAGACAGAAAAAAGTAGCCACTTTGCTAGAAAGTAATGAGCTGCATCTTTACAGCCTGCTTTTGCTGAAAATTCTCTGAAACCAGTCACCACAGTCACTTCTGGTAACAATAGTATCAGAACAAAATAAGGACACACACTTACCACTGAAAAATTCCTTCTCTAGCTGGTCATTCCATTCCTGTGTAGCTTTTTCCATCATTTCATTTTGGTTTGTATCAAAAGAATGACCACTCATTTCAGTTGGCATTGGGGAATTACACATTTCATCCTGTTAAAAATTGTAAGTTAACATGGGTTTAGTTCAAGATGTGTGTTCAGGTCACGTTTCATGTCACACTACAAACCGTGTCACAAGTCCCAGAGATCAGCAAACTCTTTATGGATCTATTAAAATACATTATTAAAATACACAACTGAGGATTGTAAAGTTGCATGCATTTTAGAGACTTTACACATGTAATAGGAGAATTACTCAGCTTGTCCTCATACTGAAGCATATTTTAGATACATGAGTTATAATGGCCTTACAATAAGGGCACAGTTTACTTATTTTATCCACATGCATCTTTATTGCATTGTATCTTTTTAATCCATTGTATCTCTTAATTTAGTTTTTCTCAAGCTATTCTTCCTTGACTGGCATATTTTGAAATTCACACACTGACCTCCGAACAGAGATTTAATAATTTAACACTACAGCCAATTTTCTTATTGCAAGACAGCACTTAGTATTAGAAGTGGGGAAAATGTCATCCTACTCCCCATCTGTGTTTGGTCTACATGTTAAACTGGAGAGGTTCTATCCCACCCATATTTCTCTCAGCTCAGGTCTCAGATGGTAGAATACAGACAACTGCTGAACTACAGATTTATTTCAGCTGAGACTCTTCCTCCTTTTTTTTAAAGAAACCCCTTACCATGTTTTTGTTCTCAATATTCATAATATTTTACTTGCCTAGCTATAATACAGCTTTATATAATATGTTTATATAATCGGCAGGATTATCTGATAAGATCTTTGTTCAGTCATATATTATTATAGATTATCCCATTGTTTTTGAAATATGAGAGAAGGGAGGTGGCCAATTTAGCTCCTCCATGCCTTTGATTACATACTGTATGCCTTCTTAGTCCTCTCTGTTGTTACACCACTCAAGTGAAGAGGAAGAAAGACATGTTAGTAATATAGAGTAATAAAGTAATTCAAATAGAAAACATCATCTTTAGAAGAAAATCTGTTATTTCAACAGCATGCACTTATATATTACATCAGAAATAAATTTCTTGTTTTATCATTAAAATTAGCTTGTGCTTACAAAATGGAACATTCATCCAAAAAATAATTTCCTACTGTCAAAATTTACATTTACATGGCAATGCTGTGCATGGTAATGTAGCCTGCCCAAAGCAGCTACTCTTTTTCAAACATGTACAATGACATGAAGTAAGCATGGTAACGTTGTAGGAGAGGCTCTATCTTACTGCCTGCCCGAAGCAGCTACTCTTTTTCAGCCATGTACAATGACATGAAGTAAGCACACTGGATTATTTACTCAGTGTGAGTTTCGATCTATTTGTAGTTTGCTTACAGTTGCCAAGATATGTGAGGGTCTTGGGCTAGGAAATGATCTGTGTAATTATTCTGTCATCATGAGAGAACTGAAATCTGGCAAAGCTAGACTTAGGGCTTATCCATGAAAGCTTTGGACTTGTAGAGTTAATGGGCAAGCTCATTCTACTACATCCAACAACTTCACAACACAGACATTTTCCTCAGCATTTAAAACAAGAATGGCAAGAATACTATTTAAACATGTTATATCAACAGTGTAAACCAAGGGGACTAATTTTTGCAAAATCTGTAGTTAAAACTCTGCTAAGAATAAATTGATAAGCTACTTACCGTTGCCATTTCTTCCACTTTCGAGGATGGGCTAGCAGAACTGTCATATCTGTAGGCAGGAGTATGTAAATGTTGGCTTTGAAAAGGAATGTGACGTAATTTTATCGGGTAGTAACAATCCAGCAGTTTCGCATTTTAACAACTACTGAGAAGCATCTGAAGAAAACCTCCTCTAGGAAGAATTCATCCTTCCCTCCCATGCCTCCCCCCCTACCTACTGACATCTGAATGGCTGCAACAGCCATGAAGTAGTTGCTTCAATTCAGCATTATGATAAGATAGCATTATTTCTTTTTCCAAACAACAATAGTAGGTACTACTCATAGGCAAAGTTGTATACTTGTAAACCTGTAAATGGTTTGCATCTGCAATTCTACTGTTTTTCTCTTCCATTGCAATCTGCTCAGATGCAGAGCTGTGCACTGCCCCTGCAAAGGAGAGACAGACAGCAGATTGGTTTTAGTGTGAACTTTGCAATTTGCTGCTACTCACCCAAAACAGCCTTTATTTACCGATTTTTAACACATGGTAGAATGCTCATCTGCTTTCCTAAGGTATATCAGACTGCAAGGGCTTGGCAGAGAACTGGCTAGAGTGTCTGTGAGTAATGCAGTGGTTAGAACAAGACGAGAAGTCCTGAACATAAAAACTACTCTGCTCTACAGGGTGACTTGCAGACATACAAATACAAACTAAAGGAACAAGAACAGGACTTGGCTTCACTGAGTCTATTTGAGTCTGCAGAACTTTATTTTACAACTAAGCAAACCCAGTCCCTTCAAAAGCCCTGAAGGAAATACTGCTCAGCCTGTGCTTATTACCAGTTCTTCCTTGTCTCAGAACTCTTTTTTCCCAGGAAGTTAATTCTTGAGAGAAAGTGAAATAGGGAAAGATGGTTCTGCTCAGTCCTGTTTGTCTCAAACTTTTTTTGAATGACCTTGTTCTTAGGCTCTTAAAACCTTCCTGTGCTCAGGTAGACTACTTTATTGTGCTTCTACAGCAAGTATAAACCGGCTTGTTGGCAAGTCCTTTGTGGCCCAGCCTTTCCTCCTGAAGTGCTTTATCATTTGTTTGCAATGTGCTTGCAGGCAGGGAAGAACAGTTGAAAGGTGCAATTTGTTTTTGCTTCTGTAATTGTGAACTGTAAAACCAGGATTCCTCTCTGACATAGGGTCCAACTGAAACCAAACAAGCCTGTTGACTTCAGTGGGTTTAGGATCTGGCCCGACAGTCTGAATCTGAAGTTCCTAATTTTTCCTTGTAGCACAGAATAAGAATAGCCATTAATTCAGTGGGTAAACTCTCCATGTGAATGAAGTTTACAGAACCAGAACTCAGAAATGTATGTAGCTCTTCCTTTAATCTTAAATAAAGTTGAATATGTTTTAATGCTTCTACAACAAATTAACAATTGAAACTTATGTTTCAGAGTTTTTACAACGATTTCCTGCAAACACAGTTCAGTGAAATCCCGTGGCTTAGCGAGTTACCTTAATTTCACTGATATGCATAACAAAAATGTAAAAGCTTTGTTAGAAGCTTTCTTCCTCAGCTTTACTGTGTAAAGCTGCTCTACAGCTCTCCCCACTTCCAACAGCTTGGTGTTGCCTTAATTGCTCCTTGCAATGAAGCTACATGAAGTAGACATGTTAGTTAGAAATGTCAGTTAGAAATGTCTTCTGATAGTCTAGGCAAAAATTAAATTTTCATTTGCACCTCTGGCACTATTCTAAATTTGTGCCTGTCTTTGTTGTCACTATTCTTTCAGAAATAACTGGTCATTGCATCCTGCTTTATTTTTCTCCCTGCTAACTTATACAGACAAGGTTATTTTAATCCTTTCCCTGTGCCAATCCCTCCACTTCCCAAGCTGCCTCATTATTTTTTCTGAAATGCTTTAAGTTTTTCAGGATTTAAAAATTTAAGTTTTTCTTACTCCCAGAGAAATGTTGCTTAATTTTAGGAAAAATTTTAGGAAAAAGTCAGTTTCTTTTTTTTAGTTAGGAATATTGGGCAATGTTTACATTGTTTTGTACACACATGCATGCACACATACACACATACTTACAAATATTGTCTATTATTCATAAACAGAAGAAGTTAAATTAATGTTCAAGTTCAGAAATATTTACCATCTGAAAACTAGTACTCACTATGGAAAACAAGAAATTGTAATTTATACTTTTCCGCTTCTATACATATGTATCTTTTTAATGACACCCAAATGTAAGATTATAAGTAAAAGATAACGACCACTACTGGCAACAATAATAAAAATCCATGAATTCAAATCTGCTGCGAATTAGTATTTTCATTGAGGCACCTGTCTTCCCCAGGCTACCTCCAAGTTGTCTAATGTCGGTGTAATCCGTTTTCTTCTATACTATTCTTACCAGTACTATATAAGAAGACAACTAAACAACAAACACATAATTCACATATGCTGAAAACACAATTAAACAGCATTTCTTTTCCCAGATGAATCACACTTGCATATTAGAAAATAATAAGGATGAATTCAAGAACACCGAACACCTTTGAACCAAAAGTGATCAAAAATTTCGCTGCCTTCAGACGACAGTTACAAACCTTTTATTAGCATCTTCTGTGTCTCCATGTAAGCACACTCCTTCTTGCAGCATCCATAATTTATTCCCACCGTGAAACACCACTGCAGCTGATGAAACTGTCTCTCCAGTACAGAAAGGACCCTCTAACCAGCCATTAATACTTAGCCATTTAAAAGCTTCTGCCAGTTAGGCTTACTTACAGGATTTACAGGGCTGCGTCCTATTGTATTTCACTAGCACTCCAAAATAACTCTACCTGGTGAGAGGCAGATTATTTCAGTGCTTTGCCTATGCATAAAACAAACCACATGCCACGGCAACACCTAGAAGAGGGTGGGGGAAGTTTTCGACAGAGAGGCGTGACTAGAAAATGTAGCAATCAGCGCAGTTACACGTCAGGATTGACTTGTTTATTTTTCAAGTTGTGCTCGGTCAGAAATCAAAGGCACCTGAGTCTGAGATACAACAGATTTTCTGTGGAAAAGCCAGATAAAAGCTGATGTAATGAGTAGGCATGCTTTGGGGTTTTTTTGCCTTCTTAAGAAATCTTTCGGTGCTTAGATTCTACAGCACAGTCTCGACCTTCAAGTGTGCATTGGCTACTTTACTGTGCACCAGGATAAAGCACCCTTGAAATCTGATTCTCAGTTACACAAATGCCCCTTTATTCTGCAGGGAGGGCTGTGGCCCAGTGTTGATGTGTCCCAGCATGAGGGGCATTACTGTGTCACAGGGACAAGGAAGGAGCAAATGATGCGTATGGAGCAGTGTTAAAACTGCAATTTTTTTTGCTGTGCCGTGTTGTTATGTAAAAGAATTGTTACCAGTGAATATCCACAAAGCTAACCTCACAACCTCTATGCAAACCTCTCCTTAAGTCTCCTTCTTTGATACAAACACTCCACAAAGGCAAGCTGTGGTGTTACAAAACCTACATATCAGACTAATCATAATTTCTTTAGAGGCTTGCATTCCATGTTATTGTTTATTATAGCCATTCATGCCACCTGGGAGCCCCAGGCATGGACCAGAATATCAGCTTGACACTCACAAACAGAGTGAAAATCAGCTCTTTATAACAAAGATCTTGCACCTTCATGCTTAAGACTTCACAGCACTGCACAGTGCACCTCTACCTATGATTGCCAGTTCCAAGCATTCCCTTAAGAGGCACACAAAAATAGTAAGGCTTCATTCAGATGTTGCACACATACAGGATCACAAAGAACAAAAGCTAGGAGAGAACAGGCAGCCTAACTTAGCCTGTTCTGTCTGAACAGCAGCTGTAACTCTGTGGATGGCAAAGGACAAGAATGCTCTTCAAATAGCAGCTCCAGAGCTGCATATGAGACCATCTTTGGTCCAGATCCAGCTCAAACCAAAGCACCGATGAAGCACAGAAGACTAAAGTGCTGAGAGATGCCCTGTTAGCCTGGCTGGAGCTAAAGCTGCAGGCCTGTCTCTAACTGCCTCTGGGCTAGAAATGGTGGGAACTGATGTAGCAGGGCTGCCTGGGGCCGGTACTCTCTGCCATGGCTTGGGAAAGCTATACTTTGCTATTGTATCACAGCCATAGGGCACCAGATCTCCATGCTCCTTACACTTTGTCCGCTTGAGAGGGAATTAAATAGGATGAAGCCACTGCTAAGTCTAGGGCCTTTCATATACTCTAAGTTGTTATGCAAAACCTTAGCAAAATAGATTTAGCCAAGAGACTTTACCTATTACTTGCCACTTAGTTCTCATTGTTCTGAAACAAAACAGATAATCTCTCATTACATCACCAAGTAAAATCCCAGTCATCCTAGTGAGATGAAAGACAAGAGACTGGAAAAATAATTTAACAAAGTTTTCCTAAGCAAAACACAGAACAATTCATAGACTTTTTTAAAGCTGGTAATAACGTATATTCTGATTATAGCTCACCGTGGCTGCTTCTGAGTCTGGGTTTTCCTCGATTTTCTAAAGGAGGAAAGCCAAGCAAAAGGTGATCTGAATCCCAGAAAGGAAGCTGAAATGTTCTTTTGTGCTTGAGGATTTGTGCGGGATGACATTTTTAATTCTTTATGATCTAAAAACATGATAAAAAGCAGATTTGTTTCTTACTAAATACGGTATTAAAATATTTATAAATGTTATGTCTTCACAATTTTCTTTTGCTTACCTTTTATGCCAGGGAAATCCAGTTTTACTGACATTTTTGGAGAGACTATGTGACCTGCTGGTTTGTAATGACTAACTAGAAGACAGAGTAAGATAAACACATCTAAAGTTTCAAAAAGTATTATCGGTTTTGGGTGATGCATGTGAGAAAAATGAGGCTGATTTTCAGAAAGTAATCAGCACTCAACCATTTGAAAACCATAGCTGTTTCAAAAGATAGGTAAATTAGACATTTGAAAATTGAGGTACACACAATCATTAGCACTTTCTTTTCAGATTTGTAAGAAATATAAATGTGACCACTCAGAATAGACAATGGCTTAATAGACTGTAATGTAACTGCATAACAGTAATTCACACTAAGCTGTCTTCTGTATCATACAAGAAACAAGACTTCACTCAGGAATAAGGCACTATGGTTTTTTTCCATTTAAAACAACGCACGCCTGAAACAATAAAACAGCTTGAAAATGGCTTATCTGATGATTGTAGGAGAAAGCAAATCCAGAAATTAGAGCAAAGTGCCACTGATAACAACAGCAAGGGGACCTAGTCCAAAATTAAGTGAATAATTCACGTCATGAGATTTAAATCCTGTAATATATGGCTTTCACTTCAGGGACAATCACTGTGTATTTCAAAATGCC
Organism: Pachyramphus minor; assembly: GCA_013397135.1. Lineage (NCBI taxonomy): Eukaryota > Metazoa > Chordata > Aves > Passeriformes > Tyrannidae > Pachyramphus > Pachyramphus minor. The sequence continues at coordinate 469,064 of VYXB01000245.1, forward strand.
ACATTCTTTACCCCTTTCAGAGTGTAATCGCTTGGTGGCATTGACTCGACAATGCAGGTGACATCAGGGCAGTCCTGACAGCACTCTGCCATAGCCAGGATGGTCTAGGGGTGTAGACATAGGAAGGCTTGCAGGTAGAAGCAGTACCTTTTATTTAGCCAACATATATAGTTGGAAATATCAGACAAGCCTCTGAGGCACACAACCCCTTCTTCAGATCTGAAATAGAAACAGGAGCTTTCAAAGTTAAATACCAGAGAACAATTGCACAGAGTTTAGTTAGCTAATGCATCAGACACCTCTGAAAGAGAAAACTAGTAGATAGCTATGGACTAGAGGGGATGTTGGGGAAAAAATGATCAGGAAAGACAGATCTGTTCTGTGTAGGTCCATATTATCAGGAAAATTTTTGAGGTTTCCCTTCTCTTCTGAACTACATGACTCTGCTTCCAGTTGATATGAAGCACAAATAGGAAGAGCTCAATGAAAAACATGCAGAAATGCGAACAGATAAAAGCATATATTATGCATGAAAACTATCTGGATGGACGACGAAAGACAGTACAGAATACCATGCTTGCTATAGAGACATCATGTTTCTGGTGCTTATTCATTTTGGAACGTCATCAGAATCTGTGAAAGAGATCTCCAGAAGTTGCTTCCTGCTCAGGCCAACTTCCCAGGCTTTGACACTTACCCTGATAATCAGCACTGACATGCCTAGTGTTACTAGGAAAAGTTTTCCACCAGTACATTCAAACCTCTCTCACCCAAATCCATCCACTTATTCCAAATATCATTTAGGTGCTTTTCAATTTTTAAGAAAACTAGGTTAAAACTGAAATGTCTTTTTGTGCTGGTTTTGGCTGGGATAGTTAATTTTTTCCATAGTAGCTTGCATGGGGCTGTGTTCTGGATTTGTGCTGAGAATAGTGTTATAATTCAGGGATGTTTTCATTATTGCTGAGCAAGGCTTACACAGAGTCAAGGCCTTTTCTGCTTCTTGTACCACCCCACCAATGAGTAGGCTCAGGGTGCACAAGGAGTAGGGAGGGGACATAGCAGGGACAGCTGACCTCAAATGACCCAAAGGACATTCCAGATCATGTGGCATCATGCTCAGAATATAAAGCTGAGGGGAGAAGAAGGAAGGAAGGACATTCAGAGTGATGGCATTTGTCTCCTCAAGTCACTGTCACGTGTGATGGAGCCCTGCTTTCCTGGAGGTGGCTGAACATCTGCCTAACCATGGAGAGTAGTGAATGAATTCCTTGTTTTGCTTTGCTTACTTGCAAGGCTTTTGCTTTACATATTCAACCGCCTTTATCTTAATTCACAAGTTCTCTCACTTTTAGCCTCCCACCCATCCTGATGAGGGGCGGGTGAGCAAGCAGTTGGATGGTGCTTAGTTGCTGGCTGGGGTTAAACCACCATAAGTTAGCAGTCCTGTATGATGCCCAATGTGGGGCTCAAAGGATTTAAGATAATGACAGATTTCAGTGGAACGTGCTAGACTGAAGTTACAGCTCTTCTTGCTGTTTAGCTGTTAGCTGACAGGCTCCTCCTGTGCTTGCCATGGGGCTCGCTTGCCTGACTGTACATTAGAGCCTAGTGCTCGTTAGTGGAATGCTAATGTGCCATGGTTATGGTGTACCTCTGAAGGGATTGTGGCCCAAGAATAAGTCCATACTGGAAAAGGTACACCTCGAAGCATCTGTGGCTGCGCATGAGGTCATGCTGGAGAACCTCAGAGCGTGTGGCCATTGGTAAGACCACGACAGAGCAGGTACTCCCCTGCAGGGACTGCAGCCATGGGTAAGGTCATGATGGAGGAGGTGCATCTCAGAAAGCATTGTGGCCTATGGAGGAGGCCTTGCTGGAAAACATGCACTTCAAATGGACTGTGGCTGTGGAAACGTCCATACCACAGCAAGTATACTCCAGGATAGACTGTGGCTCCACATGGAGCAGGTACACACCTGACAGTATGTGGGTAAGTCCAAGACAGAGCAGGGGCAAGGGGAAGAGTTCAGTGCAATGCTAAACCAGATGGTTTGGTTCAAAGGGACCAGGGGCCGAGATGGTAATGAAAATACCTTTAAATTACTGTAAGTCAAGATTTGAGTTGTATATTATGGGAATGTGACCATGAAATAATAGAGATTTCAATACTCAGGGACGCAAAGAGGGCCATCAATACAACTTCTACCCTGGACTTCTGCAGGGCAGATTTTGGCCTACTCAGAAGACTGGTATAGAGGAACCTTGGGAAACAGCCCTTGAAAACAAAGGGATCCAGGAGGGATGGACATGCTTCAAGAGGGAAGTCTAAAACACACAGGAGCAGGCTGTCCCAGTGTGCCAAAAGGCGAGCCAGCAGGAAAGACAACCGGTCTGGCTGAACAAGGACATTTTAAAGGAAGTTAGGGGAAAAAAGAGTGCTTACTGACTACGGAAAAAAGGGCTGGCTACTTATGATGAGTTTAGGAATATACTTAGGTCATGTAGAAAGAAAATAAGAGAGACAAAGGCACATTTTGAACTCAATCTAGCCACTTCTGTTAGGGATAACAAGAAGTGCTTCTACAAATTTGCTTCTAGCAAACGGAAGGGCAAAGAAAACCTCCATTCTTTGTTGTACATGGCTGCGAACACAGTCACCAAAGATGAAGAAAAGGTTGGGGTACTTAACACCTTCTTTGCCTCAGTTTTCAACAGTAAGACAGGTTGTCCGGAGGACAGCTGGCTTCTGGAGCTTGTAGACAGGGATAAGAAGCTGAACAGCCCCCTGTAATCAAGGAGGGAACAGTTAGTGACCTGCTGAGCCACTTGGATCCTCACAAGTCTATGGGACCAGATGGGATCCATCCTAGGGTGATGAGGGAGCTGGTGGAAGAGCTCGCCAAGCTGCTCTCTGTCATTTACCAACAGTCCTGGCTCACTGGGGAGGTCCCAGACGACTGGAAGTTGGTGAATGTCACACTGATCCACAGTGCCAGAAGAAGGACCCGGGGAACTACAGGCCTGTCAGCCTGACCTCAGTGCCTGGGACAGTTATGGAGCAGATCATCCTAAGTGCAATCACACAGCACCTACAGGACGGACAAGGGATCAGACTCAGCCAGCACGGGTTTAGGAAGGGCAGGTCCTGTCTGACCAACCTGATCTCCTTCTATGACCAAGTGACCCGCCTGGAGGATAAGGGGAAGGCTGTGGATGTGATCTATCTGGACTTCAGCA
>VYXB01000245.1:482104-521738 GCA_013397135.1 Pachyramphus minor
CCCTCATCACCCTAGGATGGATCCCATCTGATCCCATAGACTTGTGAGGATCCAAGTGGCTCAGCAGGTCACAAACTGTTCCCTCCTTGATTACAGGGGGCTGTTCAGCTTCTTATCCCTGTCTACAAGTTCCAGAAGCCAGCTGTCCTCCAGACAACCTGTCTTACTGTTGAAGGCTGAGGTAAAGAAGGTGTTAAATACCTCAGCCTTGTCCTCATCGTGGATACCTATGTTCCCACCCATGTCCAACAAAGAATGGAGGTTTTCCTTGTCCCTCCTTTTGCTATTAATGTATCTTTAGAAGGATTTTTTTGTTATCCCTAACAGAAGGGGCAAGATCGAGTTCAAGTTTTGCCTTCGTCTCTCTGATTTTCTTTCAGCAGGACGTAACTATATTCCTAAACTCATCACAAGTAGCCAGCCCTTTTTTCCATAATCGGTAGACTCCCTTTTTTGCCCTAATTTCTTTCAAAATCTCTGTGTTCAACCAGACCGGTCATCTTCCCCATTGACCAGTCTGGCTGAACAGGGAGATTATGTCACAGGAGATAATGTCACAACTGTCGGTGACCTTCCAGCTCAGCCATGACTCTGTCATTCCCTTTACAGTGTGTGCAAAACAGGGGAAAGCTCCACTCTGAGAATGTTTTGCAGATAAATTAACGTCTCTCCATGCAGGCTGCAAATGATAGTGAAAAAAGGGTGTTACTTCATTACACTCTCAATACAAGCTACCTGCCAATATTATAGGGTAATAACAAAACAAATCCATGATGCAATGGAAAGAAAGGCTACCTATCATTTTAAACTGTGTTATACAGCTTCTGAATTATGTATTATAATTAATATCTCTAATAAGATTACTTCATTAATAGGTGTTTCCATTACCATATGATTAATACATGCTAACAGGGGCAATGGATATAATTCTCCATGTAAAGATTCTGATTTCTTTGCAGGGATAGATGTAGTCTCAATACAAAATGACTGAATGACAGGAGTAAGTTTTGAGCTCCTAAATTTCTGTCCTGGAAATCTTACATGGAAATATATACCATGTGTGCCACATGATGGGTTGAATCAAGTAGGATCAGGTCCCTCAGTAAACCTGAAGCTAATGATTAACAGCAGACATATTTACTCTTCCAGGGCAGAGCTGCTAGCTGATTGTGAGACCTTTTATAAATATTGTTAGCATGCAAAGAGACAGTCATCTATTCAAGTATTTACAGCTCAGCCATGTATTATAGATTTAACTGCCTTACAAAGACATAAAGTGCAGATGCTATTGCTATTTTAAGACTTTCTTTGTGCAAAACCTTTCCCAAGAAACAATCTAAGAGGAAAAACAAGGAACGAGGCGCAGGCCAGGTGAGAACTCTTAATGAGGGAAATTTATTTCAAACTAAGACCAAGGTCTCACCTCTACAAGCAGGTTTGTGAAAGACAGCCCTTGGGTCTGGACAGAGCCCTAAAACTCAGAGGCTCCAAACAGACTTAGACATTAGTTTGTACAGAGCTAAGCTTGAAGCCTGGGGCTCTCAAAATATACCTTTGCAATCTCAGGTAAGTGTGTAGAATCTCACAACGAACTGAATTTACAATTCTGGACAACAGAAGCAAGACAGGTCCAAATGTACTGCAGACAGTTTATGTGTTACTGCAACACTACAAAAGCCTCATTTACACTGCTTTAAATTAAGGAAAGAGGTCACAAGAATTAATGTACGTTGACACGGGACGTTTTCCTTCTGGAAATGTAATGCTTATATACATGTATATAATACATACTTGCACAGATCCTCTGCTATAGTAGCTTAGAATCTCACAATTTATCACAACTCTTCCCCTGGAAATATAAATATTATAGTATAATACTACTTTAAAATATAATATTTACATGTATATGGTTTTAATATACATATAAACATATATTTAACAACATACAAGCCTATAATGCAGGAAGAAACAGACTGCAGAGCACCCCAGTCACACTGCTCCAGCTTTTCCTGACTGCAGCTTTCTGCAGTCAGATCCCTACATGTAAAAATCCAAAGACAGGCAAGTGGAAGAACTGTGGTTCCTTGATTATACCAACTACAAAGTAACCTGTATGTAATTTATATGCAATAAAGTATAAAAAGACTGCACTTTTCATCAATTACTCTCAGGTTTTGTTTTGTGGTTTTGATGTGTTTGGTCACAGTTAATATGGTACCAGTGCATTGACCTATTTATTTCGGAGGTAGGACTGAGGAAAAGAACATAGTTTCTGGTAGGAGTTTAAAATGCAGGCATTTAAATAGTTTATTACATTTAACAGCATTAATACAATAATTTAGCTCCAAAGAAGGATTAGAAATACATTTCGTCTGAACATTTAGATACACAAATCCTCACGAAAAGGTTCCATTTTTGCCTACCTTTAATGAATTTCTTGCATGAAATACATAAGTGTGAAATTTTTAAGACTGTAAGCTCTGAGGAATTAAGTAATTTTTCATTATAAAACAAGTACAGAAAAAACCAAAACGAGGTCAGTCCTTAGTTTATATAGTCCTGTGTTAAATTTGTGGAACAGAGAAGAAAAGGTGGTCTGTTCCCAAAGCTCAAAATGCCATTGGGCCAAACTCCACTTCACTTGAAAACTAGATTCAAAGAGTAGAAAGATTTTAAAAGATGATTTAAATCAGCATACATAAACTACTGACAAAACCTAAATTTTAAAGAAGAAAAGGAGGCAGACGCACACAACATTTTTCAAATGCCATCAAAACAGTATCCGATAGAAACCAGTGAACATCAGCTGAAGCCTTGACATACAGCCCAACTAGCTTTGAGCTCAGCCATTAGCCAGGCATTGCTGAAAGCCACATCTACAGGAGGTGCAAGTGCTGCATGACAGATGGATATGAGAGTTTTTGTACCTTGGGGACCAAATTCCGCAAAACTCCAGCACCTTGGGCTTCACCACAGAAAGCATGGGCTGCAGTCTTTGACAGGACTACATGACACATATAACCTGAGCACACACTGGAGCACAGATATGCCAGTACAGGTGGGGAGATATCCAGCCACTTTGAACACAAATCAGACATGTTTCTGTGCCACACTTTTTTGACTTGCTGGCATAGCCAATTTATTATTTCTGAAATATGTGCAAGGACTTCAAGGTGTTGGGACACAGACAGCATGTAGAATCTGTCAGCATGAGAAACTGATATTCATTCCTTTCCTTACAGCAGTAACAAGCAGTGCATGTTACACTTCAGGGATATTACCTTCCAAAGGCCCAGTGACCCTACAAACATGACAGTGGCATTACAAACAACTTTTAATAGACATATATAAGAAAGCTGAGCTAAAGTGACAGCGACCATACTTTGCTGATGTTCTCAGCCTTTCAGACAGTTCTCTTCTCCAGGCACCTCTGTGACTCTCTGCTTGCTTCTTCTTCCACCTAATGGCCATTTTCAATACCCACTAATGTCAATTATTAATTTAACTTCTGCACTTGAACTGTGGAGGAGGCAGATGGTGTTGAGAATGTAAAGGCATTACTATTGGAAAGGTCAAACATGGGAAGTGTACAGACTTCCTACAAGGTGCATGATTCCTTAACTGGGTCACACCTCCATGGAAAACCAAACAAAACTGGACTATTCTGTTATTCCAGAATAACTCCCCACATTGACTGTCTATTCAGTAGTTAATGCTTGCTTGTACTGATGTGTCTGAACTATTTATTTTTGAATAATACATTCAGCACACTACAGAAGGCTCTTCGAAAAGTAACACAACTCAAAAGGTGATTCTGGGTCCCCGTCTGCTGTCACACACACACCATAGGAAGTCCCTTGCTCTCAAACACAAAGAAGTGCAAAGCTTTGGAGGAAGGGATTGACGCTGGAATTAGTTCACTATGAAAGGACAAGACCAATGAGTTGGCAGCAGTGCTGGTCTGGACCCTGCTCTATAGATGTAAAACTCGAATTTCACCACAGACTTTGGTCTAGTTAGTCCAGATCGACAGGGCTAAAATCCGATAGAAAAGGCACATGCTGTGTCCACCTACTCCTGGCCATTTCTACCTGCTCTTCCTCTCCCCTTGTGAACCCCAGTTCCTCCAGAGCTCACAAGATAGGACTATTGAAAAACCACAATGAGGAAAAAACTTGATATGCAACTTAACTATTGCATTTGGTTACAGTACCTCCACTCACACAAGGGAAGTCACAAAATGAGATTATTTATGACAGTAATTGTTTACCAAACCGTGTAAAGGTTTTTGGATCAGTCTTCGATACAATTTTACTTCTATTTGCACTTCTTTAGCATATTAGTGCTTCAGGGTTGCAAGGACCTGTTTTCCTAAGTGTTGACAAACCACTAAACATGCTGGTGGCACAGTATCAGTGGTAAGTAATAATAGTATCTCCTCCACAAACAAGACACAATAGAACACTTGTGCCCTGAGACATTCCCGGGTGGAGTATCTCTTATGAAAGAATTTCTTTATTAATGCTTTGTTCAGAGAGGAAGCTCTACTGAAACAATATTCCCAAGCAGTGCTGTCCTGGTATCCTGCCTGCTCTCCTCATGTATTCTGGAGTTCATTCTAAAAAGTCTTTGTAATTATGAGGAGTTGGGCCCTAAATCTAGATCTCTAACACCCAATAAATTACTCTTAGTCTCCAAGAGGGTAAAGAGGACTACTTCTGTGAATATGACAAAACAAAGGCTGCAATGGCATACCCCTCAAATTGTAAGCAAGACAATATAATTGAAGCACCTAATATGAGTATGCTCAAACACATACAAAGCAGAATATGTCTGCACTTCTGCAACAAATACCTTCCCAAGGTTATGAGGATGGAAAAAGATGAAAAGATACATTTCTCATGCAGTGTTTTATTCCCACCTTCTGTTGCCAGACCCATGAGAGTAAACGTCGACCAAGAGAATACAGTAAGGTATTACATGCAACAAATGAACTCAGTAGATGATCAGCAGTGAGGCAGTAAGAACAGTTGTGTTCCTGTAACAAATAAATACATCCAAATGATTTATTGCAAAGACTGTTTAGAACAGTCTAAGGAGGAGATTCATCTTTCCCACAAGAATCATATATTGTTAATGGGTCAGCAAGAGTGAAGCACTGAGTGGTGCTGACTGTACCTCCCAATTAATTTCATATGCTTTTCAACTTTTAATTTGAGGATAAATTAAAACAAACTTCTGCTTTGCTGCCACCTATTCTCATTGTAATCTGTAAAATAAATCTACTAAATAAATAAATAAAAAAACCAACAACAAAGCAAAAAACAACCGGAAAAGAGCTAAACAAATTAATGCAAATGGAATACGTGCTCTTCTCTCCCAAAAGTTCCATTCCCCTTTCTTCTTTTTTTTCAGTTCCTATTCATAGACAGTGCCTGGTGCCCAAGATACGTTCTAGAGGCAGTAATTAATTTTTTTGCCATTCTTCCTATTGAAAAAGAGAAAGAAATCCTTACACAATACAGGCATAGTTAGTTTTCGAAACATGATCTAGAAGGTAAAACTGCTATTCAGGGAGGTAGGTTCATTTCCCCATTCAGTGGCTCAGTCTCTCAGCTATCTTCAATGTCCAGTTTGAAAGTGAAGGTAAGAGTATTTCCCTTTTTCTCAAGGATTAATAAACAAAACCAGCACAAGGCGATTGTATGTAGTCATAATAGGAACATTATATGAAACAGACAAATGTCCTAAATAAAAGTTATTAAAGAATACAGAGCTATTGTGCACTTTCATATATATTTTCTATTTATCCTTAGCTCTTCTGCTGTATCTCCCAACTGTCCATTTATTTGACAACCTGCAACTGTACCATCTGTTCCCACTGTTCCAATACCACATCCCCCTACCTGCTGCCTCTTCTAAGTAGCTGACTCCATGTCTCCTGGCTCCTCTCAGCTGCTTTCTGTGGGCCCTGGTGCTGTTCCAGCAGTAGAGGTGCATCTCAACACCCAGTTTGCAGACACTGTGAGGCTTCAGAGCCCCAAAGCTGGCTGGAAAGGCACCTGTTGGGGCACTGCCTGCCTCTCCACACTGCAGAGGGAGGAGCTGCCTTGGAGATGAAAGGCAGTAGCTCCACCTCTGTATCCCATAGCTTCACGCCCTACTGCTGCTAAGTCTTCCTACGGGGACTGCCAGTTCCTCTGCTACCTGTCAGGCTCTGAAGTGCTGTCCTGAACAGATGGGAAGCAACCAGGTTCTCTTCACATTAGCTTCTTGGACAAAGGACAGAGAAGAGAAGCAGGTTTGTTTAGCCTTTGGGACCTGGGGCTCTCCTTGCAAATACTAGCTGTCAATTCTTTTTTTATTTCTGTCCCCTGGCAGCTGCAGAACAACGCTTAAGAGGATGAGCTGGGTGCACTCTGAAGTCTTGAAACCATAAGTCAAATAACATCTGGAATGTTTTTATGTTGTGATTTTCAGGCCTATTTCATTACATATAGAAAGCTGACCCGTGGTGTTAATAACTCTGCCTACAGCAAGCATTCATTGGGTTCTTATGGAAACTCAATTGTTAAGGAGTCATCTGACCATGCAGTCAGACTGCACTTTGATCATGCTGTATTCCTCCATATCTTCTCCTGGGCATCTAACTGATTGAAATATTGGTGAGAAGCATCCACAAGCATCTGCAAAATCACCAGTTTCATTAACCAGGCTTACTAGAGTAGCATTTCATGACGTGAGTTGGACTTCTGCCTTGACTTTGCAATTACTGTTATGGAAAAATGCATGTATATTGATATATGAACCCTAAACTCCATTTCTCTCCCACACTAACACTTATGTTAAATGTGGTTTTCTCTGAACTGGTATTATGAATGAGACAGATTGGATGAATGAAGAATACTGAAGCCGAGTGTTACCTAAGTCCAAAACTGACATTTTCTTTTAAATTAAATATGTGATTAATAAGTTTCTGAATTATTTTCAGTGTATATAGCAGTGAACAGCCATGTGAGTCATATCAAAGCTGACTGCTGCTGCATCTCTGAATCTGTTTCGAGGAAGAAGGTGTCAGAGATGGCTGGGTTGCTGCGGCTGTTCAAAGGTACTGCTGAGAGAAGCCACGAGAGGGCAGTGGAAAGAAAACAAGACAAAAAATGTCCCGTCAGTCCTGGGAACCTGCAGCCCAGGGCACATCAGGAGCTCGGCTCCCTGCCAGTGGCAGGAACAAATAAAGGTACGACAGGCCACACAGTTCAAGTCTGTATAAAAGTGAAAGCAATAATACTGGGAGGTCTTCAAGGCTGGGCTTAGAGGTCTGAAGGCTGTCAAGGGAGCCAAGAAAAGGCCGACAGTACCCAGAAAATGTGCTGAGGCATCAGGAGGAACAGGGAGGAACAGCATTAAGTGGGGCTGAGAATTACACAAAGGCACACAATTGACCATCTAACTCACACGTTCCCACTCCACACAAAGGCTACAGAGAGAAAGGGAGATGACAGGGGTTGTATAAAGCAACCACCCTTTTCCCAGAAAATATCCCCAATATGCATTTGATTTCACAAAGGCATGGGCTGTCTGGGTAAAGAGAGATACAGTGGTTCTGCCCAGTTTCCAGTGTAGGTAAGCAATAAGAAAAGAAAAACTATATATATTCATCTGGAAACAATTACAAGCTCAATACATTTGAGGAGGAATTTGAGGAGGTCAGCATTTCATGTTGCACTGCAATACATTTGTGTTTATGTGAAAATCAACTCCCTGAACTATGGTTGCCATGTGTTGAACACAATAAACCACACAGAATGCCAGGATTCATCTTCTGATCTCATTTCATCTTTTGAAATTAACTGGTGTTAACATTTTTCTATATAACAAATGCAGCTTGTAAAAAGAGAAAAGTTTGTTCCTGTTTTTTTGATTCTGGAGTTATATCTGGGAATGGATTTCAATTTTTCATTGATCTTTTAAGAGACTGGCAGACAGCTATGTGCTTGCTCACATGACATCAAACAGCATGGACAAGATCAGCGCAGTCATTAGAACCTGACTTGTGGTCTGCCAGCAAATGCTTCATTCCCTCTGTCAGTTCAGTCTATACAGGGACCTATATTATAAATACAGATGGTCACTGAACAAACTTGACCAATGAGCCTGATGTTTGTTATTGACTTGCTCCCTGGCTCTGCCCAGCTCCAACTAGCTCTTTTCAAAACCATGCTAAAGAGCAGTTTAAAGGAGAACTCACTTCAGTAACTCCGTGCAAACAAAAGCAGTATTGATGGCACTGCTCCATCCATTCCACAGCATTTCCTATATGCCTCATATGATTGATGGCATAAATCAAATAGCTTCAAAATCACACTTTTGAAATATCCCAGGAGCAGGCTGCCACAGGCATTATTTTAAAACTTTTAAACTGAAAAAAGCCTACAAAATTAATTGTCAAAATGTTAGTAATAAGAATGACATGGAGGAAGGCAAATGGGACAAAGAGGAATAAATGCAATTTTGTTTAGAGCCTCTGAAGCTCACTGTGGCCATATAGGAACTGCAGGATTTGGCCCTCCAGGGTGATCACTGTTATTACTTTGATTATAGTAGCACAGGGCAACACCACACAGACTGGAACCTGTCTGCTCCTGATGGGAGTCCCCTGGCCTGAAGAGCTTACAGTCTAAATAAGACCAGGTAGACAAGTGGAGTGAGAAAGAAAGTACTTTTATTAGGCCCAAGAGAGATTAAGAAACTAGCCCAAGGACACATACAAAGCCTTTGACAGATCCAGGGTTTAACCTAGATTTTCAGTATGGCGCCTTGGTCATAAACACTTTGCCTGTCTTCTGCTCAACTTGTGAACGCCTCTTCAGCTGAGATTTAAATAGACTACATCTCAGGAAGGCATCACCAGAAACATCCTGTTATACCATGTTTATTTGGACAGCTTTTGCATAGAGAACACTTTCTATTGACAAAGTCCTAAGCACACAGATGGAGAAAAAATTTGGCGGCAAGTGAAAGCCTTGAGTTCAAGCTCAGGCTATTGCTTCACAAGACTCTGTATAGCATTGAAAGCCTCAATGCATTTGCTCCAGCTTTAGCCTCACCCAGAGTTTTAAACTATCCAGCTATGTAATTCCCCCTATACAGCAAAATATTCCTCCTTTTTTTGGCAGTCATAATGGGACACATGAAACAGAAATTAATGGAAGAAAGAAAAGTAATACCAAATTATATGGAAGAAAGAAATCACCAAACTTAACTCAGTCCGGGGTTCAGAAAACTAAGACAAGTTTAAGATGTCAGTGTTGACACATAATGTTTAACCATGCCCATCATAAAATGCACTTAACTGAAATAAAAAATACACAGTACAAAAATCCACTTGACGGAAATGTTACTCATTAACATTCCTTCTACATCTTACACGAAAGAATTACTTGTGAAAAGTGCCCACTTGCGAATCTGAGAGGACACTGTCTTTCACTTCACAAGGTACCAAGTCTCACCTGGGGGAAGAAATTATAACCTTTAATGATAAAAGGCTCATTTTCCAGCATAATTTCCATTATTTCCTTGACCTTTGCTCTCACTATCACACAAATAGCTTTGATGATTGCACACAGGGGAGATACGGGCAAGAAGCAAGGTCGAGGTTGCCCTATATCTTCATACGGCACAGGACATTCGATTAAGTCACTTGTATGAGTCTTGTGAACAGCCTTTCAGTCAGGTGAGTGCCTGGCTTGGTTTCCAAAGCTGCCCCGATCGGCTCCGGCATCTGCTCGAGAGCCGCAGAGCTGCCACGTTTCCCTGCAAGGTCCAGCACAACTTCCCCGTCGCCGTGGTCTCCCGGGTACCGGTGTTTAGCCCACACCCCCTGCCAGCGGCACGGCTAAGAACAGAAGCGGCCTCCTCCTCCTCCCCGGGGAAGGAGAGGTGCCAAGGGAAGCCGCAGCCGTGACTCAGAGCCCTCTCTGTCACAACACGCGTTTCCCAAACGTCCAGATGCTTTAGAAGCCCGGCTCGGGCGGCCCTGCAGTCGCCGGCGCTGGCAGCAGTCACTGGCGCTCGCCGGTGTCCCAGCAGGACCGCCGCTTCCAGCCGGGAGAAGCGTCCCTAAGACGCAGCACCGCTGCCCCCGCAGCGCCCGGGCCGGCGCAGCCCCTTGGCGGCGGGGTACCCTCCCTCCCGCCGTCCCTGTTCCCACTCTTCCCGTCGGGGCTGGGGCCGCGCCCTCGGCAGACCCCGCTCCGCGCCTTCAGCTCCGCGCGGCCGCGACGGGCACGGACGGGGCGGGGGCGGAACCCAGTTACCTGACTCTGTCCTTCTCCGCCCGCCGGAGCTCCGCGTCCCTCTGCAGCACCTGGAAAATCGCCCTGGCTTCCTCCTCGTTCAGAAAACTGAGATCTGGCCCCTGGGGCGCTGTGGTCATGGCTTTGCTTATCGGCGGGCGGGCGGGCGGAGGCGGGCGGGCAGCGGTGACCCCCGCGGAGCGCGGGGCCACACCAGCATGGCCGAACCCCGGCAGGGCCGCGCCCCCCGGGCACCCGCGGGACGCGCTTCCCCCTCGACGGCGGGAGCTGCAGCCGATCGGTGCCGCCCCGCACCGCCCCGGCGCGGATGGGCAACACCCTCCGCAGCCACCGCAGCGCAGCTTGGTGGGGCGGGACGGGGAAGGGCAGGGCAGGGCAGGGCAGGGCGGGGAGGGGAGGTGGCAGCGCTGTCGGGGCTGGAGTTGGACGTGGAACGGGATTTGGAGTCGCTGGTCGCCCCGCGTCCGTGCCGTACAGCGGGCGGCCCGCGTTGAGTCGGGTGTAGCGCTTTGCGGTCGGGGCGGTGTTTGCTTTGCCCCTGCCAGGGGAGCTCACGCCCGCCCGGCGTGCCCGCTGCAGGCCGGTGCGGTTCCCCCCGTGGCGGTCACGGCGGGGGTCCCGCCGGGCAGCCCCGCCACACCTGTTCCCTGCTCCCCGCGCACCGGAGCGCGGCCGCTCGGCCGGCCCGCCGCGTCCCTCCGCTGCAGAAGGACGTGTCCGTAGTCTTGCGGAGTGGATACAAAGAGGCAGCTTTTCCCACGAGGGAAGAACGGGGCCGTGTTTCCGATTTACTCTCCTTTCAGGTTTACCCGAAGAAATAGTAGAGAATATAAGTTCTTGACCTGGGGGTTATAGTCACATCTGGGAAGTAATTTCATTCTGATTCCATTCTAAAGGCTCTAATGCAACTCAGCTTTGTGCTGGTGGGAGCACCACGCACTGCAGTGTCTCCCCAAAGTATGTGTCTACCTAGTGCGCTGCACGAGTTGAATAGTTTGTAAAATATCCTTTAACACTTTTCCATCGAAGAAGCACTTTATTCAGGCCTGAACTGCAAACGGAGGAAGAAAATTGTTATGAAGGAAAACACAATTTTTGTTATGGCAAAGCAAGTCAGTGGAAACCAGCAGGGCAGTGTGCAGTGGGAGTGGGGCTGAGGTGCATGCAGCGACCTTCCCACCCTGCTGCAGGCTGATGTGGGGCTGCGGGAGAATGCTTCCCCACTAGGAAGTTGAGTGGTGCAAGTGAAAATAAGGACCTTAGAGCACAGAGGGAATAACAGGTTGCAGGAGGCTCCTTGTTTTGGTGTAGCTTCTGGCATCACTAGTCTGGTCCAAAGAGGAACTTATGTGATTCCTGGTGACCAAACAACAAAAGCAAGGTTATGAGAACAATTGATGCAAATGTAATGAAAACTATGAAGAATTATGATGTGGAGAGCAGGTGTCTCCCACAGAAAGAAGACGGTGAATTTTTAATAGTGTATAGGAGATGCTTCTGGGCAAAGTCCAAGCACATTGTTTCTAAAGGTGCAAGAGCCACAGCTGTCCGTTCCAAACCAAAAAAAAAATAAATCTGTGATTCTATGATAAAAAATATATATGTACAGACAGAATATATAGGACGGATGAACATTTTCTTATGAGTTTGCAAAGTAAGTTATTTATCACAGTTCTTAAAGGGTGTCATTCACCCATAAATTTGGTGACTATCTATAATTGTATTTTTCCTGCATATAGGTCAAGAATGGAATTGTATTTCTAAGTTTCTGTCATCCTTTTCCTTAATTTCTAGAAATCTGATTAATTGGTGCTTTTTTCCCCACCATCAAAATGTCTTATTTTTAGTGCAGAGAAAACCAGGGACAAGATGTTAATTTCATGTATAATCACTGTATACTCTTTCAGGTATTAAGAAAGAAATCAGTTTTTCATTCTGTACAAAGCAACAGAATGATTTAGAAGAGTGACAAGTATGTACACTAGTGGCCTTAGAGAGATGCTGCCAGACATCATGGTGGTTATTATTTCAATTACTTTTATCCAGAATGTTTACAGATTTGGGCACAGCCATCCCACATGGCAAGAACACCACCGTTTTCCATCTTGTATGGTAAGAAAACCTTCACTTTACACAGCATCTTTGGTATGTCGTATAAGCATTACAAAATGTGTTGGAATATGACTAGAAAGAGCTGCTATCTGTGGAGTCTTCTACCAGAAATTTATTTTGTGAAAAATAACTGTTTTTCCAAATGTCCCTTCATTACTCCATCTCTCTTGAAAGTCTATGTGTTATATATGGATCATGATGGCAAGAAAACACTGCCTGTATTCCAGTATTGAGTCCCTAGTGCCTTTCGTGCATTAACTTCTGTTGCATAAACCTTAGATAAGATACCTGCTCTAATTTTTTTTTCCATGTTTTTTAGCTAACAGCTGTTCCAGGAAGATATGGAAGTGTTTTCTTGTACATAAGTAGCATTTCTTGTGTTTGGGAACCTGAAACAGAGAACCAAAATAGCATAGGAGAGGCTGCAGACATGAGACGTCATTAGTAATGTTAATTGCCAATGCCACTAAAGAGGATGCTAACACACATACCTTAATTATAGGGCAAATTCTTAAAAAATTGCATTTTACAAATAGTGCTGTACTGAAGTGTGGTGTTAATTCCACTTACTCTCAGTGGAGGAATTCAAAGTGTAGGGCTCCAGAAAGCCAGAGGGACTGTTTGTAAAAGGTGATCTGTAACTAGTGAATTGAGGGGAATGCGCAGGAGGGTTGCTTAAATCTTGTAGCAATTGGCCTTGAGGCTTGTATCAGCCTTGAGGCTTGGAAGAACTGTAAGGTCTTGTCTGTTCCTGTTCAACTAATTACTGTGTAAATTGTCACACAGATTAGTGAAGGCTAGTTTAATTAACTCCCTGCGTTAAGTAAGAATGGCTTCATGACAAGGCAAAGAATAAATATGAAGTGTCTTTCATTTAAAATGTAATAAATCTGCTTATTTTGTTTGAAATAAATATTTCTGACACTATCCTAGGTCAAAAATAGTTGTATCTCACTACTTGTAAAGACAAAAGCAGTGTCTCTTCTCTGTTTAAGAGGCCCATTGTTTATATCTCAGTTTATTCTAATAGTCATGATTTATTTATGTATATTAAGTTAACACCTGGAGATCCATCTGAGTTTCAGGGGATGTGGAGGCTTTCAGTGTATGGTTCCCACTGCCACAGGTCAACATTTCCACTGAGCAGTATTCTCCAGGATCTGTCACTGGGCCCTCAACCCCCATGTCAAAAGGACTTTGCTGCTTGTGTTTTCACGGCTGTTTGCGTGCTATGCACCCTCTTACAAGGCAAGGAGGGACCCAGGACCAGACTGAGCAGGTTGCAGAGCGTAGGCCATTGCTGTCCACCCTGTAAATGCCACAGGCAGCAGATCTGCTCACACAGGGACAGCCAGTCTTCAAGGTACACTGTTCACAAATCACATCTTGCAGCCTGCATGGCTACAGATTGCTTGTTTTCACAATTTCCTCAAGCACTTCCTCTTGCTGAGTCTCTCATTCACCTCCTTCTCTTTTCCTCCCCATCCCTTGAGGTGCTTGGGCGGTTCCCCCACTTTTAGACTGTCCTACTGACATGGCACAGTTCCTCACCTTATTATGCCACTGCTCCATCTCACCCTAGGGCCCTTCTACCCCATACATTGTCAATATGATGCCTTAATTTTTTCCTGTACAGGGTCGTTTTTGTCGAAATAGACTTGTTGATCCCTTAGAATGGCAAAAGGGCATCATAGCAAAATACGATCTGTTTTTTGTCTGCCAGAAGAAAGGTAAGAATGATATCCCAGAAACATATTAGCACTGCATAGCAGCAAGGAAAAGTGGTCATGAGAGACATCTCTTGAAGTGGTGGCTGCATCACACTTCATGACATTCCTGTCTATGTATTTGATGCTGCTTTGGACAATGACAATCACTTCTTACTGCTTTGGACAATGATTCTGTGATACCACTTTGTTTTGCTCTTTCCTTATGACTGGCTGTCTGTCTTTCTTCCTCTCTTACTTTTAGGATTCAGTTAATCACCAATTTCATTTTTATACTCATTGGGACCACGCTTTCTCTGGATTGGAGAGAAGAGAATGTTGTGGGTAGGATCCCTCACAGGGCAAGACAGGTTGAGATTTTAGGGTGTTGCTGCAGATGGCTGTGGCCTGAAGAGGCATATGAAAAAGATAGTTACCTGTACATCTCTGGAGTACAAGAGCACTGCTTGGAATGGGAAGGGGAACATGCTTGGTTGAAATTATGCTGGATTTCTGCTTTATTATAAGTCTAATATCCTGACTGTCAGAGCCACAGGTTGGCTAGTACTGCATATAACAACTGCTCTCTTGGCAGAACCTAGGTAACCTTAACTTCTTCCTTAACTAATATGTGCATAAACATAATCACCAGAGGCCAATATGTGGGACATGGCAGAATTATGCATTTAATATATTAAAGTTATATGCCAGAGCCTGCAACCTATTAAGACAGGGTTGAGTAAAGGTACAAAGAACCATGCATGACTAAACAATAAGGAAGAGATGCCATTAGAAACAAGAAGGCAACCTTCAAAACACTGAAGTCATATTCAAATGAAGAAAACAGAAAAATTCATAAATCCTGGCTGATAACATATGAAAATAAAATTAATGTACAGGTATATTTCATTGGCACTTGTCCTGTTCTTGTTCTTCCTTAGGCATTTGCTTATGGCCACTCGTGGCAACAGGATACTGAGCTGAGCTGGATGGACATGTGATCTGAAACAGTATGAGCATTTGCATGTTCTAATGAACATACCTGGGAACACACCTGTATGTGAAACCTGAGGAAATGGGCTCATGACAGGGTACTGTCATCTCTGGATGGGCTGTGAATTGGAGTAGTTGGGCTTTCTTTGATAAAAATAATGCCTCAATGTAAGGGAACTGCCTCTGGGATCTCAATTATCACACAACTATATCCATAAAGGCAGTCATAAATAAGTGTTTTATATGGCTGCAGAGGGCTCCTTGTCTTAGATAAGACATTCCTGAGGATTTATCTTCTTTTATGCCTTCTGGTCAGCTCTAATGTGATTGTGACGAGCTGCATGAGATCTCATTGGAGTGGCTGTCCTCAAATAATTTCTGGATATTACAAGTTATACCCTTGGGAGCCAGTAGATCCTCTGTTGTCACCAGACGTTCTTCACCATCAGAGTCTTAAAAATTTTGCAGTTCATGAACAACATCCAAAAGAGGGGTGTCAGAGTTGAAGCAGAGTGGTGTCAAAATATGACAGCATAGAGAGGGATAGATGAGGCTGCTCTGTATGATGGGACAACTTTATAGGACTGGGAGTAGACCTGTTCAAATGACCTGTGAATTTTTTCATCCAAACTGCTTTCAGGAATTAGGTTCAAACTCAAAAATCCTTTAATTGTACCTTAATTCCTTATCAGGCCGGCTTTCATGTTTATGGTAGACTCAGGTTTCTGTGGACCAGCACATGAGGAACATAGGCAAGGCATGCAAGGTCAGGTCCAAGCTAACACGAGTATAGACATAAGTATGGACATAAGTATAGACATAGCTCAAGTGCCCCTGTCCTTCCCTCTGCATGTGTTGTTATATAAATGCTAGCCCAAATCTGACTGCTGCATCTGTCCTGGTTGGGACTGGAGTAGATAGTTAATTTTCTTCCTAGTAGCTGGTATAGTTTGGTAAGACACTGATGTTTTTAGTTGTTGCTAAGTAGTGTTTAGTAATTCCAGGACTTTTCAGTTTCTCATGCCCTGCCAGCAAGAAGGCTGGCATAAGAAGTTGGGAGGAGATACAGCCGGGACAGCTGACACCAGCTGACCAGATGGATATTACATACCATATGACATCATGCTCAGTATGTAAGTTAGAGGAAAAGCTGGCCAGGGCCTGCTGCTTGGGAATTGGCTGGGCATTGGTCAGTGAGTAGTGAGCAGTTGCATTGTGCATCATTTGCTTTGTATGTTCTAATTGCTTTTCTTCTTATTATAATTACCATTATCATTATCATTATTTTTATTGTCTTCATTTTCTGTCCCATTAAACTGTCTTTATGTCAACCATGAGTTTTCTCACTTTTACTCTTCTCCCCCATCCCTCTGGGAGTGAGTGACTGTGTGGTGCCTAGTTGCTGGATGGGGTTAAACCATGACAGCATCATAAAGCCAACTATAGTCCCTGGAATTGCTAGAGTTGTGTAGGGTGATATATCTGTTTTTTCTTCATGAAAAAACAACCCTAATACAATTTAAGAGCAGCCAGTGTGGCTTTACCACAGATATGTGGCTGCCTACAGTGATGAGGTGAGTGCTTTGGGGATGAGAGGTGAGCAGTGGTTATTGGTTAGTTTGACTCTAGCAAGACTATCAAGACCATGTTTGGTTGGATCCTTGTAACCACATTTGGGAGATATGGACAGGATGGGTGAACTATGAGGATGACAAAAAAAAATGATTGGACCATCAGATAGTGACCTGGACATAGATAGTGATTGGACATAGATAGCGACCCTGCCAGTATTTAACTTCTTCACTAATGACCAGAATGATGAGATGGATTACATCCTCACTATATTAGCAGGTGACATGAAATTGTGGGGGAAAAATGGCTTGCTGGAGGTAAAGGCAGCTATTCAGAGGGATCTCAAGAGGCTTGAGAAATAGCCTGGCAGAAACATCTAGAAATTCAAAAAGACTATTAAAAAAAAGGGGCAAGTAAAACTCATCTAAAGCTCTAGCTGGGCATGAAAAATACTATGCCACTGTACAATTTGACAGGCTAGAATGCAGTTTTTGGGAAAGGACCTGGGGTTTATGATGAACAATGCAAACATGAGGCAGCCATGGGCCCTTATAGCAGCAAAGCCTAACTACATATTGGGCTACATTAGTAAGCGTGTAGCCAGCAGACTGGGGAAAGCAACTTCCCTGTGGACTCAAGAGGCTACATCTGGAATATTGTGTCCAGTTTTGGACTTCCATATATATGAAACATTAACATACATATGAATGTTTCATATATGTGAAACATATTATATATATAATGTTTCATATATATGAAACATTAACAAGTCCAGAAAAGGGGATTTAATTGTTGCGTACAACTTTCTAGTGGGTGGTTACAGAGAGATAGATCTCCTTGGAGGTCACACACAAAAGGACAAGTAACAATGAACATAAATTGCATGAAAAGTTCTTAATCACCATTATTGAAAAAAAAAAAGGACTGATTAGGGTTGAAAGGGACCTTTAAAGATCATCTGGTCCAACCCTCCTTGCCATGGGCAGGGACATCTTTCACCAGATCAAGTTGATCAAAGCCTTGCCCTGCCTGACTTTAGACACTTCCAGTGATGGGATCATGGTTGATCCAACACTGTTACAGGTTGTCTGGGAAGGTTGCAGATACTCAAAACTTGACTGGGGAAGGCGCCGAGCATCTAACATGGGAGTTAGCCCTGCTTTGAGAGGGGATTCATCCTGACAAGCTCCCAGAGTCCATCTAGATTACTTTATGCTTCTGTGATTCCAAGTGGTTTATAGCATATATGTCAAACAAAAATTTGCAGGGACACATAATGCTTCTGGGTACTGACTGCAAAATGTAAATGTAACCCATTGTGAGGAGGTTTGTTTCATGGTATATATCAGTTCACCTTTTCTTAGAGACTAATAAACAGATTATCACAAATAGTAACAGCAACAGTGGTTGGTGTCCTCGGATTCTCACAATTTCCAGTTCAGAGTAGAGAAGAAAGGTGGTTAATCTCACTATTAAATTATTACTTCAATTTTTGTTTAATTAAGAAAATTTAAATAAATGAAATGCAATTAAAAATCTCACACTCTATTAATAAAATTGCATAACACAAAATCTTAATGATATCTTTAGTTAAATTGTTTCAGCTAAAACTGTATCTTGTTTAAAGCCAGAAGCAAGTACAATTACTAATGCCCCAAAGGAAACTCTGGGCTTATTTACATGTTCTGTTTCGGAGAACAAGGTACAGCAACTAGCTAAATCAGAATGCCTCTGAATATGCCAGGCAAAATTAATATACATTGTGGAGCAAAAATGCCTTGCATTCCAGATAAGTCTATAACTTGATTATATCACAGACAATTCTGTGATCACGTCTAGCACTTAACTCCAAGAGTGCTTTTATTGCAAGAGGATCACCAGTATAAGGCAGAATCCTTACTTTATATGGGTTTCATTGATACCCATAACAGTGGAAGGTAGAGCAGTAGCCAATTCACATCCTTCTTTTAAATATCAGGGGCTATTGATGTCAGCTATGAAGACAATACGTCAGAAGAATAAAGAGTATTTTTGACTAAAATTATTTTACCTTTGCTCTGTTTATAGCAAGCAAGTTCCACCTGGAAGATCAAGTAAAAGACACATTTGTGCTTCAGTTCTACTAGCTTATCCCCTTCTACATACATTGATGATGAGTCTAAATATCTTTATCTGCCAAAGAGAGTATTCATTTTACTAAATGTAAGGACCTGTAGTGCAGACAGCTCCCTTTAAATGAGTTTGCCTAATTACCTTTATTTTCAATGAAGACTAAATGCTTATAGTGCACAATTTATCTCATTCTAAAGTCGACATCTAAAATAGGTCAGATGAATCATCCCTTAAAAGAAGCTCTTTCTCTCCATTGACTATAAAGGGAGTCTGGCATGACTAGCTCCAAATTGTACACTGCATATGTTTCAAGTTAGGTGAGAGGAATCCCATCCCACCTGTTTGAACACTTAATAAAAGAAGACTACCAGTACAGTATAAAATTGAACAAACTGTCCCCAGGCTTTGAAACAAGTTGTTTTAATCTTGAGCAATTCAGCTCTTAATTTAGGGCTTGATTTAACTGTCATTGAAGTCAATAGCTGTATGTTTTAAGGGGAATTTAATGAAGCTTGTCAATTATTTTTGTTTGCTCTCTCATCAAGGATACTTAATTAAATTCAATGAGGAATGAGAGCCCAATGCTTAATGAGAAAGGATATTCTATAAATAGAGGCTAATTTGAACAGGATTTTTTTGTAAATTAGTTTTTTTACCTTCCATCTTTAAAAAGAAATATGTGGCCACTATGGATAATTCCTTAGTGATAAATGTCTTTAATAATTCTAATTCAAGTAACACTGGGAAGTAGAGATGTTGTTTTCTTCCACAAGATTATTAACTCTTTAATTAATATGTGTAATATGTTAAATAAAGTCCAGCAGGATGCTATTACTCTGTTTAAGTATGACTCTCAAACTTGCTTTGTACTGTCAGTTTTACAACAGGCTTATTGAACTTTTTATACCAGAGTGCAATGGAGTTGTAGCTGGAAAGTCTGATAAAAACTTTCAGGCCCACAGATGATGGAAATAAATGGCTACCCAACTAAAATGAC
Organism: Pachyramphus minor; assembly: GCA_013397135.1. Classification (NCBI taxonomy): domain Eukaryota; kingdom Metazoa; phylum Chordata; class Aves; order Passeriformes; family Tyrannidae; genus Pachyramphus; species Pachyramphus minor. The sequence continues at coordinate 501,916 of VYXB01000245.1, forward strand.
TGAAAATTTACTATGTAGCCTGGATGCAGTCTAGTCCTGATCTTAATGGGGGGAACTGAGGAAACAATGTGCATGCACTTACGAGACTATGACCATGACGTTGAACACAGGAGCCTTTGCTGGCAGTAATGGGAGAGAGGAAGCCAGAACATCTGTTCTCTCTTTCCTCTTTGCTGAATTCATTCTAAATATCTAACTGGCTTCACAGTTCATTGATTTGCATGTGCAACTGGTACGGAGGTCTTGAAGGAGGAGAGAGAGGGAATGCTGTGAAATGAAGGAGTTAGCACCTGAGTGAGATTTACAAACTCTAGAGTTAAACTCTATTCTCCTATTATCTAATTCAGTTTCTATTTCTACCTGCAAATCTGCTTCAGAGTAACACAGGTTTGAGATTCTAAAGCCAGAATATTACCAGGAGCTGCATAAGCAGTGTGTGAGAGAAGGCTGTTTTTCCTTGGCTCTATGCTGTGAACTGTATTACAGGTCTCCCAGACAACCCCTGTTTGACAACCCTGGTGCAAAGGCAGAAGAGGTCAGCTTGGAAGGATTCTTTTAAACATACTAAAAACTGAAGCATCAACTCTGCATATTAATAACAGGATCGAATGAAAAGAACTCTATGAGTACAGAGTAGCTGAAGGCAAACAGCTTTCTCCAGTGTACCTGGTAGTAAAGGATTTCATTAGGTGGGGAAATGGAAGTGACTTCAAAACATTAGAAACAAACAATGATGCAAAAATGGATACTTTTATTCACCCTGCCCCATTCTTGTGGCATGAGATTTTCTGCAAACAAGCAACTCTCCTGTAAACTAGCTCTGCTGTGCCATTCTTAGCTTTCATCCGCACAGGATCCCAGCTACCTTTATTGTGGCACCAAATCCAGCTACTTATGAATAGTCGGTCTGTGTAAGCATGAAGGGAGAACTGTGTGCTCTGTAGAGCTCTTTAGTGGGCAGCACTGATGATAGCATGTAATGTTAGTAGGGTAACTTCAGCCCCTTTGGTGCTCTCCTTCTGGGTTAATCTGTGCATTAATTGTTCTAATTGTGTTAACTTGTATTTAAAAACATTTGTTGCAGGCTAACTAAAATTCTGGGCCCTGAAGGGATGCAGAATTAAGAAGTTTTTCCTGTTACAATTGAATTACCTACATTAGTAGTTTTCTTGCAAATTATCATTTTGTTAATGAACCATGCAGACTTTGTATTTTTTGTATACTGAAAAGACAATGAAGATTCTGTGCATTAAAAACTGACTGTGCTATGTAATCCATTACTTTTTTTTTCACAATGAATAATGGAAAGCTGAGAAATTGTGTTAATAATCCACAGGAAAGGCATTAGAGGCTAAACATATATAAGTATATATCTCTCAATTATAGTTATATCCAAGGATATAATCAAGTAATATTGATATAAATACAGCATTTTCTGATAACTTTTGGCACAGTGACATGCTGAAGAATTTGTATATGTTCTCATTTTCCTGTAATACCATCCATAAATTTTGCCTTATACAGGTCTAATTCATCAGATGAAGAAATCACGCACAATTTTTATAACACTATAAAGACAGGATGAGTTTCACTTCTTTAATTATTAGCACAAGAGTGCTAGTAAAAGTATTTTTGCTGGCACAAGAGCTGTAAAAATAACTTAATCAGTTTTAACTTCTTTTATTCACCAGCTAAACTACATAAAAGCCTCCTTCTTAAGAGCAAAAGAAAAATGCAGAACCAAGATGGCAAAGTGTTTTAATGGCTGGGCTTTAAAGGCAAAGGGATTTGTGAGATGTGCATTTTCAGTAAACAATCACATTTATCTACTTGTCTGGATTTGATGGTGGAAATTTTGCCACAGGATCGGCATGGCAACAGCCATTACCAAATCAGTGAAACAGAGTTGTAATTATTTTGTGCCATATATAGAATGGAAATTCTATCTACTCTCATGGACTAATTTGCAAGGACTTGTCTACCCTGCAGGTCCTTTGATACCAGATCTATTGCAGTATAGAGATCCTTATATAGTGGTGCTGGTGTTGTGCACAAAATTGGATTTGTTACCTGTTGTGCAGTAAGCCAATACACTCAAGAGAGACATTGGTTATTTATTTCAGAGTTGCACAAGCCTCCGTGCTTGGTGATATTCCACAAGTCAAGAGCACCAACCATAAAAAGTTATTACCATTTATACATTTTAGCAAACAAAGGCATTAATGTTCATTACCTAGAAGTTACATAGTTCTCTTATTAATTAGTATTCTATCTTCTATTGGTTAATGACTCTCTTGCTATTCATTTTAATTAGTCTGTATGCTCAGTCTTTATCATCCCTTGAGGTGGTGGGCCCTGAGTTTGGTCACAATCTCCCCCTGCCGGAATTACCTTTTTTGCAGTTGGATCTGATTCCTGCACAGTTGCTGAGTTGGCTTTACCAGTTTCTTCCTTATCTTGGGAGTTCTGCCAGATATCCTTGTGGCCCATAAATTCTGCATTCCCTGTGCCCAGTGTCAGCGGTACATCCTTATTCCCAAGCTTTGGTAACCTCCCCCTTGATCTGAGATCATTGAAGCATATCAAGCCCTCAACCTTACCAATACAGTTGTACCAAGAAGTAATTTGTTTTTCTAACACCCAGACATCACTTACAGCTTGTGAGCTGCTATCTGTTTCATGGATTAAGTCTCCTTTCCTGTTGATTAGGCTTGAAAGTACACAGAGATCAAACATCAAAGAATATACTTTCTTAAGAAAATTTTATATATTCCACATTTTGCAACACCGGGGCACCTGACAGCCTGTTTTGGGGATCGGTTGCTGCCCCAGGAAATAGAAAATGGCACTGCTAGGATTGACTACCTTAACCTGGCAGAGTTGATTACCTTGGTGTAATAGAACATTGAAAAGCAACATGTTGTATTACCTGGGTGACACACTGTTAGTCAACAACAACAGCAGCTGCCAGCAGCAGTGGAAGTAGTTGTATGGCTCCTAGCGGGACAAATAATTAATCTGGAGGGAGTTAGGAGCTGCCTATCACCCTTAGCTTCTTTCCCCTCTATGGCAGCCTCTGGTGATGGTAGCTACTTTTTTTTATGATCTTAAAAATCATGATCTTGTTAGGAGATGGACATGCTGTCTAGGGAATGGGGATGAGATGAACAGTAATGAAAAAGTAAGCAGTTTCTAAGGAGGAACTGAGTCCTGCTACCCAGAAGAGCAAAATTTTTTCTGCTCTCCTTAATTTCCTTGGCACTGTGATATTTGGCAGAAGAGCCCAAAAAGGAGGCAGAAATAATTCTGTGTCCTTTCAAATAGGCCTTATCATGGATGATTAGGTCAGAGTAGCAAAACTACTTTTTCATTCAAACAGCTTCTCATTCAAGGTGAGAAGCAAATCAGTTCTTCCTCCATGTCCTGATGGTGACAGTTGTACCTGTCTCCCATCATCCCTGGTGACAAAAAACAGATCTATATTCATTCAGGACAACAAAAAAGACTTTGTCAGCCAAGGCAAAAGTAGTTTGTATACTGTAGTGGTGACCCTGAGGTCCTACCCAGTCCCTTGCTCATTCCTCCCAAGAGGGATGAGGGAGAGACTTGGAACAGCAAAAGCTAAAATCTCATGGATTGAGATAAATACAGTTTAATAGGTGAAGAAAAGCTGCATGTGCAAGTGAAGCAAAATAAGGAATTAATTCCCTGCTTCCCATTGGCAGCAGGTGTCCAGCCACTTCTTATAAAGATGGAATTCAGCACACATTACAGTTACTTGGGATGACAAACATTTTAACATAATCCCATAGATTTCATAGCTGAGCACAATGTCATATGGCATGGAAAATCCCTTCAGTCAATCTGGGTTGTCTGTCCTGGTTGTATCCCCTCCCAGCTTCCTGCACACCCCCAGACTATTTGCTAGTGGGGTAGAGTGAGCTAAAGAAAAAAACCAAGCAACCCTGAGGCTCTGCAAATACTGCTCAGCAACATTCAAAACACTGGTGTGTTACTAACACAGTCTCAGTCATGAATGCAAAACGGAGTAGGCTATGAAGAAAGTTAACTCCATCCCAGCCAGACCCAATGCAAGGGTTGATCATGTTCTGCTGCTACAACAGCCACGGCAAGAGATGAGCACCTGTGCTGGCAGATGTACCTATAAAGAAGCCTGATGTGTCTGGTGATGGTATTTCACTATGTCAGCCTTACAAATCAATTAAAAATGCATAACTTGTTAGATGTCTAATTGATGCTTATCTGGGGGAGAAACATACTGTTACAGTCCATGTTTTCTCTTTTCCTCAAGCAGAATACATTATAATTGTATCTGTGTATATGTTCTGTCTGCATTCAAAATTCAACCCATCGAGCACTGCAGACTGATGGACCCAGGCTAGGTTCCACTGCTGGGAAACCCGGCAGGTAAGCACAAGGACAAGGGTGTGTAGAGGAGCCCAACTTGGGCAATGGCCTCCCAGGCAGGGCTGACACAGAGCTGCTGGGGCCAGGACCAGGAGAGGCTCCACGGCAAGGGTGTAGCGAGGTGTGTGACCCAGGCATGGCTCCAGAGGTGAGGTAGGCACGAAGACAAGAGGTCCAGGGTAGAGTGGGAGAGCAGCATGTGAACTGGCAAAATGCCCAGGTCCTGGATTGGTGCCCAGAAAGTGATAAAACGGGCAACCAGAAAAGGACCTACCAAATGACCTTCTTACCTGGGAAACCTAATTATGGCTCCAGCATGGGCTGTTGTGATACCTTGCTGGTGCACAAGAGGGTGGAAGCAGCAGCAAGGGCTGAGGGTGGAATAAAACAGGTTAGGAGAGAGGCAAATGTGTGGAGAGATTGAGTAAAAGATTAGGAAAATGCCAACTAAGCATTGAGTTAATTGTTCACTAACAACTGTTATTAAAGCAAAATTTTAAGTTGGAACCTGCAGCATCCATACCCAGAAATCACCAGCATCAGTGACTAGGAGGGAGTGTAGGAGAAACTGGTGAATAGGATGATGAGACAGCTGCAGATATCACTTGCACAGAAAGGCAGTGCCTAATGTGACAAAGCCTACCAGTGCATAGTTGACCCAGCAACATATTTGCAATAACTTTGAACTGGGAAAATACTTTTGATTGGGTCACTGATTTGTGTCATGAAGGTAAAGTATATTGAACTCATTGTGGGAGGCTTCAGCTCCACTCTAGTGAAGGAACAGACCAGAGTGATTCTTAGAATAGGGAGGGGGAATTGGTTTGATTGCATGAGAATCAGACAGCATAACTGTATGAGAGCAACTGGGAGATTAGAAAGAGCATTGGAGAGCTCTAGTACTGTGCTCTGAAGGTGAAGAAGGAGCAAGCCTTAGTCACTGACTTGCAACCATCTTCAAATCATCTATTATATTTTTAATTCATATTAGTTAAGGATATATAGCTCTCTATTATTTCTGTCTTAGAATTATATGCTTCTCATTTAACAAAAGATACTGTGCATCAAAATTGTTTTCTTGCTTGTATTCCACTACAAGAATAAACCAATAAAATCTGGTACTTGTAATTCTATATGGATCAAAGATTCTGAACTCAGACCTATGTGGAAAAAGAGCTTAGGCTTCTGAATGGAGAAGCTATCCTCCTGCCACTGTGTATTGTTATTGTAGTTCGAAAACAGGATTTGGGGTAGATGATTTGCACAACCAGGATATGCAGAGGTAAAACTGGTGTTTTTCTTCCAGTGAAAATGATCAAACAAAATAATCCTGAACACTCTCCAACTGCTTGAGTTAAGGGTAAAAGCAGTCTATATATACTGAGGTATTTGTAAACCTGGTTGAGTAACTTGTTAAAAGGAGATCCACTTAACCATACACTTAATGTCAATAATTTGTTAGTAACTTTATGAAAGAAGATCTTGTTCCAGTGCAAAGTGACTATAAATTGGAAGCATCGTTGATAACAATCCTAGTATATTATCTTCATGTGGTGATAACATAAACTGTTCTTCAAAGTACAGGGCAGTGGAGCCATTGAGGATTTTTCTTATCTTTTGTCTATTCTTTAGTCCCCTGAATATTACTGTTATTTTCCATCCACTCCTCCCAAGTTGTCTTCCTGATAAAAAGATAAACCCTGCATTTTCAGTGCAACTGCATATGATTTTACTGCAAGATTTCTAGATTATTTGAATCCATTTATTCCGTGTTTTTTGAGCCAAATTGCCAGTGAGGTTTTTTTTTCCATAATGTTTATGTGTATCTGTAGGAAGAGTTTGTTTCTCTCTCACATTTGAAGAGAGAAATGAATAAAGCCTTTGTAGAATACTAATAAAAACAATTTATCTCAAAAAATGGGATATCAATGCGGGTATCCATTTAAACACTTGTGAATGATGGCACTATAGAACTAAAAAAGCTATAGAACTTCTGTATAACAACCTACATATCCTAGTATGTAGCAATACTATGGATATTATAAGTGGCAATAAGATAACAAACTACTGTGGCATCTTAGAAAACAATTTTATTGCTTTAAGCGGAAGCTTTTGGAAGACCAAAAAAGAAAAATTACTAAATGAGTCCATAAATAGTTGTAAACCAAACCAGCTTATGCTACTGGGTTTGAAGGATCCATTTTCTAATAGAGCAAAATTTGGTTTTGTTTGTTTTGAAACTCGGGAGAAGAGGGGATTGCATATGTCACCTTCTGCTTATACATCCCAAAATCAGACCTTGAGTCAGAAGATAGTTCTCTAAAGGCATGCAGATGTATGTGGCACAAACAACTTTTGTGTCTGTACTGTGCACTGAAAAACTGTTAATGCTGAATTCTATATCAGAAACTATTTAATACTGATATCTTGATGACTACTGATAGAAGCCATCTATCTTTTGGAGACTGTCCAGCCTATACTTTCCCAACTTACTTTTAAAGGCCTCATTATAACAGTAAAAGGGAAGTCTTAAATGCTTCCGGGTTTTGTTCCTCTAACATCATAATGTGTTTTCCCTCTTTTTTTTTCCTTTTCTTCTTTTTCTTTTCCTAATAATTTCTGCAGTATTTACATGCTGCAGAGGCAAAATAATACAGTTAAATGATCAGGGTAATAAACTGTGAGCTTATGTTCAGATAATGGTCTCCTGAAGAAAATCTTGACATAAATCCAAGACATTTATTTTTAATGAAATCTAAACCATTATTGGAGCAAAATTTACACCTGGTAATGTTGATCCTAGACCACAGAATGTGCAAGAAAATCAAGCTTCAAGGTTTCCAGGGCACCTTCTCTCTCTTTGACAGGAAAAAGCCGACCCAACACAGGAATGTCAAATGACACTATTGAGATACTTCAAATGTAATACACTGTGAATGCTCCTTGCACATTTAAGCTGCTAAAGACAAGAGAAATGGTGACAAATTTACAGTGGAGACCCTTAAAAATCTGCAGCTCATAGTAAACTTATCTGTTCACAAGAGTTTTAATGCTCTGAATGCAGCCACTTCCTGACATCCGTAAGAACTGCAGAAGAGTCTCTGTGAATCGCTGCTCCTCCACACTCCCCTGCAACGTGGTGCCCAGCTGCTGAAGAGTCAGGGAAATGCACTGAATGTAAGCATCCCATCACATTACTGCAAGGAATCATTTGCCTGAACTCTTTGGAGAAATGCTTTGACAGTAGAGATGTGATTTCATAGTTCATAATATGGTTAGCCTGAAATTCATTTTAAAAATACAATTTCCTATGTCTATCATAGGAATTACAGAGGCTTTTCTGTCATGTCTAGAAAGAGCATGTTTTTCAGTGGTTTGGTTTTTTTTAAATTTGAATTGATCCTCATGTCCATCATGAATTACAAAGTATCTCCAAGGCCTTTACTTTGCAAAGCACATTTTTCCAATCCATACTGGCCAAGAACTAACACAGAATGTGTTCATCTTGTACAGGGATTTTGGGGGGCCTAATACAATGCAGTTACCTGTTTCAGCTATAGCAGCTGCTTTGCCTGCCTCACAATCTTGAGGACTGTGAACAGCTTTTAAAAATCTATCTGTGACACTAATATGTCTTTCCTGCTGCATTTGTTGCCTATTGAACCCCTCCCTGGAGCCGCAGTAATTGGATTCATTGCAGAAAGGCATCCATGAACAGGAAGTTTCTCTTTTAATATTACTGCAAGGAATGGGGTGGAGTGATTTGAATAAAGATGCAAAATAGCTGTTTTCAAGAGCGAAGATCAAAGAGAAGGTGATGAATGGGTGGTTTTGGTTGTTATTGCTTTTGAAAGGTGACTGAAGGGAAAACAAAGCAAGTCGCACACACACAAAAATTGTTGTTAGTAAGCTAAAGCTAGTGGTCTAGATTCTTAGTCCACTCACACTGCACTGTTTAAAACAATTCTACATTATGGAAAATAAATATTTTTATTCTTATTTGTGAGAACATAAATAACAATTCAAATGCCTTTTTCATTTTAACTAAATTTAAGCTGAAATCTCGCCCTACGTATCCTGTTTTTTCCCCTCTCGTTTCTTTTCAAGCATGTCTTTTTCAGCAAGACCTGCCTCTTCGTATCTTTGTATTTCATTCAGCAGCATAGTATGCCATATTATGCTGATACATATTGGCCATTTTTTGTGGCACAGATTTACAATTAAACAGAATAACAATAATAAATGGTAGGAAAACCAGAAGCTTTTTGTCAATCCAGATTTGAATCTGTATTTTTCTCTTAGCCTGTCAATACTGTCCCAAGCACTGAAGCATTGCCAGATGAAAGGAGATGTTTTTGCCGTGATGTGCTTCTGTGAACACTCAATGTGATTAGATGTTCTTCTCGCAGTTTTATTCATTTCTAAAAAGAGCTACCTTCTTCCCATGTCTGGAGTACTGAGTGAGACCTAAGCCTCATGGACACGTACAGCAAATCTCCAATGAGGACTGTATTTCAAGTTTTAGCAGTATTTGAGTTGCTGTGTTTAAAAGGAAGCAAGTATTCTGGGGCTTCTTCTCAGAAAGGCTAAGCTACTCAGATGTTCTCTTTATTTACCCTTTCTGTGCAGTGAAACTGCTACTGTTTTCCTGATGTCACAAGGCTGTTGAGGGACTGGATCCTTTGGAAACCCCAAACTAACTGATACAGATTGATGTGAATGAATGCATGCAGTTTGCTTCTGCACCAGCTGAGGAAATGAAGAGGACAGCATGTTTCCTTTGAACTTTACTGAATGACACAGCAATATAAATTCTTCACAGACTGTTTACAGTCCAGGGTAGAAAGCTGAGTACTGTTACTGCTAAAGCTCTGCATGTAGCCATCCAGCTGGACAACACGCACACATATAACAGAAGGGTATACAGCAATAGCACTGGGGCTTTTACTTTCAGTTTCTTCTCTTTGTGCCTCATGGGATATTCTCTAGCTAGACAGACAGTGAATGCCTAAATAAGGATCTTATGATAGAAACAGTTTCTTCATAACCCCCAATTTTACGGGTAGTAAAAAATCAACTCGGTGCCCATCATTGTTATATATGAAGTTGGAACGGTTTCCCTCATGTGTAATTTCACCTTTATTTATATTAAATTTTAATTGCTGTTTTATGACCTAGTTATTTATTACAGTTATTCTACAGTCTTCACAGGAAATCATTTGACACAATAGACAACATACTGTGGAATGGTGAAGTGGGAGTGCAGAGAGACAGTGAGGTAGGCAAGGATAGTGTCCTCCTCACTGACAAGGCACGGTTGCACAGTGCCTGAGCAGGGCAAGCAGAGCAGGTCCTGTGGTGGCTACCTAGCACAGCTATGTGCCAGTGATTGCCAGACACACAACTCTCTGGTGATCTACGGTCCAAGGCCAAGCCAGGGAGTCAACTCAGTGCATCAGTGTTTGTGTCCAGATCAGTGAGGTGCATGGCCAGGCACAGGCGTACTCGCAATGTAGCTCAGACAAAGACCGGTAGTAAGGCTCTGCCTCCTCCCTCCTAACTTCATTTTCAGATCACTTCTGAATATGCTGACAATCACGGGCCAGAAAAGACCCTAGAGATTGCCAGTGGTGCTTTCCCTTTACTCTTCAAAATACTTATTTATGCAAGACACTTATGAACATAGTTTAAATACTGTTGAGGCATATTTGATTTGTTCCTTTGTGAGTAAAACAGAAGACTGCCAAGTAACATCTGCACAGATGAGTGCTGAGAGTTGCATGGTTATCCACGTGCCCCCTGGAAGTCATGAACCTGATCGCTGCAGTAGAAAATCTATGCTGCCAAACTCTACTGAGTGGCAGAGCCTGTTAGCTTAGACTGAGCGGCTGTGCCTATCAAGGTCTTGAATTTAACAGGAACTAATCTTCTGTAGAGCTTTTATGGGTTTTTTGTTTGTTTGTTTTTATGAGTTGTTAAACCTGTCTAATTTAAATCTGAAACAGAGATGCTAGTTTCATTACAGAATACTGAACATTTAGTGAACTGGATCCAAAAAGTAGCCACTGGAAGATTTGTTAGATTTGTTTAGGCTTTAACTTTACCTGTGAATCAAGCACGTTTGCTGAAACAACCTGTTTCCTCAGTGTTATTATTGATGGTAAAGTGATTTAAATGATTGCTAAATGAAGTGAAACTGGAACACTAATCTGCTGAGAGAGGCTCAGTGAAGCTCTTTAGGTCCATGTCTTCACATGCCTCTTATTGAGTCTTTACACTGCTGAACATTAAACTCTTTGGGGAGGGATAGGGGACAGTCAGTTCCAGCTTGTAGGCTCTGAAATGTCCTGTCAACATGCCACACTCCCATTAGAGAGTGGAAACGAGTCAATACTGCTAATGGACTCCAGAGGGGGATTGAGATGATGAAATGAGATGTCTGTTTCAAAATGAGCCTAGTAGCTCTACAGTTTCCAGTGGGATTAAACATAAGCACTCAGTGCTCTAGGGTATAGCAGCATCTGCACAAGATTGGCAGATATAAGGTGGGGCATATGGGAGATCTTTGCCCTTCAGGAGAAGTGGCTAAAGTCAGACAGGATGCCTTACAGCATCTCAGATGCCAACAATGCAACTGAACCAAGCCCCTCCATTTGGATGCCTCTATGTACATATCCTATGGTCTGGAGCTGAGTCCCGCACCTGTGATTTGATTGCTAAGAAATTTTAAATCACTATGTTGTTTTGCCAAACAAAAGTAGCCAGAATTTCCACAAAAAATGTTATTTTTCTTACAACGTTTCCGGTGTTGCTTTTCCCCATGTTCTTGCAATCAGCAGTAGTACAGAAATGTTATTCATAGATTTAGAAATCCAGCTATTTGGGTACTTGGCTATTTGGGTATTTGGATACTTTGGGTACTTCATCCATCATGAACTGACCTTCGGGAGGGAACTGTAGACAAATCTACACAGCTTCACCACCATACTGTTTCCCAGAAAGATACTCTTCTACCCTTTCATTGCATTAGTGAGCCCACACCTCTTCTCTCAAATTGGTCTCATGACCCATTACTATGAAATATCAGTCTAACAAGTCTAAACATTTGAACCAAATTTAATTTCTACAGCCAGAAACATGCAGATAGATAGGGCAGGCTGGGTGGCTCCCAGCCACAAAAAAAGGTGTTATTAAATCATTAGAACTAGGACAGAAATGTACACTTCAGAGTTGAGCAATACACCCAGGGAATAAACTAGAGAATCAAAATAATAAACTATGACTGTTTCTCCAAATGCAAGACTAATCAAGCATATAAACCCAAGGATAATAAGCCATAAGTGCCTGCTACATAAAGGTGTCATGCTGGTTTTCACACATCCGACAAACCAAATATATTTTACTATGCTAATGGGCTGGGAAAACCAATACATTAACTGTCTCCTGAAATGACTCTGACATACAGAAAGGCCAAGAACTGTGCTAAATGAAAATACTGTTTTTCTATAAGGTCCTTTCATAATTAAAGGACAGCATTTAAGTGTGTCATTTTTATATTAAGCTTCAGTAGCACCGTGGTGTAAACCATTCTGTTTGGAAAATGGCGTTCTTCCAAAATGTGTGATCATCTGAACGGTTAGCTCATCTTTTGTAATTTGATTTGTCAGCTTGGTCTCTGAGTCAGGAAATCAGCTCAGTTGCAAAAGAACTGTCAAGCGTGTTCAAAATTAAATGTATATTTATGGAGTTCCCTGAACTGGAATAACAGCCTGTGCCCTGGGACTGTCCACGGATTGCATTCACCACCAAAAAGTAGTCTTGATTATTTAATGGTTCTTTTTAGGGTGTATCTGTTATGATCACAGTTTATTACTCATTTTTATTTCTCCAGGTCTGTCACGGCCCCTAGTGGCTCAGATACACCCAGAGAGCACCATGGGTCTGGCACCAACAGCCCATTGCTGGGAGAAGTGCTGCAGGGCAAACTGTGGGAAGGGGTGAAGTGCTGGGGCCTGCGAAGCCTGGGTGTGTTTGACAGCTCTGTGAGGAAAAACAAGTTCCAGCAAATCCTATCATATATTTCTTGCAAGATTGGTCATGTTCATAATTTTCAATAAAAACATTTTTGTTGACTTAGAGGAAAAATGTTTTGATTTTGTATTTGTTAATTAACCTCCATCTCATGCCTTTATTAAAAGAAATCTACATATCATAACATTTTGAAGAGGCAGATGATTTAAAGACTGAAAATATGACACGTAAGTAATTAAAATTACTTTCTGTTTTATAGATTGTTATCTTGTCTGAAAATCAGAGTGAAAGCTTCTTTTCTTGGAATTGTTCTTGTTGGCCAGAGCTTACATCACAAGTTTCCCAGTGTTCAGGTGGGCTTTCACTGGAAAAAGGTTTATTCTAAGAGCCCTGCAGACTAAGTCATGAATATTGGAACCACCACCAGCAGTCTTGTCGAACACAAGAAGTCCTCTGGCATTCCAGAAGAAATGTATTTATGCGATCTTAGTTATGCCATCTTTAGCGTTGTTCCTACTGTTCCTAAAGCATTCTGATATATCATACAGTACCACCCAGTGCTTCCTAACCAACAGCATCAATAATCTTTGGTGTTTCTAGAGATTTGACAAGTTGGTTTTGCTTCTGATTTTGAAGAAACTTGGTTAATTTTCCCCCGTTGTTGTTTTTCACATACGTTGAGTGTTTTTGAAATATCGTGGCACAAAGTTTAATTTTACTGTATAAACTTAAACCTGTCCTTTGGAGGGTAGTTTTCATTTAAACGTTTAGTGAGTTGTTTGCTGTCATTCTGATCAATAACTGGCATTTAGTCAAAATCCTAGTAATCAAGAAACAGCAAAGCATGTTTCTTGATTACTCTCTCCTCTCCCACTTTTCCCAGTCTGTTTCACCCCAGGAGGATAACAGGCTTACAACCTGCATCTCCCAAGAGAATCCCAATCTGGAAATTCTTGAAGGGCAATTTAAAGAATTTAAAATTTCAGAATTTAAAATTTCTTTCAGAGCAATGTGAAAGCTGTTTCCACAGTGGTGGCTACTAAATTGTCCATGGTCAGAGAGAATGAGTGAAGGACTGGATTGAAGAGGGCTGTGTGCCTCTCTGTGAAGACATCATTTGACCTCTGGTAGGCTCAGGATGGAAAAAGAAGCAGATGCTTTCTAATATTATTTATATGTAATAGTAGGATTTTTCAAAATATAAAACAATTTACCAATGTGAAAGGAAAAGACTTAATTCTAACATTTTCTATGGTATGAACATTGAAATCTAGATACTGGTAGGTAAACTTCCAGAATTAATTCTATGTTGACTAAGTATGTATGTATTGCTGAAGCTGCAACCAATAGTTTGTTCCAAGAGTTTTTAAGCCAGACCATACATTCATGTTTAGAATAATAGCGTGAATACTTTTTCTCCAGAGCAGAATACACTTTGGAGTGTCTACCTAAAACCAAATTCTTGTAATTTATCTACTTGGTAAACGCATTTTGTTTTAATAAGCTCCCCCATAAGAGCCCATAATATCATCTGCAAATTTGTATCTTTTTCATTGCTGGGAAACAGCACTTCATTGCTAAGTGGAAAGTACAAGCTCTCAATCACACCAACAACATATTCTTGGTCATCACAATTTACCCATTTGTTCAGAGCAGGAGTTACTGAAGCAGAGTGTTTCTACTGTGTTTTTAAAAGTCCACTTTAACTTTCAGTTTTTAAAATATAATTTCTTGGATGATAGCCCTTTTGTTATAGGGCTACCCAATATAGAAAAACCCAATTCTATTGGTTTCTGAATTTTTTTCCAAACCATTTCTTTTTTTTTTTTTTTTTAAATTATTGTTCTCCATTGCAAACACCTACTGTGCCTCCTTTTTAGAGTTGCTTACCCTGGGTCTGCATAGGAGTGCTGAAATATCTCTTTTGAACTGAGAGCACTGATTTTTTTCAGTCTGCAGTGTTCACACTAATATTTCTAGGTTGAACTGAAATGGACTCCTGAGCCCACAGAGAACCCCAAGGAGGCTTGGCAGGGACAGTAAGGGCCAAAAGTTGTCCTGACATCTACCCTAACGCTCATCTCTTCTCTGAACAATTCTGGACATCCTGCCTAACAGTGCTAATTTAGAGTGATTTTTCTTTTTCTAAGTAGGATTACCATTTTTCTATGTCATACTGCCCATACTTTAGACACATAAAATGTCATCATAATTTTTTATAGGATCATTACTTCTATCGAAAATAAGTCACAAATCTGTCTGCCATTCTCATATTTTTTTCAAAATATTCTGAAGTTCCATTATAGTACTGCAAATATTACATTGAAGATCCATCCTTTCATTGTGGGTATCTCATTCAGAGACACTCAAGCACAATATCCAGGTGCAAATTCTCACATGTTTTCTCTCAAATCTTCTGAAGCATAGCAATGAGGAGGAATCTCCTAAGGAGAGACTGAGGGAGTTGGGGTTGTTTAGCCTGGAGAAGAGGAGGCTCAGGGGTGACCTCATCACTCTCTACAACTACCTGAGCAGAGGTTGTAGCCAGGTGGGGGTCGGTCTTTTCTCCCAGGCAATCAGCAGTAGCACAAGAGGGCATGGGCTTAAGCTCTGCCAGGGGAGGTTTAGGTTAGATATTAGAAAGAAGTTCTTTACAGAGAGAGTGATCAGGCATTGGAATGGCCTGACCAGAGAGGTGGTGGATTCACCATCCCTGGAGGTTTTTAAGATGAGGCTGGATGTGGCACTGAGTGCCATGATCTAGGAATCACAGTGGTAGTGGATCAAGGTTTGGACCTGATGATCTCGGACGTCTCTTCCAACCCAGTTAATTCTATGATTCTATGATTCTAAGTAAGCCTTGGAAAATAACAAGAAGGGTGTCAAGAGCCTCTTGGTTGAGGAAGTTCTCCTAATACATGGCTGTTTCACTGAGGATTTAGTGTTTCATTGACAACTAGTACTTGTGGGGTCACTTCCTTTGGTTTGCTCATTACTTTTTTAGGTCAGTGATCAAGATTATGTGAAAAAATGAAAAGATGACAGATTAGCACAAAACAATAAAGGATTTAATAGGAATGCCAAGTTTAACTTGAACGTGCACACTCGGGTTTTTAAAATTTTTTTTTGGTTTTGAATTTTTTTTTTTTTAATTATTATTATCAAATAAAATCAACCCTTAGGTATCTTAAATTCTTGAAGAGATTTGCAGTGGAAATGTTTAAGTGGGGTACATGATATATGAATGAGAGTCTATGCATCTCCATGAGGCACGAGCATAAATGGCACAGCAGGAGTGTAGGGAGCGATGCATGTACACCAATTCAAGAGATTATGACCAACCACAAAATACAAGAAGGAATATAGATAAGAGTGGGAAATTGGTCAGATTTGGGTGTAGGGCCAACTGTACTAAATCCTTGGCATGAGGAAAGCTCCACAAGGTAGATACAGAACAACAGCAGTGTGGTACAGCTCAACTTGGCCCTGAGGTTCTCTCAAGAGAATATGAAGGATACCAAAGATGACACCATTGTCAACACTCAGGATGAACCCAGAAAAAGTGATGAGGGCTTGATGAGGGCAGAGCAAGGGTTGACTCCGTGAGACCTGGGAGTTAAGCCTGGTAAGATGGTCCCTGAGTGAGGGAGCAGAGCGTGCTCATGGGTGGCAGCTATGGTCAACCAAGAGTACAGTTCATCAGACAACGTCTGTGGCAATGAGGTAGGTTGAAGGTCAAGCTGGAAAAATCAATTCCCTGGTCAGGATGACATCTGGTGTCCATAATCAGGGGCAGACACAGGCACTGATGACTGGGCATGTCCTCCATGACAAAGCAGATTTGAGGTCAAGCCAGGAAGTCAGCAGTGCAGCTCAGAGTCTCTACCAGTGGTGTCTATGGCAAAGGACAGGCATGGCTGTGGCTGAACTGGGGACCAACATGACATATGACATAACTCAGGCGTGGGCTGAAGGATGAAGAGTGGGGCTGTGTCAGGGAGTAGAAGGATGTCTGAGGTGAGGCTGGTCAGGGCCATTAAGATCTATGAGTGCCCTCAAGGCTTTGACCTTGATAGATGGTGCCTCTTGTCCTCCTCACCATAAATAACCCTTCCCAGACATACAGATGTTTGTGCTTAAGAGTACAAAAGGCTGAGTATGCATGACTGCTACTAAAACAAGTCTTGTTTAAAGTAAAAAATTGTTGCCTTCTTCTCTGTGGTCTTAGGTAGCCTCACTACTTTTGTTGTTACAGCCATATTCCCTTCATTTCTCCAAACTGCAAGAAAACAGCTGTGCTTGAATGATTTGTCATCTCTCTTTCTTTCGCTCTCTCTCTTTCTCAGAAGGATCTCTGATTTTGCCAGAGTATTAGGGATAGTACTATTACAAGACAACTGAAATATACTTGCACATTATAAATAAATCTAATATCACATGGTAGAATTTGTTCCTCTATAAAAGGGAAACTTTTGCAAATCCCTGTTTTTTTTTTCTCAGGCAAGCCCCTCAGGGTGAGAAGACAGCAGAGAAAATAGGAAGGTGGTTTCTGGGCCCTTGCAGACTCCCAGACCTCCAGCATTGGGCCAAGAGGCTCTCCCTCCAGCTTTTTACCTTCTACTGTGGGACACGGGACAGGGCACTTTTGACTTTTATATTTTTCTGGTATATGGACCCCTTGGCTAACAAGCAAGCTAACTATTAAAAAGCATCAGAAACATATAAACATAATTAACAGTGGTTTTTATGACAGCAGCATAAAAAATTCTTTTAGAAAGAGGGCAGCAAGATATTATTTTCTGTATAATTTTTTTTCATTGAGGATTTATATGTGTAGTGACTCACAGACAACTGCTGCCGTTCTGCTGTGAGAGAGATGAGCCCTGTAGGCAAAACATAGACCAGGTGAGTAAAGACAGCATGTTCAAACACAACACTTTTACCTGTACCTTTGCTTACAAAAAGATTAAACTTCCCCCAGTGCTGCAAAAGAAGGAATTCTACGCAGGAGGGGGTTTGACTGTTTGTTTTTCTATTACAGGCAGACAGATAAAATGCTTAAACTGGCAGCTGAGCCCTGCGACAGTCTGACTTTGTTCTGTATGTCAGGTTAATGTGCTGTAGCTGTGGGAAAGATGTGCCACCTCCCTGAAGCACATCCTTCGGGGTGGAACAGCATCTCCTGCAAACAGCTCTTTATCAGGTAGTCCTGGACAAAAACATTTTTTGTTTCAAGAAAAAAACCCAGGAGTATCTTTCCTTAGTCATCTGAATAGCAACAACCCTTAGAGAAAACCATAGCACTCAAAGCTGTACCTGGGAGGAGAGATTTATTTAAGGGAGATTTTTTCAGCCTTTCTGAAATTAGGAACCTAATGTATTTTAAAGGGAAAACAACCATTTCTATAATCATAGGTTTCCCTAATCTCAGGGAGGAGGGAAAACATCTTTCAGTGATACACTCAACATATGTATAGCAAAAGTGGAGCTAATTAAGAGACACTCCCTTTTCCCTTGGCTTTCTGGAATTCCAAACCCTCATCAGAGACAGTAATTATTTTGGGAGTCTTTCACTGTTCCCCTCATTAACGTGTTTACTTCCTTCTTATACCATTGCATAAATATGTTTGTAATTTTCTCTTCCTGATGTGGCACAATAATTCCACGGCCTGTTTTTGTTTTTATTTCTGTGTGCTGATGAAGTGCTAAAACTGACTCGGCAAATTGTTTCTGACCACTGAACAACTGCAGAGCAATGCAGACCTTCCTGTAGGGAGGGGTTAAGGTGGTACACATAAAGAAACGTAATATAAATTTGCAGGATGATTAAACCTAGTTCCTTCGAGAGACATGTGCCTCATAAAGACCAGCCTTACACCATGAAGCACTGCCCAATTGCAGTTTTCCATGCAATACTTTGCCAACATTTTTCATAGTTCAAGGCTCTGAGCCAAGGCCATTAAGCTTGACTATAGCTGTATTGTGAAGGGTCAAGGCATATATCAGATTTTGAATCCAGCATCTTAAACAAAAAGTCCACTATACGTGTTTCAATTCTCTGTTGATTTTTTGAAATGTGTCAGATTTTCCCTGTAATGAATTAGCAAATAAAGCACTAACAGACTGGCTATAGAACCCTTCCTCCTGATTCCAGCTCCAGAGTACTCCATTCAGGTCTGGGGTCCTCAGTACATGAAGGACACAGACCTGTTGCAATGAGTTCAGAGAAGGCCATGAAGATGACCAGACAGAGCACCTCTCCTACGAAGACAGAGTGAGAGAGTTGGATTTGTTCAGCCTGGAGAAGAGAAGGCTCCAGAGAGACCTTTTAACAGCCTTCCTGTACCTTAAAGGGGGCTTATGACACCAAGCTGAGCGGTGTGGTTGACAGTCCTGAAGGACAGGATGCCGTTCAGTGGGACCTGGACAAGCTTTAGAAGTGGGTACATGGGAATCTCATAAGGTTTAATGAGACCAAGTGCAAGGTGCTGCATCTGGGTCAGGGCAAGCTGCAGTATCACTACAGGCTGCAGGATGAACAGATGGAGAGCAGCTCTGCTGAGAAGGACTTGGGGCTGCTCGTGGATCAGAGACTGAACATGAGCCTACAATGTGTCCTTGCAGCCCAGAAAGCCAGTTGTATCCTGGGCTGCATTAAAAGCAGTGTGGCCAGCAGGTCAAGGGAGGGGATTCTGATCCTCTGCTTTGGTGAAATCGCACATGCAGAGCTGCATCCAGCTCTGAGGTCCTCAGCACAGAAAGGACATCAACCTGTTGGAGTGAGTCCAGAGCAGGGCAACCAAGATGATTAGAGGGATGGAGCACCTCTTCTACAAGGTAATGCTGAGAGAATTGCGATTGTTCAGCCTGGAAAAGAGAAGATTGGGGGGTGACCTAATTGCAAGGAAAGGTTCCGAAGGGAACCTACAAGAAAGTTGGAGAGAGGCTATTTACAAGGGCATGTAGTGTCAGGACAAAGCTGAATGGTTTTTAACTGGAAGAGAGGAGGTGTAGATTAGGTATTAGGAAGAACCTTTACTGTGAGGATGGTGAGGCACTGGAACAGGTTGCCCAAAGAAGCTGTGGATGCCCCATCCCCGGAAGTGTTCAAGGCCAGGTTGGATGGGGCTTGGAGCAACCTGGTGTAGCGGACCCTAGCCGGCGGGCTGGACTAGATGATCTTTAAGGTCCTTTCCAAGCCAAACCATCCTACTTCTTGCAAAAAAAGAGCGAGAGCAACCACCAGCTCATTTCTGGGCTTGTATTACAGGAACGGTAACTTTCCTTCCACTCTCGCGCGCGCCCCTCCCCGGCGCGTGTACACGGGCTGACGGCGCTCGGCGCGGCCGAGCCGGGCCGACCCC
>VYXB01000245.1:521948-723246 GCA_013397135.1 Pachyramphus minor
CGGCAGTCCTGCGGAAAACAGGTGGAAAGGCAGCGGAAAAGCGTCTCCCCTCCTCCTGTGGCGTGCCTCGGGGTAGGGCTGGGAGGAGAAGGGATGGTAGCTGTGTGCGGGTCCTGGGCAGGCGTGGGGAAGCCCCAGTGGTGGGCAGGCTGGTCCTCTGGTTGTCGCCGGCGCCTGAAGGTCAGAGGTGTGTCGGGTGATATTGCTGTGTGGCAGGCAGAAAGGCTTTTTACCTCCACGAGGCAGGGATGATGCTCCATTCTTTTCCCTTTTTTCCCCAGGCAGAGGAGGAGGGGCCAGTGGTTCTGGTGGAGGTGACTGGCTGTGGAGCCAGGCGGAGTGGGACCCTTGTGGGAGAGTGAATGCTTAGGAGTGCAGCGAGGAGGACAAGGAGGCTGAAGCAGGTGGTGGGAACAGTTTGTGTGCAGTGGCATTTGACCCTTCTAACCAGGCAGCGTGCCTGTCTCCGTGTTGGAAATGGGACACGTTTGTCTCCAAAGAAGATGCCCGACAAGCAAACATCACACTAGAGGAGTGTGTTGTTTAACGTCGAGTCAGGAAATAGGTTTCTGAATATGAGAGCTGAAGTCAGCGGTGTTGATTTTGTCGCTCAGATTCCCTTGAGTTCCTGTGAAAGATAGTCGGCTTTTGAATGGTCCTGATACGTGGAAAGTATTGTAATTGTGGATAATGGGTTAGATGTGCTCTGCCTGTGGTGCTACTCTGCCTCCTGCCAAACTTTTGCTGAGTTTTTAGCTGCTACTAGAGAGAAGCAGGGCAGTTCTTCTTGGTTACATAGCACTCGGCATAGCTGCTGGTAATCACTTTTTGGTGGTTGTAATTTGATTGAGCAGAAAGTAATGATGAGAGGCATAGAAGAAACGCGTATGTTACTGTGAAGAGATCACATTAGCTCCTTTGGTTAAGATTCAGCAAGTTAGTATTCTTAACCTTCACTTGCTTTACTGTCTGAAAGAAATGATATGCTTCCAAAGATGGTCATATTACTGTTTTGAATTACAAATTATTTCTCAGAGGAAAAAAAAGTTCTTATAATTCATTGGCTTTTTTTTTTTTTTTGATAAAAATTCAAGATTGTAACTGCATAAATGATTAGTACATTCTGTTGTGCATAAATTTTGAGTTAACTTGTTTTGGCAATATCTTTCTACTCACTGTAGAAATAGTCAGCTTTCACATTTACAGCTGGAATTGTTAGAAACTTGTATTTTTCCAAGTGGGATGACCACTAGTAGGTGTGTGTCGTTATGGAATGAAAAGCATCCTACATTACTACAATACTGTTGGACTGCTTCTATAACCTAGACTTGAGATGGTTGCCTCTGCATGGTCTCTGGAGGGTCCGTGTCTGAGCAAGAGGGAGAAAATGAGTTAAAGCAACTTGGCAAAGGCTGTATACAGAGTTTGTAAACTCTCTACACAGCTCCCTGGTGGTGGGCTTATTGTTTATATACCAAATTGCAGCATATATACAATAGATTGCTTTGTATGCCTGTGTATTTGAATACAGACAGGGAGTTGTGTAATGAAATTAATTGTGCGTGTTGTCAGCCCCTGAAAGTTTCTACACTCAATAATAGTGTGCGTTTACTAGATAATGCCATATGCAAAGTAGGCTGCTGTGTTCCCTTAGGATACTATGGCAATATCTAGCTATTCATTCTTCTTTATCTCTTGTTTTGGAGTCCCATCACTAGAATTCATACTCTGAGCAGTATTCTCATAGATAAAGTGATCGAATTTAGGGGATGGCTTTTCCTCTAATGTAGTAGATATATGTGAGCAGAAGCTTAAGTGGTATGTTGCTCCTGTGCATTGAAATGATATGTATATGGTGTGGACATATTGAGAGGTAGGAGGAGGATCACCAGAATCATCAACTGCAGGAAATGCTGGCTTTTTAGCTTTGTTTTTTCTTTTTTTTAATCTATGAGACTGAATGGCTAAACATGACCCCTATTAATAGAATCGTAGAATTGTTTAGGTTGGAAAAGACCTCTAAGATCATCAGGTCCAACCGTTAACCTGCCACCACTAAACTATGTCCCCAAGTGCCACACTCGTGTTTTTTGAATGCTTCCAAGGCTGGCAATTCCATTTCTTCCCCATGAGGTCTGTTCCAATGCCTGACCCTGTCGTGTGTCCTGATGACAACGATGACAATGAAAAAGCCTAATTTCTTAGAAGGAGGCAGCAAGAATGCATGAAGTAAAAGATTTATTTTGGGCATTCAGTCTCAGAGATGAAGTGGCAGAAATATTTTAAAAAATATCTCTGGGAAGCTGGCTCCCAGAAGCTGCCTGGGAAGTTCCTCCGCGAGATGCTGCCTCTGCCACTTTGCTCTCCCCATACCCGGCATACTTGTTCTCCCTATACAGTTTTGTCATATTTGTACAGTGTGTGTATTAAATCTCTACACACATCCCTATCTATTTCCTTAATTCTTATAGGGAATAATTGCTTTGCTGTCTGTTCTACTGCTCTACTTTGCAGTAATGCATCTCTGGCTGATAGTGGGGTATGACTGTGTTGCTCACAGATGTATGTTAGCAGGAAAGATGTTTAGAAAGAACACACAAGCAATGAGGAGATGACAAGGGGATGAGAAAGCCCCTTTTTTTCCTAGTGAGGTCAGTATTCCTTTCTTATCGTCATAAATTTTAGGATGCCACGTCTGGATTATGGTGGGTAGATGTGCAATTCTCAGACTCTTTAGTTTGGTTAGTCCCCATTCATGTTTTCTGCAGTAGTCTGTTCCTCTAATCCTAGCATTAACTATTTTGTGTAATACTTTAATGCAGTTACTTTTCCCTGAAGCTCAGTCTATTCCTTTGACACTTGCATTCAATTTCCACTCATTCTACATAGGTTTGTGTTTTTACTGGCTTTATGGTCACCTCTGTCAGTTGCTTCCCTGGATACCTGGATTTATTTGCTGTATATATGGCTATGTGAATGTGTAGAGATGCTTCTGTGTACTAATGTGACTGCACATGCGCCTGTTTCTGGGCATGGATGATAATTCTGTGTCTCTGTGGACCTTGGGGCAGCATAGGTAAGAACTGGGTAGTGGGAGGTTGTGTTTGTATGTATTTTTGGAGGTTGAAGAAAAGAGGCTGGTGGTGGTCAGGCATGTGTCCATCAGAATTAAGACAAGGTAAACATATGTTAGTATTAGGATAGTGCTGGGGACTTTTGGTGTCAACCCTTCTGGGGTTCTGCTGTCCTGTAGCTCCAGGAGTCTCCTGCCTGTGAACATTCAGGTGGATGCCTCTCAAGCTTTTTATCTTCTGTCCTTCAGATCTTCTTTTCTGGTCTCTAACAAGGTTTTCCATGTGGTCTCCGGTGTTTGTTCTGTGTTACCCTGGATTTGGTAAAAGTGAGAGTGGGGGTTGTGAGGAAGCACCATGTGCTTGGATCTAAAGGGGTCTCCACTGAGTTCCGTATGAGGTAGATCCCTTCTTAGGGACCAAGGGAGCTAGAAAGCTCTTTGTTAAGCTCCTCTCTGTGAAGTGCACTGGCTGGGGTCTCTGTCACGCAGGCTGTGGGTGGGTTAAGTCTATGTGGTTTTGTCATGCGTGTGGCATGGAACTGGGGTAGCATGGCTGATGTATGCATGAAGATCCACCTTGCCCTCCTGTCTATAATCTCCTGTGTGAGACTGACTGCAGTGAGTAAACAAGACAAAATTATTAATGAAGGGGTAACCAATATACTGTGTTACTGGATTTTTTTTTCATTTGTTGACGTGATGGCAGATCTGTGGCAGCATAGACACAAAATGTGAAGTTTAGTTTCAATGGGTCCAAATCATGGGACCATTTTCCATGCTATGTATTCATAGGTGGTCTGTTGTCCATTGATTCAGCAACTTCATTGCCTAACTGTCAGGCCATTGATGGACATAGTCTTCTCCATCCACTTGTGCTCATGAAAAGTATCAAGAACCTAACTGATGTGCTGGCAAGCTGTTTGTGAAAAATTCTTTCTAGTGTGCTTTATGTCAAATCAGTTGAGTTAGATCAAAATGGCATTTGAAGTATTTGAAATGAGCTGGCTGCTCTCACAAGTATAGATTCCCAGCAGATTAGCAGAGGTAGTAACTTCTAACAGGGAAACAAGCTAAGTAGAAGTTGGTGGTGTTTTCCACTGGTGCATGTACACATAAAATAGATCTATCAGAAAATCTACCTCTAACACAAGGTCTTCTTATACCTGCCATTTGGACTTGACTTAAAAATAAACCAGTATTTTTGGAGTTTAAGGGTACTACTGCATATCCTTCTTCTGCTCCTGGCAGTTTGTAGGGCAGAGAAATAACATAGGAAGCTTTGTGACATGGCCTCTCCTAACATTTCTTGCTCTTTTAATACTGTTCTCACTTCTTTTCCTTGGACATCTTTAAAAGAGCTAGGCTTATGCATGTAATGATTTTTAAATTGATTTAGAGACGTTTAAGGTGGAGGAGCAGAACAATATTTGTCTTTTTGATTAAAATATCTGCTCTTACTGGGTTGTCTAGAGTTAAAAAGAAGTTGACTACTGAAATACTTTAAGCGTCCTTAATTATTAAGAACAATTTCACATTGGTGTAACAACACATTTGATATTTTACAAACCTACTAAAATCTATCCCTTCAGTTGCACATAATCGATTGTGTGAATTCTTTTTTGATGTTGGTAAGATACTTTTGCCTCCTGTAGGCATACTGTTTTCTTATTCACAGTTTCTCAGTTGAAATTAAACCAAAGATGTATACATCACTGAGTTGTGATAAAATATTAAGACTGGGAATCAGCCAAGTATTGCATGTGATATATAGTGTCTTCAAAATTATCAACTGAATTTGGAAATATTTTTCAAAATTTCAAATTTGTGCAAGTCAAAAAAAGACTTTAAAAATAGTGATTTCTGTGAGGAGTTTTTCCCTCCTCCCAAATAACATTTGGGAAAAATTTAATTACTCTGCTAGGGTACAGTGAAAGCTTGAAATCTGTCTTGCAAGAACTATGTCATGAAATGTGTCGAAACCAGGTTTTAGAAAGGGTGTTATTACCTTTTATCTATTTTTATCTTTTATTATAGGGATTAAATTCACATATTAAATTACTTGTCTTGATTTTACTAGAGAGAATTAGACTGAAAAGAATGGTGTCATGGTTTAGATGCTTTAAACCGCTATAACCCCTCAGTTTTCATTAATAGGCAGAGCCTGTAGAAGGCTTGGTACTTCATGCAGATATAAAGCTGATCTGATAGCTCAGTAGCTGTTCATCTCGGGCCTTCTTTGAAATTGTTATCACAAGATGTAAAGAAGATCTGAGGACCATTTTGCTTGGTTCCTGTGTTGGGAGATTTCCATTCAGCAGTCTGTTAAAATGAAATGATACCTGTTAGAAATGCAGGAATTGTGTAAGCTTTGAGTTTGACATTTGGAAATCTCAGTTTATGGATTCTAGTTAGTATCCAATCAAAGCTGTGTAGTCTACCTTCCTCTTCCTCAGCTCAGGCTTTATAGACTCAGTAGTTTTTTTTTTCCCTTGAGTTCTATGGTATTTTTCAGCCCTGCTACTATTAGGTGTGAACTTTGCCAGTCAAAGATCTTCACATCTTTTAATTGCCACCTAACTGCTAGAGCAGTTGCAAATATTGTATTTTTCTCAAGATCTCTGCTTGACATCTCAACATCTTTTTGAATCATTGAGCCAAATCATGGACTGAAACGGGATATGTGTATATGTAACTAACAGCTCTCAAGTATGGATGCATACAGACAAGTAAATTAGCAAAATGAACTGCTTTTCTGGTATTTTTTTTTTTTATCTTGTAGGACAGCTCTAAAAAATTAAGTACACCAAGCGCTATAGGTTGATGAATCTGGTGAGCTTCAGGACACTGCAGCTTGTGCCTCTCCTGTCTCAGTCGAGTAGATGCAATATTGCTGCAGTTCTGGGTGCCCAAATCTGCCCTGCAGCAAGGGTGAATGTATATTCCCGGGAGGTGCACCTGTGTGCACAGATGTGCAGCCACAGCTGAACACAGAGCAGTGCCTTTATTGGCGCACACACACACAGTGCTTGTGCACAATAAACGACATGGGCGGCAGGTACTGTTCCTCTGTGTCTGATGAGGATTAACATCCACTAGTGAAACGTGCCCACAACTGGCATTAGCTACTCAGCCCCAGAGCTGGCCTCAGGCCCCAGTTTCCCCAGGTGCTGCCACTGGCACTCTCCAGCCTCTGAGGTTTGCAGTCCCATTCCAGTTACTGGCACTTGGCTCAAGTGCTGCTGCCCACTCATCCCAGGCAGCAGGTTGCTTGTGGTCTCTCACACAGGCTTAGGACAGTGTGCCCACAAGGAAAGTCAATGGAGAGAACATAAGAGTAATTATTTTTATTGTTATTACTGTTAATAAAACAAATTATATTGTCTAAAAATATTTAAAAATCTGTAGGGCAGGCTGTGGTGATCAGGTACAGGGCTCAGTCAGGAAAGTGTGTACTGACCAGCCAGCTGTCACCCAGACCAGCTCCTTTTTATCCCCATTTCCCTCTGTTTTCTCATGCGGGTTCCTCCCCAGTCCACCTTGATCCCTTCTTTTCCTTGTCTTTGAACCTTACTGTACACATCTCATAACAAGTCTTGCTCATTCCTAAAGCCCCGTTAAAACACCCCCTAAGAGGTTGTTTAATGTCCTCAACTGCTTCTCCCCCTCCCCACCCTGCTCCCTCTGAGCCTTGTACACCTGCAGGCACTGATCCCTACCATTCTGCAGGGTCTTCTGGCGAGGGGGCAACCCCACTAGTGTCTTGGTGGAGTTCACCCAGGAACCCTGAGCTGACCCCTCTCCTCCACTTTTTTTTTTGAACACCTGAGTCCAGATGCTGTAACTGTGTGCAGTGATGTTAGTGAGGCACAGTCCCGTCACTGTGCCACTGGTTCTTATGAAGTCTTAGAGTTCGCAGCCGTTAACCTTTAATCACATAATCTAATACTAAATATATGCAAAAAATCCTGACGCTAGCACTGTAGAGTCAAAATAGAGAACTGGAGTGATAGAGAGGTATCTTCCTTGTCTGGAGCTATTTCCTGAAGCATTTGTTTAGCAGGCCTTTACCCTGCAGAACACTTACCTGCTTTAGTGATGTCCAGTCTCATACAGCAACCGGAATACACTTCATCGTCATTGCTTCTAGAGATCTGAAAATACAGATGTGAAAAGGACAGCTGAACTCCAATAAGGTTGAGACGAGAGACCTCCTGAGGTTCTCTTCAGTCTAAATTGTTTTGTGATTTCATGATGATCTGAGCTTTAAATTGTGCTATTAACCTGCATTATTCAAGTACATCTTATTACTTATTGAACAGCTTATGGTAGAACAGTCATTTGGCTTAGGTCAAACTAGTATGGATTGCCTGACTAGCTAACTTCGATCAAGTCATACTGAACTACTACATATTTATGTAAACACCAACTTAAAGAATGCTATTTAATTTCTCTGTAATGGTTAGATTGTAAGCACTGATCAAAATTATTTTGTTTCAGATAAATGCAAGTGAAATCCAAAGATTTTCAGATTTTCCATTGTCCAGAAAAACCCTAAAAGGTGAGTACGGAAGTTTTCTTTGGAAAATAATGTAGGTAAAAAAGAATGTATTATTTATTTGCATCTGAACTTTTTTTCTTTTTTTTTTTTGCATTAAATTAAGTTTTAGATAAGTGTTGCCATTTACAGCATTTTCTAAACAGAGGAATACAGTCTTGGGCCAGGCAATAAATATTTTTTCTTTCTTTTTTTGTGTTTTGCTTCCCCTCCTACACTCTCTCTTCTCTTCCCACACTGCAAATACTAGGACTGCAGGAAGCTCAGTATCGTGTGGTAACAGAGATACAGAGGCAAACCATAGGTTTGGCTTTACAAGGTAAAGATGTACTTGGAGCTGCAAAGACTGGATCAGGCAAAACCTTGGCTTTTATTGTTCCAGTAAGTAATTTATATCCTTCCATTTGTAGTCAAACCAAGTTATCCATGAGGTATTGACGTCAGACATCTTAGGTTAATTGATCCTGAGAGAAAAGTTACAATTCAGCTGATCTAAGTGTTCTAAGAAAGCCAGAATACTAATTTAATAAAGCTGCTTGAGGTTCTGAAAGAAGCGTATTTTTGGCACTAGAAATATTCTGAGACTTAGAAGTTTCATTTTAATCCTTACATGAATAGACCCTGTGTGATTTAGGGAGTGCTTTGTTTTTCTCTCAGGAATGTTTCCTTGTGCAACTCTAGTTGTTCAGTTCTTTTAAAATTTGAAAACTAAGTGTATGAAATACAATGGTGAATTTTCTTCAATTCCTTAGACTTTTTTTTAGATGAGTGGTTTTCACTCCTTTAAAATATAAGAATTTGGACCTTATATAGCAAACTTAACCTTAGTGATTGTGAACTTCCATTTCCTTGTCTTTTGTGAACTCCTTTGAAATCATGTTTGGGTGCAAGTGGAAAAACTGGATGAAAACCCTTCTTGTGGATATACATGTTTGACAGTTTTTCTCAAAACATCATGAACTGCGTTTCATTTCTTCATGCTGAAAATATAACTAAAACATGTGCTAAAAGTGCACATATAAGTGGATACAAATCCCATCATGTTATTTTTAGATGAAGGGAAAAATAAATGTTTTGATTATGCAGTTACTTTGTTTTAAACATTACTTAAATTTTTCTAAGCATAAATTTCTTTGCCTATTTTATCACTATTTTATCACTAGAATACCCTCTTTAGTTGAGAAGATTCATGCTTTATGCTTTTTTTAAAAAAATATTGTTTAATAGTGAAAAATAAAAAATGTTGGAGGGTTCAAATGATAGTCTTGTGAATTTGAGAAAAAAGTGACATTGCTCAGTTACTTAATCTGAGAGTAGAAGTACTTTTATTTACAAACCTTATTTTAACACAGTTTTAGAGGAGTGGTAAGAGGGGAGCTGAAGAGATGAAAAATGGAAAAAAATTAACTGTACAAGGGTATGTAATGGCTTTCAGTATTTCAGAAGGCTTCAGATATTCATACTTGTAAAGTCATTGTGTTAGGATTAGCTGACTAAGACAACGTTTCTGCTGTGTGAATTCCTAAGAGAAGGAGTAATTCTGGTCTGAGCTGCAACTTTAATTGGAATGCTCTGTATGTAAGGTGGATAGTGCTGCTTCAAACCTATAGCCAGAATTAAAGCTTCAATAACTAATGTTCTTGCAGTTGCTCATTCTGTTTCTGGTTCCCACGAAACCTTATGAGCAGGGAAATTTCTCATGTTTTTCCACACTAATTTCAATTATCATGTAAATGTTTAAGGCTTAATTTCCACAAATTAGCAGGGTAGGATTAATTGTGCAGTAAGGTATTTATGATTTACCACCCATTACTGTCTTTCATAGATTGGTACTGGAGAACTTGGCTACTGCAAGTATCGTTACCATTAGTTAAAATTTATATATAATCAACCTATGTGAAGTAGACACTGATGTTTCTTCACGTCATTACTTTAGTTAATGTGGCTATGTCTTTTTTTTTAATGACACTTTTTGTTGCAAACTCATTGTTACACATTTTCCTCCTGAGATTTTTATACTGTTAATATGTTAATTGTTTTCAGGCTTTGGAACTCCTGTATCGCCAACAGTGGACTTCTGCTGATGGACTGGGAGTTCTGATAATATCACCAACCCGGGAACTGGCATATCAAACCTTCAAGGTTCTGCGAAAAGTGGGAAAGAATCATGAGTTCTCAGCTGGCCTTATCATTGGAGGAAAGGTCTGTCCTTTCTTGGAGTTTGCTGCGTGGAAGCATAATTGAGTAGTATATTATGTGCTAATTTAGGAAGGAAACCCTGGGATCAAAAACTCAGGGAAGAGAGCAGTTAATGGGAACATATCAGCAACCCACTCATTTTCCTGTGTGTACTCTGTGTCTTTTGAAGCTTTTACATATTTACAATCTTCCCAAGTTCCATGACTGAACGGACCTTCCTGCCAAAACTTCCAGGACTGTCCTGTTAATTTATATTACTTTGAAATAACGTTTTGGTTAGGTCACAAGTGTGAGCATGCTGAAGAAATGGTGATGTATCTGTGGAAAGAGGAGAGAGTGCTCCTTAACTGTTGTTTCTAAAAATTATAAATAGGTTAAGCTGACTTGACCATGTCTGGTACTGGGCTTCTAGTATGAACAATTAGAGCTAAGCTGGTTTAACTCCTTTTCAGGATCTGAAAGAAGAGTCTGAAAGAATACACCACATAAATATGCTCATTTGCACTCCAGGACGGCTTCTACAACACATGGATGAAACTTCATATTTCTATGCATCTGATCTGCAAATGTTGAGTAAGTTTTTTAAGTACTTGAAAGTATTTGGGAATATTTTGTAACGGTTCATAATTGTATGGAGCACTTTCTTGGGTAAAAAGTTTATCCTGGTCGTGGTATGTAGATGAAATGGCATTTAAGCTCACACATGGCCAAATTAAATTAGAAAACAGCAAAGCCACTGTCTTGTTTGTACTTTCTCTGAAGCTGTTGCTGAGCATGCTTTCCTTAGGGTGATAAGAACAGGTAGGTGAGTTAGTAAGGAACCCAAACACAAATGTGGTGTCTCTTATAATCCTTTATATCTTTATATCCTTTATATACCCAGACTTTCCTTTCTGGCTATAGCTCTCGTGTTTTTCCTGACATGATCGTTAACTATCTATAATGAATTGCAGTGTGTGTATTTTGGACCAGTTCTAGAAAACATTTTTCTTTGTATTGTAAGACAGATTTCTGCTCCTTTTATTATTTTGTTAGCATTGTTAACACTGTTCATTTTCATCCTTCCAACCTGAACAAAAATTTTCAGTGTAATGAATAAGTTTGTCTGCCACTAAGAACTGCAGAATCATTAGCATAGCTTCAGGAACATAGAAGCAATTAAGAAGCTAATGAAGCTGATAAAATGTGAAATTATGCTTGCTACACTTAGTACAATTCATGGCAGTTAGACAAAAATTGCATTAAATGTAGACTCTTTTCTTTAGGCTTTGTCTTTGTGCTATTTGGTTTATATCCTGTATTTCAATAGTAAATTTAGCTTAGGTAAAGGAGAGTTTGTTTTGCTCTGTCATGAATACAGCACTGTCATGAGTACAGCACTGGTTTATGTTCTGTGCTTTTATTTCAGTAATAGGACAGGGAGTCTGTTTACAAATTGCTGAACTCTTTACTTGAAATGCTGAACTTTTTTCCTCAATATGCAAAGCTGAGGGCTGTAGTGCATAGATTGAGGGAAATAGTATGACTTCTATTGCAGGTTGTTTTAAAAACATTTTATGGAACACATGAATATCTAAAGAGAATCCTGTCATATACAGTAATAAAGTTAATCTCTGCAATTTAAGTACAGATGGAATTTTGTATATGGATTTAATGTAGGAGGTTTTTTAATTATTAAATCTAAAACCAGATTTTTTCAACTTTATTCCTCAATGAAGTTCTTGATGAAGCTGATAGAATTCTAGACATGGGGTTTGCTGATACAATGAATGCAATCATAGAAAATTTACCTAAGAAACGCCAGACCTTGCTTTTTTCTGCAACACAAACAAAATCAGTGAAAGATCTTGCACGTCTGAGTCTGAAAGATCCAGAATATGTTTGGGTTCATGAGAAGGCCAAATTCAGGTATGTTGGGCTATTTTTTTTTTTTCTGGGGGGTTAAACAGATAGTGGTTCTGCTGAAGTGCTTCTCTGACTGTTGGTTTCCTAAATCAAAAGTAGTGTTGTGCATCTTCCTTCTTTCTGCAGTGTCTGCTGTGTATTTCCCTGAAAGCAAGAAGTTTTCAGATAAGAGGGGATTAGTTCTGACTGAATCTTTACAGGGAGGCTGGACCTGTGCTTGTCTTGTGTCCCTCAGGCAGCTTCTCAAACTGGACATTTTTTTCCTTGCGAGGAAGGCCCAGAGTGGATTATAGCCTGAATGGAGTAGTGTCCTAGCAGCACTCAATTCTGAATTGCTCCTTTTTTGTTGTTTGTCTTCCTTGCCTCCTGCATGTGCATACTTGCTGTGCAGAACCACCATGTCTGTTGCACAAACACAAATGTCTGTGTGCCGTTTATAAATCTGGCTTTCCAAGGAAGTGCTGTGCTACTGGGAAAATGCAGAATGGCAGTCACGTTTGTGTGTTCAGTATTAGGTGCATTTTTAAGAGTCTGCCGTGTGCACATAAAATAAATTTGTCATGCCTTACAGTTTGGAGCAGGATGGGAAGCTCTTGCTAGGAATGAAGTATGTGGTCTGCCACGCTCAAAAAATTTAATGTATCACTGAATGAAAAAATATGCACGTTGCTTTTTGGCAGGTTATTTTCTTTTGAAATTGAAATGAAGCATGTTATTTATTTTGCATTTCTGTGGGCTCGATCATCCTAGTGTCAAATTGCTTGTGAACATGGATGATTATTTTTCTGCTCTTCTATGAAACAGACATGTATTTCCATATATAAGATGCAGGAGAAAGGCGAAGCATAGTGATAAAAATGGCTTTTCCGAGAGCAAACAAGAAATCCCCAGGAAAATGCACAGCAGAACTACATTGAATCTTGAGGGAGTTTTAACTATTTGATTTGATTATATCTGTATTATACTGCGAATAACATTTTTTAATTAGTAGTACTGTCAAAGGCATCTGAAGTAATCATGATTGCCAGAAAAAAATCTGTTGTTAATATCTTCTTAGCAGAAGAGGCTATATAAACCTAGTGTGTAGCCTTCATTTTGAGGGCTGACTATGCATCTGTTTCATAGATCTCACATGTTTTGTGAAATCTGTTTTAAAGTACATTCAACTTTTTAAAATATTTGGGAGAATGCAATTAGATAACAAACTGAAATGGAAAAAGGAAAGTATTAATTTGTTTTAGAATTTCCTGCCTTAATAGTAGTAGGTTACTGCCTTACGAAAGCAATTTCCTGTGAAAGACTTTAACAATAAAAAGTGCTATGGCATAATTGAACTTGAATAGCAGAATAAAAACTGAAGGAGTCTCTTGTAATTTCATCCTCCCAAGTGACCATCTTTTAGAAAAGTAATTTAGAATGCCTTTGGTCTGTTTAGAGCGAAGCTGAGCGTCTGTAAGAGATGAGCATTTAGATATATTTCAAGGACAAATCTGCCAAAAATTTTTTGTTGTTTTATTATAGCAGAAATGTGAGTTAAGATGACAAATCAGAGCTTTAGAAAGTTACCTTGCGAGCCAGTGTAATCAGTAGAAGTACATCAGTGCTCTTTTTTTTGTGCATGATTAGACTCTGCTTTGACATTGCTTTAAGCACAAATGATGCTTTAATAGAACTAATAGACAAAATTGCATTTAAGTTAAGGCAATTTGAATGTCACTGCTTAGACATGGAAAGAGTTTGCCTTACTAGTACTAAATGAATTTAGAAGTAATGTCAGAAGTCATCTGTGTCTCCTCACTGACTTTTAATAAGGAAATTGATTCACCTTTCAAGAGTAGCTTTCAACTGAGCTGCTAAGACTTGTTCTTCAAAGTGGGGGAACTTTCCAGCCTGACTCCTTTTCTTTTCTCCTCTTTTCTGAGTATGTATAAGACACTCTTGACTTAAAAGAAAGGTCAAGCATCTCTGTAGGTGTATCTAAATATATTTTTTCGGTGTGGTTTTGCTTTGGTTTTGTTTTTCTTGTTTTTAGTACCCCAGCAACTTTGGATCAGAATTATGTTGTCTGTGAGCTTCAGCAAAAAGTAAACATGTTATACTCTTTCCTGAGAACTCATTTGAAAAAGAAGAGCATTGTGTTTTTTGCAAGCTGTAAAGAGGTATGGCTTTTTCCTCCCCTCCCCCCACAGCATTTTAAAACTAATAAAATGAAGATATTAATGTGGGTTTCAAGGCACCAGAGAGGTGAGATTCTGGACTGGTTTGCAACAGGAAATTGGAGAAACAAATTGGCACGTACTCCTGTAGACATGTCATGCAGGGCCTGGCTTCTGGATGTTCAGTGACCCAGGCTCAATTCAAGAAGGTTTTGGAGACGCAGCCGTTTTTGTGCTCTGCTGTTAAAAATGAATGCTAAAGTTATTGTCAGTTGGTCAGTTGTTTTTTTGTAGTTAGCTGCATTTTATAGTTAGCTCACACAGTATTTCAGGAGTTGTACCTGATTTCTGTACAAACTTTTAAGTCTGCCATTGTGAAATAGTACAGCAATAGGTTTTTCTGATGTAGGAAGTAATCCTTCAAATCCTTGTATAAATGTGTTGGGACCGTTCTGTTGAAGCTACTTTTATGTGTTTGTGTGGCACAGGTATTTATAACTACTGCATGTATCAAGTATTTTTCAACATACAGTGATGTAGTAAATGTTCATTGTAGTTCTTCCACTTGTGTAAGGGGTTACAATATTTTTGTTGTTCTGCAGTTGACTGGTGAGTAGAGTGAAGTTGTAGGCTTAGTTGTATGAAAATTCTCTGAGATGCAGCTGTTCCTGCAGTATACACAGTTTCTGTAACTATTTTCTTAAATATTACATAGCTCCCTCCTTTAAAATGATGTTGCATCATAGGTACTGTATGTAAGAGTAAACAGGCATATTTTGTAGGAGAAGCTGTTGAAGCTTGAAATAGTAAATTGAGAATGTAGACTGCTTTGAGTTGCAAGTGCAGAACACAACATCCCTCCGGTATTGTCTCAAAGCAGTGCTTCTGGTGGACTTCTGGTACTTTAGTCGCTTGCATACAGCTTAACTAGTCACATCCCAAGTCATTCTTGCTGTTAGCTACTCTGGTTTCTTTTAGGAAATGTCATCAAAAGGCATGCCAATCTTCTTCCACAACTGGTTTCTTCTTTTGTCTTCTTTAGTACTAGGGTGTGTTGACAAAGTCTCAAAATAGCATCTCTTGTCTATGATGTTTATTTATTTTGATGTACTAAGTCAGTTGCTATATACTGTATATGATCTTAACAAGTTCAACATTGCATGGTAATTTGGCCTCTCTCCCGATTTGTTGGGTAGGTCCAATATCTGTTCAGAGTTTTCTGTAAGCTTCAGCCTGGTCTTCCTGTACTGGCACTCCATGGCAAGCAGCAGCAGATGAAAAGAATGGAAGTCTACACTTGCTTTGTTCGGAAAAAGGCAGCAGTACTTTTCGCTACAGATATTGCAGCTCGTGGTCTGGGTACGTACCCACAGAAGCAATAGTTATTCACAAAGTGATAACCTAACCCTGTTGAGGCTTTATCAGACTTTATACCCTGAAGACCAACTTGATTCGTGAAAAATGAAGCTGTAGTTTGCTTAGGAGCTCACTAGGATAGCGCAAAAAAGAGAGAGGCTTCTTAGAGTTATGCTGTTTCTTCACTGAAGAGGCCCACTTAATCTATGCTTATTTTTTCTTTTTGCCCCAGAAAAACTTTAGTCGTATGATAATGGTGATGTATTTGCTTACTGCATGCTGTAAGGTGAGATTTCAGCAGTTTTAATTATTACCGATATGCCTGTAGCCTGTGGGTTATTCCAAAGGATATGAAAAATTACTAAGCTACCAGTATGTGGAAATGAAAACCAGAAGAACTTTTAATGTCTGAAGTATGAATGGCTTTATATAGGACTGTATTGTTAAAGAGATAAAAAAAGAGATGGGGGTAAAAGCAAGTATGTTTATAGGATCTGTTTTGAGCCAAGAGTTTCTTACCACTGGGCATTACCTGCTGAATTATGATTTACTTCTTTGGACTTCTTTTTTCTTTTCTTTTTTTTTTTTTTTTCTTAGTGTTTGGAGGCATTTAGGTATGACACAAGACTTTTCAGGAGTTCACCCATTCTTTCAGATAGCAAACTCTGTGTCCAAAAATGTGAGGTTTTGTCATTATGCTACTAAAGGAAGGAACGTGCTCTAAAAGCTGAAGGCAGAAATGAAAACTGTTTATCAAAACTTCTATACTGCTGAAATGTCACCAGTGAGGATCCAATTTGTGTGTGGTTGGTTGGTTTTAGAGCATGGGTATAAATGTGGAATACAGCGTAGCTACAGACTTGGTCAGGAAGTAACACGAACTTAGTCCCGTGCAAAGCATGCTGCTGCTGGGTGAAGTACAGCAGTTAGAAAATGCTTATTAATAATACCATTCACAGTCAGTGTTGACTTTTTTGTCAGTCTTAGTCACCCCCCACCCCACATCTTTGACAGGGACTGTGGTATATCTGTTTGTGACAGCTGAAGTGTTGTCTCACCACAGCTGACTTCAAATCCCAGTGGTGTAGGATATTAATAGTGTGAGTGAAAAGTGGGTCAGATATTGTTATTTAGTTGTTAAACATAGTGGTGATTTATCATCTGTGTGACACAAAGCATGTCTGTTCTTGTCAAGTGTGAAATTATGTTCCATTCATTGCACTGTCATAATTTAGGAAATGAAGACACAATTAATTTTAACTTTTTTTGTTGAAGAGAATGATTGTTTATATATGTTATTAAATGCAATTCATTTTATTTTTATTTCAGAGGTTGCACCCAATGACTGTAAATGGGTCCAAATGATGGTTCTTACAGGAATTAATGCTTCAAAATAATATGTTGCTCTTGAATAGGAGGTTTTTCAGTACACTGAGCTTAAATATTGACTTATTTTTTTCTTTACACAGATTTTCCAGCAGTGAACTGGGTCATTCAGTTTGATTGTCCAGAAGATGCAAACACATACATCCACAGAGTGGGAAGAACAGCCAGGTTTGTTTTCACCTTTCATTAGTATTTTAATGTTTAAAACTAGATCACTGTAGGGAGAGATAATTGGGTAGAGATTCACTTGGAAAAAAATCAAGATATAAATTGGAAACAAAGAAAAAGGCTGTTATCACTAAAAGCCCCTTTTGATTAGTTAAGAACAATGATTTAACTTCATAATTTCTTAGCTTCAGAGACTTGCTACAGCAGACAAAAATGTCCCTGGTTGTTTCATCTCATCAGGGAAGATTAATAGTGAGGAAACACAAAACCTTTTGCACTTGGCAGGATTACCTCAAAGGCTGAGTTGAGCATTTTTGTGAGTGGAAAAGCTTGTTTTGCCACTGACATTTATAGTTAAAACAGTTTTAGACTGTGGTTCTAATTCCTTAGTGTCATTGAAGACTCTTCAAAAGAATGGAAATATTTCTTCCTTATTTTAATTTGGGGAGGAAGGAATGAAATAATCTTAATTACAGGTTAAATTTTTAATTTTCTAAGTCTTTTGTAGAATTACATTCTTAGGCATCGCTTTAGTTAAAATACTTGTGACTATGTCTTTATGATGGAAGGGAGTTACCCAACTACACTGTTAAAAAACAGGTCCTTGATCTCTGAAGTAGATTTTTAAGGAAAACAGGAGCTGTCACTGCATATAATTCAGTAGATCAAAACCTTTAAGCAATTATCCAAAGGATGAAATGCAAGACCTGGCATTATATCTTGGTTATAATTTAATTTGTTTGTAGTAGGGTTTGCAATATTGGTGGTTGTCAAACCTAATGACAGAGCAGCTGCTAAGAGTAGGACCTGAACATTATAGGAATTTGAGATCTGTGTTCATGGATCAGAAGGCTATAAATTTTGGTGACCATACCAGTTCTCTTTCAAAATGTGGAAGTTCTGTGTTTCATTGTACGTGGTAACATTTCTGCCCCATTCTGTCGTGTGCTTTCCATTTTCTGATCTACCTGCTATGGTAGAAGGGAATGATAAGTTTTCAAATGCTTTTGGAAAAAAAGCTATCAATGAACAAAATCATTGAATATTACATATAATTACATAAAACACCTAGCTATTTTGCTAAACTAAAATTCAGATGTAGTCTTATGCACACCAATTGAGAGAAAAGCATGTAGCCTTAGTTAAAATTCTGTGCTGTTTTTTTCTTCTTCTTTTTTTTTTTTTAATCCCGCATGGTTTCCACAGAAGGCTTGTAATTTTGGCTTTATGACATATTGTCATCATATGAAAGAAAACAATATATTTGACACTCTTTAACTGTCAGCTTCTAGGAGACTTGTTGAGCTCTTCCTGAGCCATGTCACTGAGCTAAAGCACCTCTTGAGTTGTAATCCTTAGGCCTTATCCCAATTCTCATTAGGAGCTGAGAAGAGTGATTGTAAGTAGTTTAGCACAGGGAAACAGCTCTAAAGAGCTAGAAAGACAACTATCTCCCCCTTTTCATAATGCTTTTATTCAAGTGTCACTCTGAGGAGGATGTTACCCTGGCAACCTTAAGGGCCTGTCTTCAGTGGCCTCTTAAATCCAATCCTCTATGATTCCTCAAGGAACAGATTTAGACAGAAAATTGGGGCAGAGATTCTGTGTCATGGGCTGTGGGCTGTGCTGTAGTTTACATTTCCTTTTATGTGAATTTTTCAGTAGCCAGACCTTACAGAAATTGGGAGTACATCAAAGCAAGTTGTTTGAGCTAGTAGGGTGGCAGCTGATAGTGAATCAAATTCCTTTTGTAGGAGAAGCTTCATGGGTATTTTCTTAATCTGATACAATCATCAAGGCAGGTTCTACCTATACTGGGTATTAATTTTGAAGACATATACAGGCTTTCTCCATCTTTAAGGTGAAGCAGTCCTGGAAAGAGAAACTTAATGACATGAAATAAATCTTTGAAAATAAAACAAGGCAGATATCTAATAATTTTAAGTGAATACTGTGCACTAAGTAAATATGCTAGTGCAGTTTTAGATGTGGATAATTGAGAATGTACTTTTCAGTGAAATGAGTGTTGAGAAGGAAGCTTCACTTGTTTTCAATAGCTGCAATTAGTACAAGAAGCTTGTGTTTCTTCTAGAAACTTGATAAAAATGAACTGAACTGCAGTTTACTAGTCCTTATTAATGAGGTTAGACAATTAGAAAATTAGACAATTAGAAAATTTGTAATTAATTACAAATTTTCATGGGTTGTGAGAGTGTATAATTGCATAGAATGAAAGCTAAATTAAATATCTCAGCTAATTTAGAGGCTGTGTTAAACTGTAATTAAAACTGAGATGCCACATATTGTTTACTTGTGAAATAAAATTATTTTGTGATACAAAGGTAAATATAAAAGTCAGGAGAGAAACTGTGTTGTGGGTAGGACTGAAAAACCTTTGACTAACAATCATGGAAATGTTTCCAGATCTGTTTTACAGCTTTGCAAAGCTTGATCTAAGATGAAAGGTAATGGTTTATTTTTAAGTGGATCAGACCACTGTGTTGCCTAAGTAGCATTTCACTTGCAATTTATTCAACAGGTTAAAATACAACTCCTGCATTTTTGATTTATGGCAAAGTAAGATCAAGAAAATGTGGGTGTTGTCCAGTAATGCTTTTACTTTGTAGTAGAGTTGACATATATTGAGTGGTATTTGGTTGTTTTGTTTTTTTTCCTGTAAAGTTGAAAGGTGTGCTAGAATTGGAGTAGTTGGAAGCTGTTTCCTCCAACTGCTTTTAAAGTATTTATTTGAAGTCTTTACTGGTTCAGTAAAATTCTAAAATACTGACAATATCATTGCCAGTGCCATAAACATTTCTGACTCTATTTTTACCACTCATTCTCTTTGAAAAGTCTGAGATTCAAAATACTAGCTCAAAGTGTTTTCCTGTTGGTTTTAGTTTTAAATATTCTAAACAAAAGCTGCTTGTAGGAATAGCCTGTAAAACTAATTTCTTCCATTTTTTAATTTCTATTAATGCTTTCTGTTCCGTAACCTATGAAGCCTACAGTTGAAGGTATTCTTTGGTCAGTTTTGTGAAACAAGTTACAGTGCCACTAGGGGTCAGCAGAAGATAATAATTTTTGAAGCACATTGATGCTCACTTTTTTTCCCCAAATGTTTTTTCAATCATAATTCTAAGTTCTATGGCATGAGGAAAACATATAGGGATATATTTCTTTCAGACATCATTGCACTGGTGAGACAAGACACGAAAAAGTCTACTTTGTCTTTTTATTCATGTGTAAATATCTTCTGCTTTGGATGTGCCTAAATCCTGGCACGTCTCAGTAATTAATCTCTTTCTTTCCTAGCATTGTGTTCCGCCCTCCACTTAATTTTTAATTCTTTTTTCCTTCACAGGAGACCATTAAAAACTGCTACTTGAGTTCAGTGATTTTTCTGTCAGGAATCTTTTTTAAAGACACTGACAGTAGAATGTTAAACAGAATAAATCTCTCTGCTCTGTAATTTTTACCTGTGGTATGTCCAGAGCTATATACAAGATTTAGGTCTGACTGGCTGAGACTTCTGATGGAATTTAATCCAGGCTGGTTGGTTAGGTTTCTTAGGTGCTTAAACTGATTTAGGAAAGTAATTGTAATCTTGTTGTTGTTGTTAAACGTAGTGTGCATACAGGCATGCAAGTTCTATCTAGCTCTGCTGTCCTTTTTTTCCTTTTAGTAAATTATACTCTGAAAACAAATGGAATAATTAAAGTCCATCATCCAATATACTCTGTTACCTGCCATCTTTGTACTGGCTGGTATGATGATTAGAGCCAAAGAGGTATGAATAAAGGCTTATAAGATCTATGAGTTTTTTGATGCCTTGGGAGTACTAGTGAACACACTCACATGTCAAATTATAGAAAGGTTGTAGGTCACAGAGCAGGTCCTAGAATGATCTTATTCTGTTATGAAGTATAATGCTTTGAAGCTCATCAATGCTCATTGGGGCTCTCCTTAAGTAATTGTGCATTATATGTGTGAAAGTGAGACTAATAAGCCTTAATTAGTAATATAAATAAGTAATAAAATAAGTAATGTGTCAATAAAGTACTTAAAAGTGCGAATGACTTAATGGTACCTTTTTCAGTGGTGGAAACCTGGTTACTTTTTTTTAATTGGGAAAAGTATCCTGGGGATACATGTCTTGGGTCCTGAATAAACAGCAGAGCCAAGATGACAGCTCTTTGTTTGGCGCTTTTTTTTTTTTTTTTTTTTTAATTTTAAGATCTACTGAAGCACTTTTACCGTTGTTTCTTTAAAAATAAATGCAGTATTAAGACCATCTCATATTATATTGCAGTCAAGTCATCATCCTAACTCAAGTTAAGTAAAAATAG
The DNA here is from genome assembly GCA_013397135.1 of Pachyramphus minor. Classification (NCBI taxonomy): domain Eukaryota; kingdom Metazoa; phylum Chordata; class Aves; order Passeriformes; family Tyrannidae; genus Pachyramphus; species Pachyramphus minor. The sequence continues at coordinate 543,096 of VYXB01000245.1, forward strand.
CTGCTAGTGAAGGTCACAAGAAATTGTTGACACCACATTTAACTTGCAATTCCCATTATTAAATTCTCTAAAATTAAACACTGTATCCTAGCTACACTCCTAACAGTGGCCTGTGATGCTGCAGTTATACTGACTGGCACTGTGTTATCTGTTAGAATTCTTTTAATAGTGGAATGGTATGAATGTTCCTGTACACTGAACGATTAAGTGGCAGAGGTTATTACCTGCTGACATGAAGCTATACTGTAAGCTGCAATAAAAAATGAATAAGCACATGTATTTTAACTCAGAGTGGACACAGCTGCAGTGGAAAACAGATTGCTTCCAGTCTAGGCTGGTGGATCCAACTACCTCCCGAGGCCTTTTTGGATTCAATTTATTCCAAGACTAGCATGACAAGGTTGGTGAGCAGTTGTCTGTTCTTGCCCATTATTTCAGAGACAGTGACCCAGTATGACTGAATGAGGGGATTGTGGTTTTATGGTACAACTAAAACCCAGTTGGTTCTCGGAACTTGGCAATAGGTATAAGTGGGCTACTCTCTGGACAGCAGAAGGAAAAGGATATTAAGTGATCAGAGGAAAAGAAAAACTATGAAACAATCTCTAACTTAATAGCAATATTTACTGATAATTTTTTTGGGAAACTGAACTAAGGTCTATGCAATGGAGAAACAGAAGTGAACAAACTATTAGAAGTGACTTAAAGCAAAACCAAAAACCAAAGCCAATTCACATTTTGCTGTTCGTTTTGAATACTCTGTGGGATGTCACACTGTTCACAACCCGTGGGAAAGAGCTCTTCTTCCTGGCTGAATCAAGGACCCAGCAGTGAATGTGGTCTGTCAGCTGTGTTTTCTCAGCTGTGAATAACAAACACACTTTCTGGTCTCTTGTAATTTTTTTTTTTTGGTCTGCTTTGGTAGAACTTGCTGTAGGTGGTACAGCACTGTTTCAGTTCACAGGCACACAGATATCTTGTTGAAGGTTAGTTGTTTTAAAGAAAAATATCTATTACAAAAAGAGGCAATTGATTGTATAGAAATTCCAATATCCACTTATTTTTTGTGCTGATTTTCATTAAAAAAATAGAATAACAAATTACTATATTATGAAAGAAACATGGCAGTGTAGAAGGTATGATAAATGGTAGATAAAACTTTTTTTGCTCTTGGGCTTGAAAAAATAATGTTTTCTTGCTTTGAAGCTTAGATATCACCAGTCCTCCTCATGTCAGAAGGCCCAGAAGGTAATATAATTGGAAACAAAATTTTGCCTGGATTGAGCCTGCTATTGGAGACCTAAAACTATTGCTCTTTTTAAAGAAATATGTTTAGAAATGGTAGCTTACCTAGTCAGATTTAATAGTTGAATTTTAAAACAAAATATGAATTATTGTATTTCTATGGAAGGCCTTGGGGTAGATATGGATATTAGTTTCTTTTTGTTGAAGGAGAGTGTGTGGGTGAACAGATTTATTTGTATGTATATCAGATTGAAATAGATCTATTCAGAATAAAACTCTCCATTTTGATATGTTTTGGATATATTTTTATAGATGTCTTATATTGTTCCTTCACATTAAAAGAATACAACACAAATGCCTGCATCAATGAAATGTTTCCTTCACTATTGTAGTTATTTTATAAAAAACCCTGAAAATAATTAAAAAAATTAAATATAAATTACATACTGGAAATAATAGGACTTGACTCACTCAAACTTTTTTCCCTAATCCATCATATATTACACATGATTGCTAGATTATTAGCTAACAATTCACTGCCATGTTTTTTCAGTCTTTGCAGAGGTAAATCTTTGCTCTAGAAGCAAGAGTCTGTGCTGCTTTTTGTATTTTGCTTGTCAGTTTTTCCACATGGTGAAATTGTCTTGTTCTGGATTCTTTATGGAAACTAAAATTATATGCAAAGTCTGAAAGGACGTTATTGTTGCAAAACCAAGTAGTCCAGGATATTTCTGTTTGGAGAAGAGTGTCATTTGCGTGTAGTGAACAAATGATTATGTTTTATGGTGAATAACTTGGCTTCACAGTTGATGTAACTATTAAATAGTTTTGTATTAATTGTTTGGCAACCATGTATGGTGAGCAAAGGGTCCATCGGAAGAACGTCGGAAGAAGAGAGAAAATTAGAGTGTATTAAAATGTGCATTGGTTTTCATGCTATTCCAAATGCTTAACTTACTGACCTTACTGTTTTAAGGAGAGCAGTCTCTTGCTTGCTTTTGGTTAATCTCCAGATTTGGTCTGGGTGAGAAAGAGGCAGTTGAGAAGTTGATCTGGCTTCCTTGGTGCCCGATTTCCTTTCTCTGAAGGGATCTACTGTGGAGGGTTTCTGCAATGCTAAAGTTTCTGAAGGTGGCTTGTTGGCTTGCAATGCAAGACTTTTGCGGAATGAGCTTTCATTTGAACTCACAAGTTTTGCAGGGATACCTTACTTCTTTTTATGTCTTTTGACAGATGAGATGACAGCATATATTAATGCTATCCATACTGGGCCAGTTAGGCTAAAATTAGATCTTTGATCAAGTCCCATTTAAGTTACAGATTTAAAAACCCCACAAAATACTTTTTTTTTTTTTTGAGTATGGTGGTAGACATGTGACTCCAAAGTATAAAAAATTTCATACTTAAGGTTTCCTGCGTGTTTGTGTGTGGTAAATATCTTCAGAAACATTGTCACCTCATTTATATTGCATTTTCTGTAATGGGAAATATTCCAATTCAGGAAACTGTTATGTAAGCATCTTTATCTCTGCAACCCTCCTCCTGCAAATTTTATGATTATCTCATCAGTTTTCTCCTTTGCCAGTTTTTAAAATAGATTATTTTTTCTTGCCAAAAGAAGGAGAAGTACTGCCTTTAACTCTCTTGAAATTTGGCATCAACTTATGTCTTCTGAAATACAGATGTTAGGGAAACATGTTGTAATACATCTGCTCAAGACAACCTGTATAACATTTCCTGTAAGGTCTGCATACCTACACAGGTTATCCTTACGGTTCCCCCTCCATGCCTTTTTTCTTACTGGAATGTCTGCCTTAGAGCAAAACACTGGTGCCTGATGACCATCAATCAGTTGGTTCCTGTTCCTATTTTATTGTGGTATCACCGTAACTCTTATGTCATGTCACCGACAGTTAAAATGTTGTGCATTTGACTGATCTATATGTTACAGTGGTCATGGCAAGGATGTAGAATCACTCCAGAGGTAGCTGGAACAAGCTCCACTGTAGCTGCGTGACAAGGGGAAATTAATTAATAACCACAGTACATTTTTATCTGTTATTTATCTATTTTATCTTTTTGTGATAATGGTATTACTGTTTGCTCTAATAGTATTGCAGAGGTAGATGCAGCTGTTGAATGGATCTGATCAAGGGTGGGTTAAGATAGGTTAGTTGAGTGTTGATTTGACCAGTATGAAAAGCATTTTTTTCTCATCCTGTCTTCACTGGATTGTTGCCATGACACTTCATGCTTAATACTGTCTGTTGGCTCACTGGTTTTTAGCAGAAGTTTAAGATAGATTCTGTCATGACGAGTAAACTATCCTCTTAATTTTAGTGCTTTATTTGACTTTTTTGGTATGAAATTTGGCAACACTTTTGTATATCTTTGCTATGGAAGTGGTGTTCTTAACATTTTTAAACCATTTTTCTTCTGGTTAACCAGTACTACGTTGTCCTAAATAGTTTATCCCACTTCATTCTTGTCCTGCCTTTGGTGCTTGCCCTTGATTGTAAGTATCTTTCTCATCTGCAGACAGTTTAAGTATAACATTCCTACCCTTTATAGTGCTAAACTTCCTCACTTGTAAGTCAAGATTGAGTTGCAGAGAAGTTACTTGCCTTTTTCATAAGTACTGAAGCCAGAAGATCGTAAAAACAAGGCAGATATGAATTAGAAGTATGTGAATTTTTCCCCCCAAAGACTTTCTTCAAGTAAGATGTAATTTTCCATAGAACTGGAATGAAATGTCTTGTATCCTAGAGACTGTTAAAATCACAATGCAAAGATGAGTCCTTGCTTTAGTTTCTTGGTCACCTTGAGGAGATGACAAGATAAGTAATATTATCAATTACTACACAGTCCAAGAAAGTTTGATTACTTTGAGGTTTTTAATTTGCTTTTCAGCCGAGTCAAAGTGCATACTTAGTGAATAATAAATCACCAGAGTGAATTAGCATTTTAGGACAGATGTTGGGTTTTGGTGTGATGGGACAATTTTAGCTTGCAGTTGGCAAGAATGGAGGGAAGTTCTCCTATGTCTTCTCATCTGCAGAAGGAGTAGTCCTGCTGAAGAATAACAGTAGCTGAGATTGATTCTTCACTGCTTTAATATCCATAAAGGTTTAAGGGTTTTATCTGTCTGCTGAAAATAATTACAGAAATGTTCTTCTGTTTGCTTTAGTGGAGAATTTTATTCCTGTAGGATTTTGAGGAATGGTCTTTTCTTCTATGTTTTAGGCATTGTGATGAAAAGAAATTTTGAGCAGATCTGTGTTTTCATTATTGTTTATACCAGTTTTTAGTAGCTTGTGCTTTCCTAAGCTTGCCAACATAGAAGCTTTGATCATGAAAGACACTGAGAGAGCACTTCCAAAAACTTTAATTTTCCACTGCAACCTTCCTTTTTAAGCTTGTCTTTAACACCCTAATTTTCTGATTAGCACTTTACAAGGTTGTATGTAGGTTGTGCTTTTCTTTTTTGAGAAATAAGATAATACTCTGCCGAACTACAACTGCTTTTTTATAGGCTGTATTTTGCTTTCTTTATCTAAATGTCCATTGGGGGTAATGAACAGATACAAACCTTCCCAGATGGTACTTAAGATTGTTTTGTTTTTAGCTTTATTAATTCTGTAATGTATCAATTTTCATGTTTAGCTGTGAAGAACAGTGTTACTATTAAACTGTCTGTTTTAAATCACACGCTTAGGATAAAAATTGGCAAAGACTGTTCCTCCTTAGCTTCAAATACATTTGAACTACTGGCATTTAAGTGAGAATGTTTCCAAAATATGTAAGGAAAAGGATTTCAGAGCATCATTAGCTACCAGATGTCTTTAAGTCCCTTGGAATTTCTGAAGGCATAGCTGTGAGAAAGATTTCTGTGTTGGTTTGGTTTTTTTTTTATTTTTCTTTTTTCTTTCTTAGTAGGTGTTTGAAAACCTCTGTCACTTTTTTGTCTGTTTTCATGTGATTGTTTTTTTACTTAGCTACTGTGCTATTTTGTCTATATAAAGGCTTTTCAAGTTTTAGTGTAAACAGTGAAATAGTTGTTGTCCAGCTATAATGCTTGTTTTCTTTTTGTGAATTATCTATGAGATATGCCTTTAGGATTGTACTTTCTGAAAAGACAACTGACTCAGCATATAATGAGTTTAGCATTAATAACACAAGACCACTTTTTAAGGGTCAGAATGAAAGTTTATGTGATCCTGCATCCTATTTTCAGAATGTGGATACTGCAGGAAGGCTATAAAAGCAAAAGAAATGTAGAATGAAATTTCCTGTATCATTCCAGAGTTTGGGTTTGTGGCTTGTAGAGAGGATATCTGCACTCTCTGACCCTTGATGAGTATTTCTTCTGTGATTTGTATGACACCGGCCCTTCATGGTGTGTTCCACACTGAATAAAAGAGATATGATAATGAAACCACTTAAGAATGCTAAGTCAGACACTCTGTGATAAGAAATGCCACAAGCAACAAAACTACACAAATCATTTTGTGCCTTTGGCTAACTTCAAGGAATCTGAACAAATCATCCCTCTTAAAGGTTTGTATAGTACAGTCAAGACTTTTATTCTTGACAAACGGTGAAGATTGTTGAGAAACTAAACAGACGTTATTTCCAGATATCAGATCATTCACAAAGCTTTTGTTGGAATCCTTTCCTTTTCTATCATCTGCTTTGAGGAGAAGAGCAGAACTGTGTGTTATTCTGTACTCTCAAGCAGTGAGACTGGTATTGGCAGCAGCATTATCTCTGTGTTCCTCTCTGGTAGATAAAAGAGAATATTTTCATCCTTCTTTCTAACGGTGTTCTGAGAGCTAAGGTTCTTTTGATGAATAATTAGCTCTCTTAATATTATGATCATCAGTTTTTACAATAAGATGCAAAGTCGTCTAAGGTTCAGTGGCTTTCCAGGATTTCATTGCTTGTTCAGGTAGTGGCTGTGCCTGACAGGCATTGTGGATATATCATGTGGAATTTGGTGGGGTTGAAATATATAGAGCTTTCTTAAAAGGTGTACTTGGCCTATATAAGCAAGTCATTCCCAACCAACCAACATATTACTGTATAAAAGGTACAAACATCCACGGGTTATTTGGTCAGCAATGACTTATGTCCTCTTGTGCAGTTGGAAAAGATAATAAATTGCTTTAAACCAAGCATATGTATTGCTTTAGAACCCTTTTTTAAAAAAGATTTTACAAACCGATATTTCTACATTAAGAACATTTTAGGTCTACTGTTGAAATGGATCGAGTAAGTCCAGTTTTTGTATGGTACCAAAGTACTCTTACCAATCCATACCAATGTTTGTATGTAACAGAGACTCTCCTCTGGTATTAATTTTATTTCCTTGTAAAATTTCAAAATCTAGACTGTAAGGGTTAAAATTTCATGATGAAAACATCTACTAAACATTTGTAAATTATCTTTAAAAGTCACTTTCCAAACCCATCATGTACAGAGAGAGCACTGGGGGGAAAAAAAATCCCAGGCATCCAAGAGCATTTTGTTGTGATTTTTCAAATTCATCAAATGAAAGCAGAAAGCTGTAATAAAAGCTGTCAGACTGTTTTAACTGCAGATTTTGTTGCTGCTTGCATTGCTTACTGTGCTGTGACAGATAGTGTTTATAGTTTTCAAACAATTCTGTGGTACTGTTCTTACCAACTGTTTATGCTTGGAGAAATGCGGGCTCCCTATATTCCACCTGAAATGACTTTTTTAGTTAATGGTATGATTCTTGGTTGATGTGCCTGAGAACATTCTTCTGTGCTCTCAGGCCTCTTTAGAAAAGGGAGTTTAAAGCTGCTCCACCTGGTAACTTACCACTCTTGTTTTGCTTTGTCCTACACATTGCTCTCATCTGTCACATTCTGTCCAATTTTGGCATATTTCTGAAATTTAGTTGGATTTTTTTTTTTTGTAATGAAGGACTTTTTGCAATGTTGTCCTGTCAATCTTAAGAATTTGTAAATATTTGTAAATATGAATGAAGAAACAGTGTATATGTTACAGTAGATATAGGCTTTGATAATGTATGCAAGCTCATCATTACTGCTTCTTCAGTAGAATTTATACCTGTTGTGTTGTTTGTTTGCTAATGCTATTGGGTATTTTTTCTTAAGTCACTGAAATTTGCCAAAAGTAGGAACTGAAATTGTCTTACGCAGGAAGAAAGTGAACAAGAAGATGCTTTGAGAATAAAGTAGCAGAATTTTTATGTCATTGCCAACCATGCATCTTGAGTAATTACCAACTCATTTACATTTGATACAGCTGTTGGCTGCACTGAAGAATGAATTCTAGATACATTCTTACCGGATCAGTCTGACTGTATCTTTTCTTTGGCACCTGGAAACTGCATCTGTAAATGAAAGAGCTCCTGTTATTATGCTTTTCTTTCAGTGATGCCTCTGTGACCTGTTAGAAGAGTAGCTTTTATTGCACATGCAAAGGGGAGTTGTTATTTTCCCTTCTTTGACTTGCAGTATATGAAAAGGAGAATCACTTTTTACCAATGTTAAGACTTGTCTGTTAGTAAAGGGTGGATGCAAGTAGCTGGATCCTCTGGTACTGTAAGCTTTGATCAAGTGCCATTTGATTGGCACTAATATTTCAAATCGAGGGAAGAAAGGATCCTGAGGTCTTTTCCAACCCAATCGATTCTATGATTCTATGATCCACTGATCTGAATCCATGTCATAGCCCCAAATGTTTAGGACTCTAGGCGTCGTTTTGAAATCAGCTCAAGTGGACATAGTGACAAGTCGCTCAACTGATTTGCATCTTCTTTTCCCTTTGTTAAATGAGGATTTTTGTCTGTTCTTTGGACTGCTTATAAGGAAGCAAATGTGAATTCTCACTGGTTATTGAAAACATCAAGAAAAAATGTGATTTTTGCATGTTTGCTTGAGGTCCCTTTTTTTTTCCCTCCTCCCGTCTGATTTAGATACAAAGAAGGTGGTGAAGCTTTGTTAGTATTGCTGCCCTCAGAAGAAAAAGGCATGGTGGAACAGCTGGCACAGAGGAAAGTACCTATCAGTGAAATCAAGTAAGTGTCTAATGGTCTGTCTGTTATTCAGCCTTCTTTCTGTAAGAATAATGTGTGATGAGTCTATGACAATCTTGATAAAGTGCTTGAATTGCCTAGAGCTGGACAAAGCAGGGAAATCAGTTAGTTTTGTTAGTGTTGTAGAAGGAAAAGACCTTGAGAGGTTTCCGATTCCATTGCTGTTCCCAAAGACAGGATGAGTTGCACAAATCATTCTTATCAGATGCCAATTAATATATTCACAATTTCCCAAAGAGTTCTTGTCTATACTCAACAGTTCCTACCACTAACATTTTTTCTTCTGTTGTCTGATAAGCTTTGTAAGTATTTTAAGTGAAGTATTTCTTTTGTCCTGTGCCAAGAATACATGGAAAATGATGGATTCTCTTACTCTTTGCAGCAGATTATCGTGCTCTTTCTCTTCTTTTCTTTTGCAGATTAAACAATTATGTCTTTAATCTGCTACTCTATGTTTTTTATACCTGCTATCATTTTTGTTTCTCTTACCTGTCTTTAGTTTAGTTCTAGACTATTTCTCCAATTTGAAATGACCTTTCTAAATCAGCTGGTTGAGGGACAGGAAATAAAATATGTGGCTTAATGGCCATTTTACATACTAGAGAGAGTATTCCAATGAAAAACTGTAAAGATCTATGCTCTCTATACAAATAGAATTGACTTTGAAGGATTTGCAGAAGCATATAAGGATACTGTGTAAAAATAAAAAAGCATATTTCCATTTTATAATAAATGCAGAGTAAGGGACACGTATGAAAGACAAAACCCCTAACTAAAAGTATTAGAAAAAAAATAAACTATTAAAAGAATCAATGGTAGTTTCTTATTTAGCAGCTGTAAGATTTGAAGGAGTTCATTGTTCTTTGAGCCTGTCAGTCTAATGTTAAATTGAAAGAGAAAAGATAATGTGAAGAAAAACTGAAAACGAGCCTGACTCCATTTTGAATACTTACCTAGTTCAGGTCACACTGTGCCAAAAATCACAGAGTAGAGATGAAAGAAATCAGAGAAGGGCGATGAGGTAGAAAGGTAAGTTTCTGTACAAATGAGTATGAGCAAAACTAGGACTGTTTTACTTGGAAAAGCTGTGGTTGGAATGTGAAGATATTGATATCTAAGCAAAGAAGATAACTGTAGAAGAAAGTGTCTGTAGAACAATTGTATTTCAGAAGAATTCAAATTATGCTGAAAATTTAGGTGGTTATTATACCACATTTCTTAAATCTTCAGATCTGCTAAAAATTAGCGAGATAACATTTCTGCAGAGAATAGAAACAATACATATAGCACTTGCCAGATGTGAGGTTTAATTTTATTTTTTTAATAAAATTTTTTTGATGTATAGGCTGTGCCATTTCAGAGGCACTTCTGAACTGCACTTTTAAATACTGTTTCAATGTAACAAACTGAGTACACAGCAGCCAGTGAAGAAAAGCCACCTTTTCTGGTCAAACACATGTATTGAATCCATCCAGAACATGCACAATCTTCAAACATAAGACAGCTTTTGCTAAAACAGCGAAATAAGGACCAGAATGCAGTCAAACAACTACCAAAAGTCTGAGTGTACTTAAAGCTTTCCCTTACATTGCTGTTAAAAAAAGCCCCAGCAACCAAACAAAACCTCACCAACTGAATTTGGAAAATATCAGTAAAGAAACTGAATTGAAGTCTGATATTTTCCTTTCCCTTAAGCATCATAGTGCTTCAAAAGGATCTGTTGTATAACCACTGCAACAAATTGTCCCTTTTTCCAAACTTCATCTTTTTCCAGCTTAAAATGATAGTTATTCAAATAATTTATCTTATTTTTGTATTCGGTAAATGAATGTCTGATCTTATGCATAGTATATTTATATATATGTATATAAAGTTTATATAAAGCATAAATAGTTCCCCTTTCTTTGTCAGCTGAGCTTTTAACTTCTCAAGTGATGCTGTTAATTGTTTGAATAGCTTATCGTAGGAAATGCTGTAAAAGCCTCTTTAGCCTGTATTTATCTATGTAAATAGAAAAAGGTATTTTTGTACCACGATAATAATCCAATTTTAATAGGGCAAATATTTCCTCCCCCATTAAATGCATATTCTATTTATAATTCAGAGTAAATGTCTCTCTGGAGAGGTGTTTGTGGCTGCATCTCTTAACATATTCTTGCTAATCTGATGTGACTTCAATGGAAAACACTCTGCTTTTTTTCTAACACCACTCCAAAAATTCATTCTTGTACCAAGCCACAATGGCATACGTATAATAAATACATTTAAGCAACATTCTTAATTGGAATATAATTATTAGAAAAGTGAGGGCTTTTGATTGATAATATATTTTAACAGCCTGCTTCAAGATGCAGTTTTTTAATCTGCAAAACAAATCTTAATATTATTTGTAATATCATAATGAATGGAAATGCTTTTACTTGGAATTGTCTGCCTAGTGTGGTTAAGATTTAAAAGGTTTAGCATCATACTTGGAAGAGGATAACTAAAATCCTTAAAAAATATACGTGTAATTACTTGTGGATTGCAAACCAATTTACTTCTAAAAGTTTTTAACTACAGATTTTTTCCCAGGTCGTTTACTTCTAGCCAGTTTTGCAATTAATACAACCCTGGTGTGTTTTGTCCGTTTGTAAATTGTCGAAGAAGTTGCATCAACCCTTGGATCACATTCCAGGTCTTCTGTTGAAGTCTTCTGGTGTTGTTTGTGCTTATTCATTTAATTACAGATTCTCAAGAATTCTGACTTGGGAGTTAGAAGATAATGAACATTGCTTACTGCCAACAGAGTTTAACTCTTCAAGTTTCTGAAATTCACTCTAAAAGCTTTTCTCTGAAAAGCTTGTTTCTAAAACATCCTTGTCAATTAAAGTGTTTGTTTTGCTGTTCTTGTTAAGCTCTTGTCTGGTGTAGTGGTCACAAGAACTCTGTTACTTTCCTTGTTTTCTGTTTTTGCATTTGCAAACAGCTCTGAGTGTTTCTTTGTTTCATTTGGAGAGAGCTTTAAAACAGTTGGATAATTTGAAGGGAGAAATAGGAAAAACTTCATTTTCTTGAATACCTCTTCAAAACACTGTGGCTTAGACTCTTTTCTTAATTTTCAGTTTTAAATCTAAGCTCCCTGTAGAGGTTGTAGTACACCAATCCTTACTATTCAGAACAAGCTGCCAATTTACAGTTACTGCTTTTAACAATATGTAACTTTTTTTGTTGTTCAAACAGAGAGAAAATGAAGAATATGCAGTAGCAAATACTGTATTTTAGAGCATTCAAATATGGCAAAAAGATATTCTGAAAATATTAAATAGTATGCGCCTTTTTTAAAGGGTCTGTAATTTCAAAGTTGTACTTGCAAGCTGTGAACTGAAATTATTTTGGATAATACCTGGAGGTTACTTTGTCACATCCAATTTTGTTGGGTAGTAAGACAAGAACTGCTTCCCCAGGGGCTATAACAAATTTTGCGTCTAGAAAATTTTACAAGACGAGGTACAAGTATGTAAATACTTATAATGTAATATTGCTTTCTTTACTATTCTGACCAAAAAAGTGATTTTTTGGGAAAAAAACCAACAAAAACAACAACAAAGCACCTTTTTTTTTTTTTTTTTTTTTTTTCTGATAGTGGAGAATACTTGGATATGTACTGCACACAATTTTAGTATTAAAATAGGGGATTTATTGAAACTTGCTGCCTCACAGTTATCATTGTTGCTGTAGAACATTACATTGGTGTCACTAACCACTATGGTTATGCACCTGTCCACGGCCTGCTGGTGTGAGGCTGGGAACTCTGAGCAGCCTTCCTTGGGTCCCAGCTCTTTCTCCTCTGTGCAGCATAACCGTAGGGAGCCACATTCTGGACTGAGAGCACAGAGCAAAACCTGCTGCTGCTTGGAAGCTGGGTGGAATATGGAAACTGTTTTGCTGCATCACAGCAGTGGGGTCTTTCTGGTGGTTGTTGAGCTTTTTTGTTTAAATTCTGCCTTCGAAAGGGATGGGGAAAAGCGACTATCTAGTTAAAACAGTGCTTGTATTCTGGTATTAAAACCAGGGAAAATGAGAGGAAATCAAACTACATATCAACCAGGAAATTTGGAGAGTGCTGTCTGATCAGTTTGTATGACCAAACAATCTGAGTTCATGTTTAGTTCATGGCACAGTCAAGTGTAGCTGTTTATGCAGCTGCTGGGCAAACAGCAGTTTCAAAAAGTTATACTGCTCTTTAAAGGTTAGATGTGAGATCACAGAGTTAAAAAAACCAAAAAACCAGCCTACTTAAAGTGACAGGGAATGTAATAAGATCCCTGTCTAGTCTTTGCATGGTTGGTTCTAGCTCACTAGTTCTTAGCTGTTCAGGCAAGCTTATAAATTACGTAAGTGTTTAGCTTTTAGGTTTGTCTCTCCAAATAGTCATACGTATGTAATTTATTGTGGAGAGTTTAATTTGTTCAGAAAAAAATAACATGCAAACTCATTAAAACCAAAATCCAATTTAACAATGACTAGCTTTCTCACTTTTTGAATTCCAGCATGAGAGGAAGATGACAGTGGGTGACTGTCATGATAGTCACGTATTGGAGAGGAGACAATCCAATATTACTACTCCTTTTTAATATTCAGTGTTGCAAATTTACTCACTCATTGACAAACACAACATCAAAATGTGCCTGGGGCACCATGTTCTTGGTTAACATTGCTTAGATTTATACCACATTATTTTGCCATGCTTTGAAGTATTTTGTGTTACTTCTATCTTTTTTAAACCTGTTTCTTTCAAATTTCGACCAAATTACTCAAAAATTTATGTACAGGCAACAAAATGTTCCTACATTTTGCCTACGTTTTCTTATATTATTGTCTATTGTGCTAGGAGCCTCAGTGACATATAGTCTCCTATAAGTAATGAATCTTACTTCTACAATAATTAATTCCTACAATAATGAAGTCATAAAAAGTAATGAATAATAGTGGGTCCAGGTGAGAATTGGAACTTGGTGTGGATTTTGAGTGTGACAGTGATAACAGTGAGTAGTTGGCACTCTCAACTATTCTCTGAATACAGTTACATGACCAGTTTGCATTGCTACAAGATTTCATGTAGACTGTTTCCCTAGTTTATGAGAATGTACAACTGCCAGATGCTTTGCTGACACCAAATATGACATCTGCTGTTTCTTTCCCATTCTTAAACTTGCTAGTGCTGCTACAGGGGATAATCAGACTGATGAGTCATGTTTTGCTTCTGACTAAGTTATGTTAGCCATTGTGTGTTTACTCATTTTCTTTAGGTCCTTACAAATTGGGGGTTTTTTGGTGTCAAGGAAAAGCTAATAGTTTAACTTGTCCTTCTTTTTCCCCCCGCTTTGAATATGAGCACTGTATTTACCTGACCTGTCCCATGTATTCTTGAGAATACATACAACTATGAGTCCAAGTGCTTTTACTTTCTATAGTTGCGATGCAGCAAATTTTTTTTGACCCAGCTGATTTCTCTGAGTACCTGTTATCCCGTGATTTTTGATTCTGGTGTGAGCTTGGACTGTGCTATAGTTGTTGTTAGCTGTCTGATTGCAGCTGCCACTTTGAGTGAAGACAAGGGAAAAAAGGCACTGGTAATTTAAGGGCCCTTAGGTCATATCTTAATAGCTTTCCCATAACGTAGCAGCAATCCAACACCTCTCTGGACTGTGTTACTACTGCTGTTTATGTTAGGTTTTTTTTTTTTTTTTAATATAATGATACAAAAAGTGGTGAAGGGATAGCATTAGCAACAAAGATTTGTTGGTCGGTTTGTCCCCGACTCAATTTTTCATGCCTCTTCTCTTCTTATGTCTTTACATTTTTAGAGCCACTTATAGGCTGGCTGGAAACTGGAACTCAGTTTTCTGATCTTTCATCAAAACTGTAGCTAAACAGAGCTTGTGTACACTGCAGTTTTCCCTTGGATGTACCTGAACAGAGTTAAGAAATTAAAATCATGAAGAAATCAAGTTTCATATCTATGCTTTTCATATTTACTGAGAATAATAGACGATCATAATCATGTTATAAAAAGACTATAAAATGTTCCTTGCATATTATTTTGATTAGTAATATTTTTGAGACCAACCTACTGCTATGTGAAGAGGAATGATTTTGGTTTTTGTGGTTTTTTTTTTTTCCTTTTCCCCTGTGACTTCCTTCAGCAGAGGCTATGTTTTGGTGTACAGCATGGCACAGCATGGCACACAGCATCCAGAGTCAGATTAAGAAGTGTGGTAGATGTGCATCTTTGCCCTCTACTTGAGAGCTAACCTCCTACCATGTTTGGTAGGTCATATAATACACTTGCGTGGCACTAGCAGATCAAAACTGGAAGTAGAGGAGAAAAGATTTGGGCAAATAAAACTGAAATAATGTAGGTATCACTGGAATAAATGTAAAAGTCCAGAATCTGGGAGAAGACCTGCATATGTTTTTACTACGTTTAATGACATTTTCTGTAGTACAGTCACTGTTTTTTATTTACTTGATCAAAATCTTGAGAAGCTCTTAAATCTGTTTAATCTCAGTATTCTTTATTATTGCTGTTCTTTCTAAGAATACTTAAATTTAAGTATTCCCAGCACAGTAGATCTTACTTAAGCTTTTAAAAATGCTGACAATTTCATTATGAAGACTTAGATCTCAGTTTAAAGTGGTTAAAGTAGTACTGTAATTCATTATGCTGCTTCTGTGTTCTTTCAGTATTTTTATAAAATCAACATGTTCTTTTCTACTGATTTCTGCTTTGCTTTGGAAGAAGATTCACCACCTTCAGTGAAAACTGTGTCTGAATAAAAAGTCTGAGCTGCCATTTGTCTTTTCTGTGTTATCTGTTTGATGAGTATATGCTTCATGCTTAATATAGTTCCATTCTCTGCTGTTTCAGAGTGATAATAACTTCATGCATTTTAAAGCAATGCAAAAAATATGAAGATACGCCTGAGAACCTAATAGGTGCTTGTTTTGGCATGTTCTAATAATTAAAGCTAACTTTTCTTTCTTTTTTTTAAATTAGAATTAATCCTGAAAAACTTACAGACATCCAAAAGAGGATGCAGGCTTTCTTAGCTCAAGATCAAGAGTTAAAGGACAAAGCTCAAAGGGTAAGTCATCTACTGCACTCTAGTTCTTGGAGCAAGCTAGTTGAATAGAACTGTTTGAATAACTGACCAGCTCATATATGCCCTAGAAGCAGTGTTTGGCACAGCTGCATTGTTCAGATTTTTAAGCTTTATAACACAATGTCAGTAGAAACAATAATCACGTATTAGCAGTTGGTGGAAAGTATGGTTGTATAGACTGTGTGAGTTGAGATGGGCTCAGTGTGGGCTCATGATGGTAACACCTGAAGAACCACATGACCTATTGCTGTTGTACCAAAGTTAAGGCATTTTTGAGGACGTACTTGTTTGAGAGTCTTGGGTATGAAAGTAATTTCTGATTTAGTAGTTACTGCTTCTCAGCTGTTTTGTTCCTGTATAAGAAAGACACGGACATACCGGAGACAAGACCAGTGAAGAACCACCAGAGGGGATTGAGCACTTGGAGTATCTCCTATGTTAGGAGAGAAGCATAAATTAGATGGAACCAGAGTCTTTTGAGTGATGCCCAGTGACAGGAGAGAAAGCAATGGACACAAATCTGTATACAAAAAGCTCTATTTAAACCCAAGGGAAAACCATTTGTTGTGGAAGTGGTTGAACACTAGAACAGGTTGCACAGCGAGACTGTCTCCAAATGTTGAATAAAAAGAGCTGGGTTCCTTCTTGAGCAGCCTCCTCTAGCTAACCTTGGTTTGAGCAGAGGTTTGGACTAAATACTCTCCAAAGGTTCCTCTCAACTTACAACTACTCTGAGAGGACTTTTCTTGGGGAGCTGGTGTAGAATGTTTCAAAATAATAATAATAATAAAAAAGGTTACTGAAAAGTAGCAGATGTCATTACTTGACTCCAAAGTTAAAACCACAAATCCATAGAGGCCTCACATGCCCACCTTCTTGGTCAGTTTTTACTGTCATATCTCCTGAATATGTATGACAATTTGTTCTTTTTCAGTGATAAAATCCAATGCATTGAATAAAGTATATTAATTTTGTTTAGGATTTAAATGAGAAGCAAAATAGCTTAGAATAGCTCTTCCAGGTAAGTTGGAGAAGTGTGTGAATGAGACTGTGAATGAGATTTCTTTGCTCTGCTAATTAATGTTGGAAGACTCCATGGACAACATGTGAATGTCACCAAGATTTTTATCAGGTTTCGGAAAGGTAGGAAAACTTCAAATAACTAAGTAGTTGCCTGAACTAGAATGAGCTGGTTGTAAAAGACATTTTCCCCAGAAGATGGCCTGTGAAACATCTCTGGGCATTGTGCTGCTCTTGACATAACTAAACATATTTGCTTATCTTTCCCTGGTTTTATAACATTTTTAAGCCATGAATTTTTGGGAAAGAGCTTACTACTTGTTTATTGAAGGACTGCAACCTGTTGGTTTTCTGAGCTTGGTTGGTTTGTTGGTTGCTTTTTTTGAAATGTGTGTGTGTTGACCCTATGAATTCTGTAGTTGTACCAAGTCTCTTCCAAAAAATACAAAATCAGAAGTTCAAATTGAGATTCAGAGAAACATGATTGGAAAAATAATAGAAAAACCTTTCATGCCATTTTTTGTTATATATGTAGGTGAAATTGAAACAGCACTACCAAGGGCCACGTGGTGAGAAATCCGGAAATGCCAAAGCCTGAGGAATACAAGATTCTGGATTAGTGTTAATAACTTTTTTATTTGTATGAGGTAGTGTGGGGATTGATGACACCTGAAGGTATTCTGGTAAAGCTGAGTGGTAGGGTAAAATGAAAAGTGAATCTTGAATGCTTAAAGAGAAAATAAAGTGTTTTCACTTTTCTGTTGAACTGGGATGTAAAATGAGTCGAGTTGAAATATTTAAAGCTCTTGAGATTCATTTTGCCTGGCTTTAGATGTCCTCTGTGGTTAGTCTGGCTGAGCTTTCATTTATAGCTGGTAGAGAGGATTATGCGCTTCTACAATGCCTCCTGACATAGATACCTTAAAAACTTTTTGGGATGGATGAATGGTGGTTTCTTTGCACTGCAGAGGTAGCCTGTGTGATGTGACCTAGATTGGACACCTGCAGTAGGGACACTTAGTGGGTCAGAGGAATGTCATTCTTACTTTCCCAAACAAGGAGTTTTAAATCAAAGTGCCTGAGGAAGTCAGTTGGGAGCTCTGTGAATAAAATGTTCAATGTTCAAGGGACTGCTTTTAAAAACTATGTGTGTTTAGGTATCCCAGGTTTTTGTAGTGCACAAAGAATTACGTGTAGCAACGTGGAATGTCAGTGTAAGCCTCATCTGAGCACTGCATAAACCAGAAGTACTGGTGACTTACCATGATTATGTTCAACAGCCACAGGAAGTTGGAGTTACACCTGTTTGTATTGGAAGTGACAGAGCAGCTGCATGGGGGAGGATGAGAGTAGGAGGAAGCTAGCATCATTTTACTTGGAATGAAAATGCTAACAAACCTCTGTTTCTGGCTTGGACTTTTTAAGATCTCTTAAAAGACAGATCATTCTGAGTTGAGCAAAAGAAAATAATGATAAAGTTTCTTAATAGCACAAGAATAAAAACAAACATAGACTCTTAGTATTACAGATAAAAAATTAATTAAAAAAATTTAATTGCCATATAATTACCCTTTCAAACCATTTTTCTTGCAGTTTTTAATTTATGGATAGCAGAGCAGTGTCATTCTTGCAGAGAAACTGTATATACATTTTTTTTTTTTTTTTTAAAGCTTGAAGTATGGACAAGTGGTTTATCATAGAAGTGTCCCTCCTTAATAAAGTTTGAGTGTTTAGACATACTATGCAAATATGCCCCAGTAGCCTGACATATGAATGTGAAAAACCCAATAAAATAAATGCAAATGAAATCCTGACCTTGGATCCTTATCTGGAATGCTGGATTTCTCAAAGGCATGGGTCTTGTGCTGTCTAACCTGTCTGTTGCAAGCTGCCAAATTCTTGACATTTGTAATGTAAGAAATAAATTTCCTACTGGAGTGGATCTTATAGCAGTGAAACAGCACAGCTATGCACAGAAGTTCAGATAGGGTGTAGTCTACTGTGTGGAGGGCATCAGGTCTAAGTCATTGTGTCCTCTAAGTTTACTGATTTACTTCAAGGTGCGTTTACTTTTTTTTTTTAAAAAAAAAAAGAGGAAACCCCAAAATTCTTGATTACTAATTGCTTCAACAACTTCATGTTTCATGTGGTGGGACATGGTTCCTCTGCTCTTGCTTGGAATGCAAGCATGAACCATTGGGGCTTCTTTGAAACCTTTGCAGTTCTTCTCATGGACTGATGCTGCCTTTTGGCATTTCTTGTAATTTTAATATTTAATATGTCAGTTCAGTCAGTTTTGAAAAACAGTTTCAGAAAAGAATCTGATTTTCTTGCTAGTTTGAATGTTATTGTGGCACTGAAGGGATGTCTGTCCATTGACTTGTTCATCACACCCAGAGGGACATGAAGGGTGTTACAGCCCTCGGTGACACCTTGTTACTTATCAATGCTCTCAAAACAGCACATCAGTTGAATTGTGTGCATTTTAATATTTATCCAAGAAATAGATCAATAACTCAAAATATAAATCTGGTAAATTCATAGAGCATTGTACTTTTTCCTTATGTGTTTCTAATACTTGTACAATAATCTCTGTTGTTTTTGGAGACTTGTAGCTCCTATTCTAATAATGCTGTAATATGTTTCTGATGACGAATCCTAACATTTTCCGTAATAGTATAAGTTAATGCACATAATATTTTTGCAATGTTCAATTATTTAAAAAAAAGCTTTGAAAGTGATGTCAAAAGAGCAAACACAGCAGGGGACAACAGCAATTGATAAAAGAGCAGGAAACTAGTTCAGACTGACTTGTTCTCCCTCAGCTCCAGTGTGTGTGCACAGACTGACCAAATCTTAGGAGAATTGAATAAAATCCAAGTGAGATGACAGTATTTTAGACAGAGGTTGAAGTGAACATACTGAAATCAAACAGAAAAAAAATCAAAGAAAATCACTTCATTTCCGTGAAGTAGAACAACTCTTCTATGCTTTTGTTTGGTAGTTCATTCTCAGTTATAGAGCTCGATGCGTCTGCAAAAGGTGTGTTCTTTCTGCTCTTTATCATTGGTTAATTTCTAGACCATGTATACCAAATATATACTAATAAAGTAAGTGGATGACTGTATGGGTTATCCAACAGACAATGAGATTTCAACCCTCATGAAAGTAGTGGTAGGTAGTGACTCGTGTAGATCTTCAGATCTGCAAATCTCAGATTCACAGGAAGGATGCTTCTTGTTTAATCTGCTCTTTTCCATTTGTCACTGCAGAGAAAAAAGAGGCTTTCATTGATTTTTGTCACTTGCTAGACAACAAAAGATGAATGAGATCTGTCAAATTGGAAACCTTTTCCTAAACATTCTAATTAGCTTTGTAAAAATGATTAATAATTTAATGTGAGCAAAGAAGTGTCTTATTCCACACTTCAATCTTGGTAGCAGCTGAATGGATTGAGCCCACACTTTCATAGCTAAAATTAATTGAAAGACATAATCAAGAAGGAAACTTTAACCAGAAAACTTAGCACTTGGAAAAATAAGCAAATGAAAATTTAGTTCTGATTTGAAGTATTGGGCAGCTTGAAGAGTACATCTTAGCTCTACATATCTTACAATTAATAGTTTTTATTTCAGTTTACTGAGGAGAAAATAATGAATTTATTACATTGCTTAATTTACTGACTCATCTTTTCACCTTTGGAAGTGTTTTTTTCTCTTAGCATTTAGAGAGTCCCCATAAGAAATCAATGCTCTTGACTGTTGGGTCTTTCCTCCTTTATCTGAGATGAACAAGAAATAGGTTTGTTTTTTTTTTTTAAATTCTACATGAATTCTTAATACATTAATTTTCTCTTAACAGGTGCCTGTACATAGCAGAACAAAGGTGTGATTATAGCGTGCTTCAGTATAACCTTCTAAGCTTAACTTGTTGTTATTATGAGTGTTTGATGGTTTAAGCATCATGGTAGGAGTTTTGGCATGTGTTAGAAATCAGGTTATGAACAAGAGAAATCTAAAAACCTTTTCTGATACTTAAAATATTCCAGTATTTATGTTGCTGCTGACAGGTAGAAATAGACTATGTAAAAGGAACTTGAGAAGAATAAGAATCTTTCCTTTAGGGAAGGATGGAGGGGGAAATGCAATACAAGATTAAGTTATTCTATTATGCACTGCTTCCAGTTTTCTTGGTGAAAGTCTGGGATTAATTGAAACTTCATCCTTGGACTGGTCTTAGTAGATGTTGTATAGTGAATTTATGTTGATCAGCTGAGTTGAGTGCATGTGATGAGCTGATGGTAAATGCAAGGTAATATGAATCATCTCAGGCCACAGTGAAAGGCAGCTATATTGAGTTGAATGAGTTTCTTTCTAAGATTGTCAGGACACCTCAGATTGATAGCAACACAGTCTATTCTTTCTCCCAGAAGAGTTGGGAGAAAAAATAAAATTGAATCAGTGATATTTCTTACTGACTAATTTGTTGTATTTTCTTTCTAAGGACAGATAACATGACATACTGTTGGGAAATGCAGCCAATTAATGTGCATATAATGAAATTTGAGTATTTGAAGTTGCATCACTTCTGAAGTAGTGATAAATTTTGGCTGATGGGTATTGTGTAAAAGAATTTTGGTCTGAAATCGATGTTAGACCACCTAATAGATAAATTCCATTTTGTGCTTAGAGCAACAGTATAATGTTTGTTTCTTGTGTTGATAATTGAATGATTTCTTTTTTTGTTGAATAATTTTGTTTTTCTTTCAGTGTTTTGTATCCTACTTGCGTTCAGTTTATTTAATGAAGAACAAGGAAGTATTTGATGTTTTCAAGTTGCCTCTAGCAGAATATGCCCTGTAAGTATGGCCAACTTGGAATATGAAAAGTGTGTAGTGTAAAGTTTTGCAGTATGTGGTAGCTTTAAATACCTGTTTTGACTGTGTTAGCACACAGAATTGGACAGTCTTGTGATATATCTAGTTTCACATTTATGCCATTCTTTCAAAGGACATTCTAAATAAAATTTATGTGTAAAAACAGTATATCACTATAGAGAGAAATAACTGTCCTGTTTCTGTCCAGGACAGGGTTAATTTTTTGTAGTAGCCTGGAGAGGACATGGCCAGGAGAGGGAGGTTTTTCTGTACCAGCTCAGGTCATTGCTGGGGGTGAGTTGAAGGGACTCTGTTGCATGGGGAAGGGATTCATTGAGGTGGCGGGGTGGGGGGAGCTGTCCAGTTTTCTAGCTTATTGCTGGCTCTGAGGTGAGCATTTTTGCATGTCAGTCTCTCTTTTTTAAGCTTTTGTTATTAATGTTGTTGCTGTTTTCTGTTCATTTTCTTGTCTCCTTGCTGTTTCCAGTAAATTGGTTTTACCTCAACCTGTGATCTTTACCTTTTGTGTCTCCAGTTCTTTTCTCAGCCACCTACAGGAGGGAGGGGTGAAAAGGAGGGAGGAGTACTTCTGAAGTACAAGGATAGACAACCATGTTTTGGTTTTTTCCCCTGAGATTTGTCCTTGAGCATCATAGCTAAATGCCAACCTGTAAAGTGTATTATTTAAAAAGAACTGGAGTATCCAAAGATAATATATTGCAGTCTCATTTTGACTGTGATTGAGACATTGCTCCTTGGCCATAAATTACTTTAGAGAACATTCAGTGTATTTACTAAAGATTAAACATCTGCACTAAACTGAATGGCATCTATTTTGCTATGTCTATTTTTGTACGTATATGTGAATCATTCCACATTTTGTATGGGAGGGAAATTAATCTTGACAGGTTGACTTTCCAGATGACAGCCACCTGAAATTGTTTTAACATGTGAAGTTTTTGAAATCTCATGGGACATAGGGTAGTCATAAGGGAGCAGTAAGGTGTTCAAAGGTACATGGTAAATTAATTTGATGTCCGTGGAATTTCATACAGAGAGGCTAAAGTTTCCGAACTTGTCAGCACGTGGCATAATGAACTAAATTATGACAGATTGCTAGACTGAGGAACACCTGGTCTTCCTGTGCTGTGCTGCCATTAACATGATTATGTTTTTTAAGATACATAAGCCTATTATAAAAGATGCTTTTTAGTTTTATGGGCTGAGAAATTTTGAAAAAGGAAAACTAGCATAAACTTGAAAGTTTTCATTATACGTTGCCTGCCCCTTCTTCACCTCTGTCATTTGTCAGCATCTTTAAAATCTTACTGTAGGTCTTACTGTGCTGAATGGAAGGGATAGTGGCAGAAGATTAGGGCTAAGGGGGTCACCACAGAAATTTAACCAGTGTTAAGAAACCATCTGGCAGATGGTGGTAATGCTGAATTTTCAGAATCCCAGTGGATTTAAGCGTGGCATGGCATCTAGTGTCTGATATTGATGTAGACAGAGTAGTCTACAGTTCTGTTCTTCTTGGGTCTCTGTGCCAGGGTTTGGCCCATCATCAAAATGGTTTCTAGTCTCAGCTTTGCAAAGCTACGAATCAATCATTCCTGTATTAAAATGCAAGAAACCAGTTAGCTGTTTCGAGAGAGTAGGAGAGGTTTAGTCAAGGTTATGAAATACATGGCAGTGTAATTAAAAGGTCAGAAGATAAATCTGGGAGATAGTTCTGAGATTCTGTTTTAGTTTCTTGGCACTTCCCTAAATACACCCTGCAGTTCCCTGGCTTTCAATTCACTGCACATCCACTGATATATGGATCAGTCAGCTTAATTTATATGAAAGTCCCTCAAAGTCTGGTATGTTTGAATTGTGCATTTGGTTTACGTTGTGCAAGACGAACTTATAGCAGAACCTGGAATGATAATCCTTTCTTCCTTTTACCTTCCTTGTGGATTTCCAAAAAGCATTTCAGCCTTTCTGTCTAGATTTGCTGCTGGCTTGATAGGTGTTACTCCACTGAAAATACTGCAGAAAAAATAGGCTGCTTCATGCCCCTGTCAGATTTGCATTTCAGGCTGTATTTTGCTTTCCCCATTGCTCTCTTGCCTGGCATGTCTGTGCACTAAGATTCCCTTAAGCTCTGTTGATTGAGTCTGCTGAAAACAAATAGTCTTTTTCACTTTTATATGTTTTACATATATATATATATATATATAAATATATAGAAAACAATATGTATAAAAATTAAATGTGTGTGCATGTCTATATGTGCATATAGACATGTGTACTAGTGATCAAGCACCTTTAAGCTATGCTACATTATTATTCTCTCCAGTATTCTCTCATTACAAATTGCTATCAAGAATAATTTGCTGCAGGAAGACTTGCACAGGCATTGTGTTAACATAGGCAGCCTTTAAGTTTGGTTAAGAAGGAGAAACTCTATGCTTGCATAAAAGAGAAATTTGTCTTTTTTACTTCAAAGGACAGCTTTGAAAACATAAGAAAATGTAAACAAACAACAGGGTGAAAAGGAATAATTACCTAGTCTGGCCTCCTGGATAGGAGACAAGGTAAAGAGGAGGCAATGTTTTGAAATATTTTACTTCTCAGGCACTTTATTTTGTTAAGTGCTAACATATATATACACCATTCTCCATGGGCAGGTCTTAAGAGTGTACTGGATAGATGGGTTAGTCACAGCTCTAAGGGGTTGCCAAGGAAGGTAATTTCCTCTGTGAATTTCATCACGGCTTCCAGGAGGAATGCAGCATATTTTTCTCTGTTTATCCCTGTATTGATACGCAGAGAATAAATAAAGTAGGTTGAAGCCAAGTTACTGGGAAAATGCCTGATACACGCAACTTGGTACCCAGATAGTTTTGCAAGTGTTGCTTGCAGGTTGGTGTTACAAAGCTGCACTGAAATGGGTGATATCAGAACACATGATCCATCTTTACTTCTGTTACCTAGTTAATCTCAGCCTCATGTTATTACTCATACGGACCTCAGCATTCCCTGCAGTCATTTGTAAAGTGTGGACATTTCTCACTGAACTCCCCCCTCAACCACCTGGAGATCTAGCTGTGCTTTCCTGAGCTTTTGTAACTACTTCTGTAAGCTTCTGCCATACAGCTTTCTGAACAAGCTGCAGTCTCCTCTTTCTAAGTCCAGGGTCATTATTCTCTTAGTCATCATCCTCATTTTTTCTAGGATCTTGAGCTACTTTTTCTCATTCTGCAGCCAAGCTTGCTATTAACCTTCACTCACCTTAGAAGTAAATGCATTTGCAGATGCATGAGTAGCAGTTCTACTAGAGTGCCTCTCAGAGCTGGCTAGGCCAGCTAACTTGGAGAAGGGCTTTTTAATGCTCTCCAGAAAGCCTTGTTGCTTGTGCTGTGCTGTTTTGCCCTTTGAGCAGGTGTCAGGGTGGCTCAGGTGCCAAGAACGCCAGGGCTTGCAACTGCAATGTGGAGGTTCCTTTTGCGTCTCTAAGGAAAACTACATCTTGGTCTTCTAAGTTATTGGATTGAAACTGTAACATCCTCTTTGTTGGCCTCCTCTTTGGGCCTGACCCATACGCTCTTGAATAGGCATTAGAACTCTTTAATGTAGAGGAATAAAGCTGGCTGGTAAAAGAAATAGCACAACAAAGGCAATTTCTCTGTTCATTTTGGTTATTAATCAGACCATCTGGAAAGCCTGTTACTTCAGATTTATGTCACTTCAATTGATGTGATTTCTCCTGTTCTCAAATGGTTGCTCATCCTGTCATCTGAAAACATTTTAAATGTTAAACGTAGATGTAGCATATATTGCAAGGCAAGTAATACATATTTCTTCTCTTGAAATAGCTTCTGGGAGTATTTAACCTTTTTCAAGCTATTTTAAATCTTTGTCTGAACCTGTTCTACAGTAAAAGTAATCACTGGGCTTTGTTTTTATGTGTTCAAATAATTCTGAAGAAGTTCACTAATGGACTATGTCTTATATTTAGTAAATGTAGTAACTTAATATTAGAATGAATCACTAACACGTGTAAAATTTTTGTGCAGCAGTACAGCAGAAGTGACCTCAGATTCGATACAGCTGGTTCATATTGCAAAAAGGACTAGCAATCTTCTAGGTGCAGATTAGGAGCATTTGTGACACTTAAAAATTTAAAGATTGGACTGTTCTTACATTCTGGTTTAATTTGTTTTGTGCAAGGACAGATTTTGCTTTGAGTGTCTAAGATTCAGTCTTTAAAGAAATAAGAGAGATGTCCAGCTTTTCTCTCATCCAAATAGAGACATAGTGAACTTACCATATTAATGTAAACACACTCAAGGTCTTTGTATAAGCACAATTAACAAACCATAGAAAAGGCAGTATTTTAAGTCTGTTATCCTATTTATTTAAATTAATTAAAAAAATGTTTATTAATGTTTGATCTTCCTTATTCAGTAGAAACAAAAGTGGTATTCTCCTTAAAGCCATATAGGGTTATTTCTTTGCAGTTTTACTCTTAACATATTTTCTGAAAATCCTTGTGAACTTTCTTGGGTACTTAATGGAGGTACTTGGGCATTATATGCTGTTTGTTTTGTTACTTCTATGCATTCCATAATAATATTAGAGAATGCTGATGTCTGGCCACCTCAGTTTCAGTTGATGAGTAAAAATGTCAGCTGTACTGTGATTTACAGTAGCAAAATAATCCATTGGTTTCAGTATTGCTTTTAGAAGCTGATTTAAAATGTCTTTCTGGAAGAGCTTGCTCTCAAGAAGTCATTGGATTTTACACTGCAATATGAAATGGGATTGTTACTTGGTTTGTCAGCAGAATTTGTGTTGCCCTTTAAAGGCTGCCATAGTCCGAGGACTATATTGTTGTGTTAGTGTGTTTTTAGTGTTGTCTGTTAGGATGTAGGAAATCTCATTAAACAACTTACCTGTTTTTTGTCTGTATTTATCAGAAAACCTTGCACCCTTCTTATTCCAGATGGGTGTGTGAAACGCTAGCGCTAAAATAAAAAAACAGCTGTAGCTTCAGTTAGAGGAGTATTGTGGTCTGAGTGGCATCTAATGAATTATTGAAAACTAGTATTGCCCTTTCTAGTTTATGAAAAGAAAAGCCGGTTCATGTATTGAGTTTTTTTAGTATGAATGAACTATAGATTTGGCAAATGATTAAGAAATAATTTCTAAAGAAACCATCAAATCTTACAATATGAGGAAGCTTTTAGCAGTAGTAGAATGTGTTTGTCCCAGGTTGTTCTCCATTTGGAAAATGAAAAAGAGTCAGTGAGGAGTCAAAATGCTGAGATCTCTTTGAGAAGCTATGTAACTGAAAGTATTTGGGGATTATTTGCACTCACTTTGTCTAAGCTTATCTGTTATTATTTTCTTACCAAATAAAATTGACGTTAACGCCTTCTGTCTCCCTTATGTCTGAGATCTGTATTCTTTTGGTTCAGAAGTAATTTGAATTGTGATTGCAATGATCTTTTTTGGTAGGGTTGCTAAGCAGTGTAGAAAAATTTGCCAGCACTGGCCGATAAGTGATTTTATTTAGTTGTGAAAGTAAGACATCAGTGCAGCAGAGCAGTGTGGCAAATGAAATTTCATATTTGAGTGAAAAAAACCCTGTGGTGAAGTCTTGTCCACATCATGGGCTGTTCTTTCTGTCTGTTTTGTAACTTTTGCTGTGGAGAGAATAGTTTCTTCACCTTGTCCAACCCTGGTCTTTGCTGCAGCTCTGGAGGCGTAGAAGAAAAGCTCTGATAGAATTGGAGTTTTCAGCTCTGCGTACATTGTGCTTGTCTGCAGGAGAAAGAGAAGCAAACACTGACTGTGAAAACTGGAAGAGCAAAAAACCATTTCTCTTGCAAAGGATTTGCCTCTTGCAACTTTTTTTTTCCCCCTTGCTGAAGAGATTGAATGCAGCGATCTCTTGATGTGTGTTTTACTGTGCCTGGTGTTAAGGCCTAATTCCAGGTTTGAATGGCCTCCAGCTGCTGCAGTGAAGCATTACATCTGCTTCGTTTGGTTATTTCCATTACACTTAGTCAATAGGCCAAACTTTAATACATCCTTTCATTGCAAAGGTAGGTAGTGTTTGCTGTCAAACACTAAAACAAGTTGAAGATTATTTCTCCAATTTCAGTTCCCAAAGGTGTTGTGTTACCCTCTCAGCAGTGCACTGTCAGTAAATGTGCAAAATACACTGCTTAAAAACTTCCTTTGATCTTTTTTTCATAAAACTCTTGTTTTCTTTGTTACTGCTGTTAATTGCATGTGGAGTAAGAGTGCTAAGTTATCAGAAATACTAGACCAAATTTTTTACATTAAAAATAAACTTTATTTATTGAAAGACTTGTTCCTTATCCTAACAGTGTGGGTTGCTTTTTGGGTGTGTCCCCACTTTTCAGTGTTTTAACCTGTGGCTGGTACTGAAAGTGGTACAAAGGTGCCTCTCCATTTGACTACTCTGTCCCATTGGAGCAGCATTGTGAGGAGAGGTGGTGTATAGCTGTGCGTATCCTGAATTGAAAGAGGCTAGTCTTTTATATGTGTGTGTGCGTGTGTATAGATGTAGCCAGTGTAGCTGGCTAAATCCTTTATTCCTTTATTAAGTGTACGTACAAGCCCCAAGTAATACTAAAGCTATCTGTTCTGTATCATGTGTTTTTAAATGTAGCTGTGGCCTCTGTGTGTTCCTTGCACAGTACCGGTGTCCCTTACATTTTTTTAATTCACATAATGTAACGGCTCATGAATTCTGAAAGAGACTTTAAATATTGCTTTTTCTCTATTTAGATTTGACAGGATCAGGTGTAATAACAGTGGGCAATTACAAAGTTTACGGAAGTCGAACAGGCTGTTGGAGACAGGGAATCTGTTCCCATGCAATGCTCTCCAGTATGGTTGATAGACAGGATTTCTACTTTTTGTCCAATTTTGTCCCTTCATCTAAAGAGTATTTGTGTAACTTTGAATTGTCGTGAATAACTGGATAAAATAATAGTTTTGTTGGCACTGGTAGTTATGTATGCCATGAAGGTAAGGCCTTGCTGTAGAGTGGTGCAAGCAGGTGAAATTGCCTTTAAGGGAGAAATAGCTCTTCCTCAGCTTTTTCTGCAGTTAGTGTTTTATCCATACTGTGTTTGTTCTTGATAACCTCTCAGTCACTGTGAGATAGTGAGGATAATGTTCTGGATGTACTTCCAGCAGTGAAGCACATTGACAGATCAGTGCTAACTCAATCCCTGGTATGGTACCTGTGTATCTTCAATACCAAATTACATGGGTGTTTTTTCCACCATATTATCATAGATAATTGGCTCATATTTACAACTTTGCAGCTTCTTAGTTTGCTTTCCTTCCTGGGAGGTTTTTGTAACTGTTCTTGATAATTCCCAGTTACTTCATATTCCTTCCTCTGCCGATGTTCACTTGTATTTTTCAAGCTGGATTTTCGTAAAAGTGTTGATCAAAATGAATTATCATAATTGAAATTTAATTACTTGAGACATCACTTACAGATTCTAATTTAGTCAAATTATATGTATCTACCTTTTAAATTAATTTTGTTGTTTAATTCCATGCTTTAGGTCACTTGGTCTTGCAATGGCACCTCGTGTGAGGTTTCTTCAAAGAGTTCGGAAACAGCTATGTGCAAATGAGGCAGCCAATGGGACAGATCACTCAGATGAGAGAGAACAAAGTGAAAATACCCTCTCCTCAATAAACAAGGAAGGAGCGGAGAAACATGGAACAAATTTCAGTGGAAAAACATCTGTTAACAATACAAAGGAGAATGAGAGAAGGAAAGAAACAGAGGAATGTTCCGCTTCCAGTGAAAGTGCGGAGGAGAGTGGTGAGTCTGAGGATGAATTGAAAGAACTGTCTGAGGAGGAAGAGGTGGAAAAAGAAGGTCCTATACCAAGTAGGGTACCAAACTCAGAGTCCATGCAGTTCTTTGAAGATGATGATGACGATGATGATGATGATACTAAAGGTCTTGATTTACTGACAGTGAAACAACGGGATGTTTTTGGTGTGGAAAGTAAAGATAATCCAGCACCGGTAAGTGCGCTTTACAGTAAGGCTCATGGATCATAATGATTTTTTATTGGGCATGCTCCAAGGAAGGAGGAGAAAGAGAAAATGCTGCCATAAGTAGAATACTTACTTGAAGTCAGATGTGTTGTGCATGTGTATCAGAGGTCGTAAATACTCCCAAAAAGATAAGTGGTGTGACTTACACTTTTATCATTTTATGCAGTTAGTTAGCATAAAGTAATTTTATTTGCTATACTGAAAATCCTTGTACTTGCTTTAGTTTATGAATAATAGGAGTTGAATACCTAGGAAATTTTGACAGTTTTAATTCTTATCATTTACTAATTCGCTTGTACCTCTCTAAATAGCTGCCACTTTCAGTCATAATTTTGATGCTGAACTGCAGTTTATGGCACTGGGAACAAAATTGCAATACATAATGAGCCACTTCCCGGTAGAAATCATAACAAAATGATCTTTAAAAAAATGTAACTTTCAAACATTTTTTCTTTCAAAAGGACTTTTGCTATTAAAAATTAAGCCAGTATCAGAGAGAGTGAAAAGCGTGGTTATAAAGGCTTATTGAAAGTATTCATGTATATCTTTCATTTCCTTGGAGAGTAGCTTTATAGTTCAGATATCTCTGTCCTTGGTGTTCTGAGAAATGTTGCTTTCATTTAATCTTTAAATACAGTGTTAGAGTAAGGGTGGTTTTGTGTGTGGGTTTTTTTAATTATTATTATTTCTGTAGAGCAGATTTGGTATATGCATATTGTGACTTTTTTCTTTTGCTGTATCATTTGCTACCTCACAGATGTATTTCTGTAGTGAAAAGATGCAAGTGAAATAGTCATTTGGTTCAGCAAGATGTTTTTCTGAACTTTATATGCATGCAAGGGGAGCCTCCTGTTAAGCAAAGTATTTATTTTTCCAACTGGTATTTTAAATATTTTTTGTGTGTGTGTGCTGTTACTTAACAGCACAGGGCACTTGTCATGACCTTGATGCTAATCAGCCCACTAGCTGCATTTATAGGCAGCATCTTTCTTTTAGTATGTAGTGAAGTGTATGAACTAGTTTTATCAGCTGTCTTTGTGAAAGATGAGCAGTTGCACAGTAATCTAACCACTGCCTGCAGTCTCTTCTCTACTGTGAAGAGACTGGTGGAGGTTGCCATCTTGTCTCAGAACTGTGGAAACAGGGATACTCCTGGAATTAACTTTCTGTTCCTGTTATTCTAAGCCTGAGTGGTTCTGCCCAGGCAAAATCACTGCCTGGCATTATTAATAAATTTGAGTTTCATGTAGAAAAGAAATTGCTATTTTAAAAACAAAGGGAAGTAAAAGATTTCTGCCTTATTTAAAGAATGGTGTTCCCACAGCTTTCTTATTGCTTCAACAATTTTGCATGCTGAAATACACAGACAATTTCATGCTGGTTTTGTATGTTGCAAAGTTTTGTTCAGGAAATGGTAAAAGAATGAATGAAAGAAATTTTCTGAAAAATTCGAGTGATTTAGAAAGCAATTTGTAGCATCAGTGGATAACCTTTTAACAGTTTTCCAGCGTTAAGCATTTATAGGTTGGTTTATTTCAGGCAAGTCAGACATTATCTTGGAAGACCTTGTATCACCTGAAGCCTCCTGTAGTTGGGGGCATAATAATGAAATATTTAATTACTCTTCTAAGCAGCTCTGACCAAAAAAATGAAAAGTTTCAAGATCTGTATCATTAAGAACTTAAATTATATTTAAATTATCTCCTGCAGAAATGCTTATGGTAGTGAAAGATGTAATTTTTAGAATGTGGAAATGCAGAACATGGTCTGCCTAACTGTGGGAAATAGTCTTGATCAATGCATACAGAAGTGTGGGGTTTATTACCATAGTTACTGTGAAAATTGTTGATAAATTGTGGAATGCTTTAAATATAAGTATTCTGGTTTTAGTAGGAATAAGAAAATATAGGTTTCTATCAGTAGCCATATTAACTTTTCATGTTTTGTTATACAAATGCACGTAGTAGAAATTACGTAGAAAAACTCAGGCATTTTGCATTTTTTATTTCACGTATATCTCAACACCTTGTTTTGTGGATGTTGAAACCAAATTGGTAATGTGCAACACTTTTTATATTTTTTTTTTTCCCATTTGTATATTTTCTGGATAGAAGTTTAAGTATAAACATACAGTGTATTTTCTGCTACATTACTTAGAAGGGTTTTTTAATAATTTTATTCCATGTGTTAAGTAAGATGGGAGTCCTGTGCAAACATTGGTGTGTGGTCATCTAATTAGAGGATTATGAATATGCCCACAAATATTGAATTCATTTTGCCTTTATGCTTTTAATGTGTGTGATTGATTTTGCAGTTTCACTGTTCTTGTGCTAGGCTTCTTTTGACCATTGAGGTTCAGGATACGTTTTGTAAATGGAAATATTATGTTCAGTTTTAATTTTTGAGTAGCTGTTGTTAGAGACACCATTGCTTTCTCATCCTTTTGTCTACCCTAATCCCTCCAGTGGAAGAAGGAGCAAGAGGAGGTGTTAGGCTGTCTCAGAGTATTCTGTGTGGTGTTGTAGTGCCCTGACCTTTGATTACAAGGAGGAGTTGGCTCATCCATCTTTGTAACAAGGGAAAGGAACTAGTCAGAAGGAGCAGGGGTTATTTAGACTGATGATGGAGTAGAAGGGGATTTGTGGGATTTTCATAGAACTTTTTTTTTGTTGTGGTTGTTGAATGTACAACCTAACAGTGAAAGGTACATCATGATGTGAAGTGGGACACATCCAGTGTTAATCCGTCTAATAGTGTGACTTTTGGCTCAGTTCCACTCTTTCTTATTGTGGCCCTTGGCCAAATGTGTACTCTGTCTCCATCATTTTGTGAATACAGATGAAAAAGAAAAGTCTGTTCTCTGCATTGCTGCATAAAAGGAGAAACCTTGGATAAGGTGAAAGACCTTGGCAGATGTTGCAATTTTGTTATGAGCTTCTGAGCTCATTTTTTAAGAGGTACTCACTGGCTCCTCAATTTATGAATTTTACTTAGAACTATGTCAGGATTTTTAGCTGGTGATATAACTCATGGAACTTACTTAGAAGTACAATGTTCTTATGCATAAAAAGAAGGTCAGCTATATGCATAGAGCCATTAGCAGATAGGCAGTATTTAGCTGTTGTCTTAACATTATGGAAATTATTCTTTTAAAGTGCATTTAACAGTATTAGCAGTATTGATGTTGCAAAGGCTTTAAGTACTCCCTGGTTACAAACTTTGTTTCTAATGCTAATTTTAGGAAATTGGTTGTTGCATTTGGCAATTCAAAGGCTGTGCTTGTTAAATTTTAAGCACTGTTTATTTTAAGATTAAGATTAAACCTATAATATTTTTTTCTTCGTTTTGTTTTTACTTTGAGTCAACTTGTGAAACGTATTGCATACTACCAGACTTGTCTTCTGCTCTTGAATTCTCTGTTTCAGCCTGGAAAAATATTAAATTACTGAGTTGTTAAGATTGTTCTAACTTACTCTCTGTGCTCCTATTCCTTGTTTTATGGACCCCTAAAACTTTTAGGTGTATTCGCTGGCTGCTTGGAACACTGTAATAAGCAAAAACATACAGGGGACTGCCTTAAGTAGTACTCGCAGATTCCTTGGAGTTAATCTGGACTCTTGAAGGGCTTTCTGTTTGAATACTATGGTGGGAAATTATTTTATGTGCCATGATTCTGTCTCAGCTACCTGGCTTGCGGTGCAATCCAGTAATATTACATACAGTGAAATTTTCTTACCCTTCTCAAACACATAAACACTGTAAACCGACATATTACCACCTGGATATATACATGTTTATAAAAGGAGGAAAATAAAAACAAAGGTAAATCTCCCTAACTGGAGATGATCATGGAATCATAGGATCACATGGGTTAGAAAGGACCTCTGAGATCATCAAGTCCAACCCTTGATCTACTACCACCCCAGTTACTAGACTATGGCACTGAGTGCCACATCCAGTCTCTTCTTAAATACCTCCAGGGACAGAGAATCCACCACCTCCCTGGGCAGCCCATTCCAGTGCCTGATTATCCTCTCTGTAAAGAATTTCCTCCTAATATCTAACCTAAACCTCCCCTGGCAGAGCTTGAGACTGTGCCCTCTTGTCTTACTGTT
Organism: Pachyramphus minor; assembly: GCA_013397135.1. Classification (NCBI taxonomy): domain Eukaryota; kingdom Metazoa; phylum Chordata; class Aves; order Passeriformes; family Tyrannidae; genus Pachyramphus; species Pachyramphus minor. The sequence goes on from VYXB01000245.1 coordinate 576,696, forward strand.
GGTTGCCTGGGAGAAGAGACCAACCCCCATCCGGCTACAGCTTCCTTTCAGGGAGTTTTAGAGAGTGATGAAGTCTCCCCTGAGCCTCCTCTTCTCCAGGCTAAACAACCCCATCTCCCTCAGCCTCTATTCGTAGGTCTTGTGTTCAAGTCCCTTCACCAGCCTGGTCACTCTTCTGCGGACCTGCTCCAGCACTTCAATGTCCTTCCTGAACTGAGGGGCCCAGAACTGAACACAATACTCCGGTTGTGGCCTCAGCAGTGCTGAGTACAGGGGAAGAGTCACATCCCTGGTCCTACTGGACACACTGTTCTTGATGCAGGTCAGGATGCCATTGGCCTTCTTGGCCACCTGGGCACACTGCTGGCTCATGTTCAGCTTCCCGTCAATGGGTGAGTCTATACCAAGAAGCAGAGAGTGATAGCTCTTTGTAATGAGGACTTTGCAGAGTAAATGGATCAAGGAAACATAATTTAGTATGCACCAAAGTGAGGACATAATCCCCTAGAATTTTCTTCTGTGATGTTGAGAAGAAAGCCTGTTACACTCTACAGAAATAAAAATTCATTTTCAGAGATGTGATTTGTCTAGATTGCTTCTCCTATATTGGCTTTTCCTTCTGAATGGAATTTCCCTCCTCCTGTTACATGTTCCAATCTTGTGTTTATATACTGCTTTTTCAGTGTGAAGCATCTTCTCATTCTTCTCACCAACTCTCGCTATTGTTCTTATGCGTTCATATTAATACATTTTAAACAGGTGACTTTGTGTCCTTGAAGGTTTTCAGGAGATAGCAAGAAAGAAAATACCCAAAGGAGGGAAGAAGCATCAAGGGAACAAGCTGACTGGCTCTGGTAGCAGCGTTTCCGTACGGGGTAGCCGCCTTTGCTCCTGCTGTAGCAGTGTGTTGTGTCCAAGAGAAGAAAGCTGCTCCGGGCAGCCTGCTAGCTCTAAAGAGGGCATTTTTCCCTGGAGACGTACTGCAAAGCTGGCATTCTGACAGAGAAAATAGAGAAGTTATTTATTTTTAAGTTAAATAGAAGTCAATGTGTTGTCTTAAAATATCCTTCCTAAAGAATGCAAGTGCTTTGGGCTCTCAGATGAGTAACACTTCGCTTATGTATTTCTAGTTGAATTACAGCAAGTAATGATTTATATGAAGAACAAAAATATTGGCGTACAAGTGATCTAGGCCTACATTTGGATATTAGCTGAAGTACTTCAAGATTCCAGTGTTATGAAAAATTATCTTTTTCAGCCATGAATTGAAATGAAATCTGCTGACACTACCTTAAACCTCTTTATGCAGAACAGGCAACACAGAATGCATTCTACAAAGTGGATGAAAAATTTTAAAGAAATCACATCTTCTTTCAATGAAATTTTGGTAACTTAATAGATCCAAAACTTGTCTTTTAAGGATGTTTATGATGTCCAGTTTTACATTCTATGTAATTTTAAAAACCTTGTTATTCTGGAGTGCTTCTGTAAGCTACCTTAAGGACAGATCAAATCGATTTCTTTGTGTTCTTGGACAACCTTTGCTCTTCGGATTTGCAGAGAAGTTCATTCCCTGGGCTTTATTACTTTCTAGTAGAACATTCATGACTTGCTTGCTAGATTAAACGGTATAACAGAGGCTTTTCAGACACTCCTTTGTAAAAACCCATAATCCATGTTAAATTCCAGATCTGTAGATCACTTCTTTTGTCATTGTCTTCATAGTCATTCTTCATTGCTTTCACAGGTTAGCTGCTTTAGCACCCTTCTGAAAGCTCCACATCCATCTTCAAATTTCTTTCTGAAGATTTCTGTTTCAATTGCATTTTTAGCAGCTTACTTAGAATTTCTGTAGTTTATGAAAATTTCACTCTAAATAGTTAGGTTTCTATTATAAGGCAGCCTTCTAGATATCTGTGCTGATTCCTGTGATGTTTAGGTTGATTAAAAAGTCTATAGAATTAAAAGTTACTGGTAAACTATGTATTTCAAGGAAATGGCTCCTGTATCTCTCTTAATGTATATGTGTTTAAAATGGTCATCCTAAATGCTTTTAATCCAGTTGAAAATCTGGATAAAAAGTATCATTTGTGAATTTTATTTGAATATCTGCCCTTATCATGGATACTAGCTTTCTGTATCATAATCTATGGAGTACATGATTCTGATATGCTGGACTTTGCTTCTGTGGAAAATTTTACATTTTGAAGGTGCTTTTGAACCATTATAAGTGGTGGTATTTCTGATGCCCACAGTCCATCTTGTTGGCATTTGTTGCTCTCTTAAATAGGAATTGGGTGCAGAAAGATGGCAGACATGTAGGGAACTTGTTTTGAACATTTTTGTAATAACTCTTTGAAAAATGCCTTTTTCTTTGAGCCGGGAAAGGCTTTCCAAGGTCTGATGGGAGTTGTTCACAAGTCAGTGGTTTTCCAGCTGTCTGCAATGTGCTGCTTGCCTTCTAGAATAAGGGATGTTGACAAGTTAGTAGCTACTGTAGCATACTCCTGTGCGCTACAGTGCCACCTTTCTTTTTCAGTTATTGAAGCTGTAAGTTAAAAAAATCCTTAATTCCATGTGCCACCTGAAGCACCTCATAAGTTGTCTTCACTCTGCTAAATATGCTGACGTACCACATCATTTACTGTTCTAATGAGGGGAAGCTATTTTGTAGTATTTCTGTGGCTAACTTCACTGAAGTACTTTGAATATTGTTTTTAACAGTCTTAAGTTTTGAACCTGTTCATTAGTGAAGATCCTTCTGGGGGATTGATGGTTTGTGCTGTGCAGTGAGCAGGCTGGACTATGACTCAGGTTTCAGTGTCTGGTGCAAATTGAGGTTGCAGTGAGGTGTGTGCTTTGTCTCGCAATTGAATAGACCTGAAATGACTGAGAGAGATGTGTGGTCTTGCATCTCAAGAAATATTAGAGTGCTGCGTGATTTAAAATGATTCACTAAAGTCCTATTCATTAAATACTTCTGGTAGGTTACTCAAGCCTGAACTAATACCCTCAGTTTTAATCATTCTTAATCACTGATTTATAGCCTTGTTTAATATATTGTAGCAGTTTCATAGATGAGGGTGAATGAACTAAATACTCTGCATTAAAACTGCCTAGTTCTAATGCCATGGTTTCCTTTAAAATCATTAGTGTCTGAGTGCTTGCTGAGTGATGGCATTGAAGTATGTATACTATGACATAGTTTTGGATAAGTGATGTTCTAGAAGTTGAGTGCTAAAATTATGAAATACTATTAGAAATTAATCAACACTAATTTTTAAAGGAAATGCTGCTTCCTGAAATAGTAGTAATGCAGACCAACTAGCAAATACATATCTGGAGTCTTCTGATTATCTGTCAGCATAGTGTATAGTTAAAATTATGGGAATTATTCTTTGCTCTATAGTGAATGTCTTCTCTGATACAGACATCTGCTACTGTAAACATTGCTTAACAAACTACCTGTGCACATTTTAAACAATATTTTGTGGTGGATTTCTAAATTTGTGTCAGAGCTGTGTAATTTTTCAGCTGGAATAGTTTGATAATTATGGAAATAAAATTTGTGGGTTTAGCAATGATTCATCAGCTTTAGCCGAAGTGAGTCCCTGGGTAATTCATTACAGTATCACTAACATGCTACAGATTGTAATTTAGTGACTCTTTTAAAAAAGAAAAATGTGTTTAGTATGGTGTTTCTGAATATCAACCTTCTGACTGAGCAGGAGCTAGGCCAGTGATCACAGGAAGTTGCTTGGTTGCATGCAGCTGATGCTCCTTGTTTCCACGAGACTTTGGTTTGTCCCCAGCTATGAGGAATTGTAGTGTTGGCAGGGCCAGCTGGGATGGAGTCTCTTACCTGCTGCAGGCTGGTCTCTCTGCTCTCCGTCTTGGAGAAAGCAACAGCTGTTGCCTCTAGGGATAGAAATTTTTTAAAGAAGCTTTGCTTTGAATGAGTGAAGGAAATTAAAACAATTAAGATTACAGCCTCTAGCTTTATTTCAGTAAAAAATAAATGAAGAAGAATAGTCTTTTGACCAACCTGGTGGGGAAGTCTTAGAGGTGTTCTCATCCTTTACCACTCTGTTCCTGTGGTAGCTTTCCACTTATTTCAGTGTGGGGTGTTTTCTCTCCTTTGCCCAAGCTACGTGTGTGTTTGTTCCTCTTGCAAGAAATTTTCATCTAGCCAATGCTCGTCGAATCGAGGTACATGGCTTTGCCTGCTCCTTATGGCCCATATGCTCTGTATGGATCTCTGTGAAGTAGTAACATGGTTGTGCTTGAAAAGTGAGATGTCTGGCAAACATGCCGGAAGAAAATGGAGTGCATTAGTAAATCCCTCAGGAAACCATACAGATGGGTGTCCTTGAGTGGGAAAACGAAATGACACAGGTAACTTTTTGAGGAGCTAAATGGCAGTGTATTTTTTCTCAGATTTGTTCCCTATGTGATCAAGACCACAAAGCATTCTCTAAAACTGTCATGTTATTTTTCTGTGGTAGTAGTGACTGTGCTTCTTGCAGAGAGACTGCACAGGTAGGCAGCTGGAGAAGAAAAGCCAATGTCACTATTACTGTGGTTTTTAAAATTAGTTTTATCTGCTAGCAGAGTGGAAGAGGAGTGTGTCTGAGGTACTTGTGCAACGCAGATCTTGCTATGAGTGTTCTGGGAAGGGAACACAAACCAATATCTATCTGAAATAATAGCTAAAGTGACACTGTTCATTTTAAACTGGAGTTGGTGAAAGTATCTTTCTTGTTTCCATGATCTCCACATTGAGCAAAATTTATATTACTTTAGGTATTGTTTGCATTATCTCTGAGTCAGTGGTAGAGTCGCAAAACACCAGCTCTGCAGTTTTCCACCAGGTTCACAACAAAGAGATCGGGTCTTGTAATGCATATACTTTGGTCTCTTGTAATGCATATACTTCTCAGTTTTGGGGAAATACTATTTTTGCAGTCACCACTCTTCCCCTGTATATACATACAGTTCTAGTCTGAGTTTTGTTGGTCCGTAGTTATGGGTAATATTCTTGTGTTTAGCTACTTTAGATCTCATTAACGCAGAGCATGGAGTCCCTCTGGTGAAGTCACAAATCCCAATGTTTGTTAGTCCCAAGTTGTGTTGTGGTTTTCTTTTTTTTTTTCCCCTTTCTTTTTTTGTTTCTTTTTGTTTTATTGGAAGGCAATAGAAGAACAAGCTGATAATACTAAAATGCAAATTAACGGCTGCATTGAGCCTTTCCATCTGAGGCTTGTTTACGTTAAGATACACCAAATACCCAAATGTACTTCAGCTATCGCTGTTTAAAGGCTTGTAATGCAGTAGGCATATGCTCTGCTGGATTCTGTTGTATTACAACCACAAGAACTCACTGATGTGGGTTTGCAGAGATGAGTAAATGCTCAGTTTGCTTGTGTATTTTGAGAATAGCATGTTGACCTAGAATTACATAATCTCTGCTGAAGAATAAGTCTCTGTGCACAGTTGCTGTGAATTCCTCTGATGTCTAGTTGGTGTGAGACTGAGCAGGGGAAGAGGGCAACTTCTAAAGAGTTCTGTGAAAATTTATGTCCTGACTCATGGATGGGTACTATATTTGCAAGACATGTTTTCACTGTGTTTTCTTATGTCCTATTTCTTCAGATTTTCCCTTCAGGTTGGAATTTGAGACTCACTTGAATTTTAGATGGGAAGCATATCTGCAGAATAAATTTAAAATTATGAGTCTTTGTTTTCATGGTGTTTTAATTGGCATTTGTGGAGCAGTGTTACAGTCTCAGATAAAATACTAGGTATTTTCATTTTTTATTTAACAGCTGTGGATTGTAGTAGTTTGTTACTTTCTCTAGCTGTTGTGCCAATAGTTTACCCAACAATGTTGTCTGAGAAGTATAAATAAGTTCCTGTTTGTCAATTCATTTTTATAGTGCTCATAAAAAGATGAAGCTTTTAAAAAACAAGTATACCATCTGGAATATATTTATATGTATGCTATATGCCAGAATGATGTGATAGCAGGAAAATAATGATCAGTAGCAAAAATAAAGAGGTGCTATCAATGAGAAAATCTGGTAGGTCAGTGATTGTTGATACAAAGTATATTTTGATCATTGACTGAAAAGAAATATTTATATGATCTCCAGCTTTGGGACACAAATTTTGAATAGGAGTTTCTAGTACATATAGCTCTTAGACCAGTTTAGAAGCAGTGTTCGAAGAAGGGGGCACATTGTAAAGTAAAACTTTGCAGGTAGCTGTGACAGAAGCTATTTGGTCTGATGTCAAGAGAAGATTGAAGGGAGAAAGGAGATTAAGGTGAGATACCAGAGCTGATAGGTGGTAGTTTTGTATGGGTGTGACAAATCCATGAGGCATCTTTCGAACCTGAAAGATGCCTCATGGCCTCCTTGGGGAGGCCACAGGATACTGTCTGCAAGTTCCTGTCTGTTCTTAACATCATGTTTCATGAAAACTTATACCACCTCTTTTTTGAGCATTTATTTTTGAATATGTGTAAGTGTGTTGCTCACTACCACATTTTTGATTATTGACTACTCAACTAATATGTGGTTTCTTTTCCTACAGCTCTTTAGTGCTACAGTAGTTGCATTTTATAAATGTAAAGGGAAGTGTTCATCTGGTCTGACTTCCTTGGATACTATTACCCAGTTATATTTACTCTATCACTCCTGTACTGACTGCAAAAACTGAATTTTGCATAATTGCATCTTGCAAAAGGCATTCTTTCTGGATCTGGAGAGATGAAGAGATTCAAAATCCACCACTACCAATTACTTTTTCCAGTGATTTAACTAATTTGTTCGTGTTGTATTGAAGAGATGGGTATGGGATTGAAGAATAAAGGCAATGGGGGGCATAATAAGAGGACAGCAGCAGAGAATAAAGATACTCCAGCAAATAATCCTTTGGCCTGCCAGAGAGACTTATTTTAGCACATAGAAGAATGTGAGAAGAAAATGTGATACTGTTATGGAGGAAGTGAATGACATGATATAAATTGAAAATGCAATGTGCAAATCCAAATTAATGCAGCTTCTAGCTTATGGACAGTTTGTTACTGAATGTTAGCAAGAGTTGCAAGTAATTTGGAAGGCATCCCATAGTTCCTTAGGTATGGAAGGGATGGTGTGGGAGTTGAAGGTTTTATATTTTGATGGAGTGAACTTGAGTCAAATTTCTGTGCCTTGCTGGTTCAATGTTATAATTATCTTAATAAGGCAAGCCTTAAAAGCAAAAGAAAAGTTCTTTATAGCATGTCTGCAGGTAATTTTTCTCTCTTTGGTTGCAAGATCAGCATTTACTGTAAGCCAAGGAGATGTTATGTTTTCATTAGCCAATTTTGTTCTTGTGGCTCTGCTTTCACAGTCCTTTTTAACATGGGAAATTGGAAACATAAATTACTTTAACTTCTCTACATTTTCAAGAATTCTTTTATTCTTTTTAGTACAGATGAATTTTTCAGTGAGTCATTGAAGATAATCAATCTTGAAATTTCTCGGTTACTGCTAATCTTCTTTTATGCTTGGAAAAATAACATTCATATTTTATTTTTCCTTTGGACACTTTTTAAGCACTTATGAGCAATAAGAGTCTTCTAAAACATTTCCTGATGTAATGTAGAACAGCTGCTAGTGATTAAAACAAAGACAGTTATAATGGAATATTTACTGGTTAAGTTGAAAAGAGCCTAACCAGTAAATAGTGTTATGAGAGACACTAAATTCTTCCAGTGGAAAAACATTGGAGAATTGAAATGTAATTTTGGGTTGAGTCTTTTATCAAGTGTGAGCATCTTATTGAAGCATAGCTGTTGGCATGTTGTTTTCAATGTTTTCTTTAGTTACTGGAATAATAGTTAAAAGGAATTTCAAATGATACTGTTGTTACATACCCACCTGAATGTAGCGTAAGAGCTGTGGTCTCTGAAATTGGTAGAGCTGTCCAGGCATCCACACTGTGCTAGTGTTGGGGTAGGTGGTAACTGATGTAGTTAAAGACTGATCTCGCTTATCATGCTTCTGTGGGTCTTTAGCTGGATGAATTTCTTGTCCATGTGTTGGAACAAGCATTTCTGCTTTCTAGTACTGGAACTTCTGGACTGTAATATCTGCAGAGCCAGACAATTCTTTAGATATTTTCCTGAAAAAAATAAGAGTAAATTGGAGCAGATCTCATTTTACATTATGATTTTTTGCCTGTGTGAACCTTAGAAGGAAATTTAGAAAAGGGTATTGTTCTCTGCTGATGTGAGATGTTGGCTACCAAGTTGGTAGTGCAACTGATACATCAGTGAGATATGAAGAATCTCTAAGAAGGTGCTACCCCCCCCAGTGAAGGAGACAGGACTAAGGGAGGAAGCTCTTCAGGGTGCTTGAGTTTTGCTGGGGTGAGTCAGCTGACAGGCAGGAAATCAGTTTTTTCCAGTTGCTTGTCTTTGCCTGGATGAGGCTGTGGCTGTGTCCCGGTGTGCAGATGGGCTGTGGAGAGCTGTGCTCTTGTGGCTACAGGCAGCTGCTGCAGTGAGAGCTCCTGCAGGCAGGGAAGGGGGGCTTTGTCCAGCAAGTCACAGCTGCTTCCTCAGGGCCTGAAGTGTAAGGGCTCAAACTGGCACTTGGCCTCTGCCATGAAAGGGATTGAGCTACCCTAACAGTAGATGTCTGTGCTTCCTTGTGTCTCACCTCTTTCTGCTGCTTTAGCTTTTTTCAGGACCAGAATGCTGCAGCATTCCTCCTTTCCCAAAGGAGTGACTTACTGCATGATTCCTGATGGGTTATATGGTAACTCTGAAAGTACTCACCCAGTAAGATAAAGGGGCATTAATGGTAAGGAGTTTAACATTTGAACTGGAGGAATGAATAGATATTTCTACTGCTGCCTTCTGTCTCTCGAGTCTGAAGGTTATGGGGAAGGTAGGTGAAATAATTAGCAAAAGCCATTTTTGTGCACGTATCTGTGTCTAAAGATTTTACAACTACAGAATTATTATCTGCTCTTCTCAATTATTCATCTGAATAAGGCAGTGCTACTAAAAGACATATTTCCAACCAAATTTGTTCTCATTTTTGCTGCAGGAAGGTTCAAATTTGCATTCTTTTTATCAAAGGAAGATTAAATATAAATTAATATGGCAGTTCTGTACATATTCAGGAGGTTGATGCTTATATTAAATATTCAAACTTTTAATTCTGAGCTGTTGATTTTAATTCTGGGTTCTTGATTTTTATGGTTTAACCCCAGCTGGTAACTCAGCACCATGTAGCTGTTTGCTCACTCCACCTGAGTGGGATAGGAAAGAGAATTGAAAGAGTAAAAGTGAAAAAACTCCTGATTTGGGTTGAAGACAGTTTAATAGGTAAAGCAAAAGCTGCACACGCAAGCAAAGCAAACCAAGGAATTTATTAACCACTTCCCGTGGACAGGCCGGTATTCAAACCTGGGAAGGCCAAGTTTTCCAGAACACGTAAGAGTGACTTGGGAAGACAAACACCATTACTCCAAACATCCCCCCTATTCCTTCTCTCAGCTTTATATACTGAGCATGATGCCATATGGTGTGGAATGTCCTCTGGGTCATTTGGGGCCAGCTCTCTTGGCTGTGTCCCTTCCCCAACACCATGTGCACCCCCAGCCCACTCACTAGTGGGGTGAGGTGAAAGGCAGAAAAGGCCTTGGGTCAGTGTAAGCCCTGCTCCGCAGAAGCAAAAACATCCCTGTGTTATCAACACTGTTTCTGACACAAATCTGAAAAATAACCCCATACTAGCACCTATGGATAAAATTAATGCTATCTCAGTCAAAACCAAAACACTGGGCTAATACTGTTGCCACAAAATCAGTAAAATAGTGAGCATTTAATTTCAAAATACCCCAGCTACTTAATTTGTTTCAGGACTGAACCCACACTACATATTCTTAATTCTCTTTGGCACTTTCCATCAATTCCTGTAGAACTTCATCTTGCTTGAAATGTGGGCATTTGTGATTCACAGGAAAAGTACCATATGTTGGTGAAAGCCATAACTATATTTGCAAAGAGGTGCTAAGCTCTCAAAGCTCAATACGGTCTATACAGATGTCAGTGATCAAGGTTTACCTTGGGAATGTTTAATGAGTTGGCTCAACCTAATAACAAGCCAGTTGTTTATATATGGGTGACATGAAGTTTTTCACAAGTCTAACTCTATGTTTGAGCATGATGACATTAATATATGGTGACTCAGGTTCTTCAGTCATGAGAGATTATATAGTGGTTAAAGAAATTTAAGGTGATGGGAGAAAACCAGGTTATTTCTAACTATGTACCTGTTACTTGTTTGTTTTCCTCAATTTGTTTTGTTTACGCTGAGCAAATGCTATGAACTCAATTTTAATGCTATGTAAAAGTAATCTTTTTTTATTTACACATAAGTTACTTAAAATTCATTGAGCAATTTTGTGTACTTCAATGTCTGATGTTTGTGAGCTGGGTCTTTGCATTTGCAGAATGATGGAGAGCTGTTGAAGGTGAAAGTTTATGTCTCATAATAAACCACAATGTGAATTTGAGCAGTGGATTCAGGCTTTTTAAACTAACCTTTTTCTTTTTTATTCTTTTGTGTATCTTAAAAAGGAAAAGCTCTAGCTGTTATCTTTGGAGTTCTCTGAAAATGGATGTTCTATCCTGCCTACATCAGTGAATTATAACTGAGTTTCAGTGTCTTGAGACAGACTTCTGCAGTTCTCTTATGTTCAGAAAAGGGACTTAAATCTGTCAGCAAGAGCAGTTTAGGACTATCTATCATCTGCCTTCGTGGGATCCTCTGGAATGTATAGCTACTGCCTAAAAGGACTTGGTACAAAATAGAAATTCAGTGTTTGTGCAGTAGTACCTGGAGCATCTGAATGTCAAACTCTGTCTGATGGAATTGCATTCTTCTCCTATTTTAATAGGATCGCAAGGATAATATAGTTGAATTTTATAGTTGTCATAAGGATAAAGTCAGCAAGTAGATCAGAGATGAATTGGAATTGACCCTGGTTTTTTTTCACTTGAGTAAATGTACTGATTTACTAAGCTACCATCCACTCAGGATTCAGTGTATGACTAAGTTGTGTGACAGGCTGGAGTTGTTTTAAACTTTTCTTTAAAAAATGATGCGTATCTATTATATTTAACCCTCATATGTTTCATATATACAAAGTATATATGTTTATAATGTATAAAGGTACATTATATTCTATAAAATAAAAATTTACGTAAGTTTTGTTTCATATATATGTAGTTCATGTGTATGTGTGTATATATATGAAAAGATACTACCCAAATATTTCTGCCTTTAACATCTTTCCTAAGAAATCTTATGGTTGAATCCCTGAACTCAGCACATTTTATATGGGGTTAATTTTGCTAATGCAAGTGGCAAGAGTCTGATGGATGAGGAGTTTAGTATTTGTGGTATTTCTTACAGTTTCAACTAGCAGTACCAACTCTTTAACAGGAATTTTTTGATGCTTTATGATTGCCTGGAAGATACCCTGTTTTGGAAGGCAATTGGCAAAGGCCACAGGGAAGCAGGGTATACCCCTCTCTCAGGCACTTTTGCTATTGAAGATATTTCATATGATGGTTATAGCATAAACTTATTTTTTACAGGAGGTGTGCCTTACTGTATGTTCCCTTCTCTCTTACTTCCTCTGTGTTGTTTTTAGTGTGACTCTGTCAAATACGGGAGTTAGCTGACTTGGCACAGAGAATTTCTAACTAGTTGGTTTTCTTTGTACAGAAAGATAAATTTGCTACCGGTCTTGTATTTAATCTGAAATGTTGGTCATCAGATCTTCAGGAAAGAGAATGAGTTGATACCATCCTGAACTCATTTTTATATATAATTAAAGCTGCATGCAAAGATTTCCTGTTAATTCCAGGGAACGATGTAGGTGTTTCTGTACCCCACTTCAGGGATTATTGTAACGTAAGCACTACTGCTTACCTTCAGGTGTAGATTGAGATGTAGATTTAGATGGCAGAGGATAGGGTTTATGTTGTGGCTGTATTTGGTAATGAGTAGCTAGATCTGAGGAAAACCGAGTCATCCCTTTTGGGTTATTCAACGAACGTGATTTACTTCTGTGTATGTGCCCTGTGAGGAGAGGCTGAGGGAGATGGGGTTGTTTAGCCTGGAGAAGAGCAGGCTCAGGGGAGACCTCATCACTCTCTACATCTCTACAGACTCTCATCACTCCCCTGAAAGGAGGTTGTAGCCAGGTGGGGGTCGGTCTCTTCTCCTGGGCAGCCAACAGTAAGACAAGAGGGCACAGTCTCAAGCTCTGCCAGGGGAGGTTTAGATTAGATATCAGGAAGAAATTCTTTACAGAGAGGGTTAGTCAGGCACTGGAATGGGCTGCCTTAGGGAGGCGATGGATTCTCCGTCCCTGGAGGTATTTAAGAAGAGACTGGATGTGGCACTCAGTGCCATAGTCTAGTAACTGGGGTGGTAGTGGATCAAGGATTGGACTTGATGATCTCAGAGGTCCTTTCCAACCCATCTGAGTCTATGATTCTGTATGGTTATGGTTAGCAGCTGGAACTTACGCAGATGCCCACTGTGATACAGGAGCAGCAGAAGTCACCTGACTGTTGTTTAACATTAGCTCTAATTACTCACGGGGGAGGGGGGACAGGATTTGAGCTTAGTGGTTTTGTTTTGTTCTAGGCAAATTTCAGAGAAGGTATTGCTCAACTAAAAGGCATATATAGTCATAATATAGAAAAAGTATGTAGAAATAGTAGACATAAGGAGGGAAGGTAAAACCACACTGATATGCAAACAGAAATGGGATTTTCTGTGGCAATTAGAATTCTTTAGTTCTTCTGGGACATGAGCTAATTTAAAATGTGTTGATTATTAATACTTCACCTTTTTATTGTATTCTTACCTTGCTTTGGATATGCTAATGGCAGTTAAGCCAGTGAAACCTACTTTCTCTTTTATCAGAAAGCTGCTGCAGTTGTTAGACATTATTTTGTGAACATCTGTCACTTATAATATTGAGTTGGCAACCCCCCAAACTGTTAATGAATAAATGAATTCTAAGATCTAAATGGGCTGTGCTTGTATTGGAAAGCTTTGGTGGCTAGCTGAGAGCACTTCTAAATATTGGGTCTAGACTAATTAGGTTATTCTGATATATGAGTTGTTGATGAAAGCACTTAAAAGTTCAGTTGAAAGAATATTCAAACAAACAACAACAACAAACCCTACCCAAGAACTCCCTCTTGAGCTTCATTGAGAAGTATTGCTAATCCCAGCTGTGTAGTCAGAGTAATGTGCCAGCTGTCCCAGACCTGGATTTGACAGCTGCCTAGTATAGGCAGAGTGATGAGTGGTAGACAACCACAGAGTCATCCCTTTTGGGTTATTTTTGATGCTGTCTGGGGCGGGAGAGAAGGGAAGGTGCATAAAATATTGTTTTTTGTAATGGCTGCTCAGCACAGAATGAGGAAACAGTGAGACAGCAGCAGTATCCTGTATTCTCCACATAGGCTTTGCCAAACTGAGTGCATCAAAGTGCTGCATGGAATAAATGTGATTTTTTTGGGAGATGATCTATTCAGTTCTTGAAGATATAAAAGAGGGTAATTTTTTTTTTCAGTCTATTCAAAGCATTCAGATATATGGGCTAAGGTGGATGAAACATTTTGAGTAGACTCAGAGGTGAAAAAAGGTAACTGCTTCAGAAGGAAAGTTTTGTTTAGGAAGTGTCAGAGACCTTTCTGCACTGCCTGGGGCAGGTTAGCAAATCTTTCTGTCTCTTTTGAAAAGCATTTAATATACATGGTGATGCTTAAATGGTTATTCCTCTAAGTGCATTCACAGATGATTAGAGGGATGGAGCACCTCTCCTTCAAGGAAGAGCTGGAGTTGTTCAGCCTCGAAAAGAGAAGATTTCTTAGTTGCCTAATTCTGACCTTCCAGTACCTGAAGGGAGCCTACAGAAAAGATGGAGAGGGACTATTTACAAGAGCATGTAGTGATAGGACAAGGGGGAATGGATTAAAACTAAAAGAAAGTAGGTTTAGATTAGATACTAAGAAAAATAAGTTTTACTGTAAGGTTGGTGAGGCACTGGAATAGGTTCCCGAGAGAAAGGGTGGATGCCCCATCCCTGGAAGTATTTAAGGCCTGGTCAAACAGAACTCTGAGCAGTCTGGTCTAGGGAAATGTGTCCTTGCCCATGGTAGGGGGATTGGATATAGATGATCTTTAATCTTCCAACTGAAGTCATTCTGTGATTTAACGGAAACCTCATGCTTGACTTGCAGAACAGTATTATGGTTAGAAATGAAGTACTAGAAGTCTGGAATAAAATATGTAAAATATATAGTAGTACTGAAGGCCAGTGGCATCCTGGCCTGTATCCACAATAGTGTGGCCAGCAAGACCAAGGCAGTGACCATCCCTCTCTACCCAGCACTGATGAGGCTGCACTTCAAATTTTGTGTTCAGTTTTGGGCCTCTACGTGCAAGAAAGGCATTGAGGTGCTGGAGTGTGTCCAAAGACGGGCAGTGAAGCTGGTGAAGGGTCTGGAGCATGAGTCTGATGAGAGCAGCTGAGGGAGCTGGGGCTGTTTAGCCTGGAGAAAAGGAGGCTCAGGGGGGGGCTTCATCATTCTCTACAACTCCCTGAAAAGAGGTTGTAGCCAGGTGGGGGTTGGTGTCTTCTCCCATGTAACAAGGGACGGAACAAGAGGAAGCAACCTAAAGTTGCGCCAGGAGAGGTTTAAATTAGATATTAGGAAAATTTTCTTCCCAGAAAGGGTTGTCAAACACTGAAGTAGGCTGCCCATGGAAGTGGTGGAGTCACCATCCCTGGAGGTATTTAAAAAACATGTAGATGTGGTGCTCAGGGACACGGTTTAGTGGACCCAACAGTACTGAGTTAATGGTTGGACTTAATGATATTAAAGGTCTTTCTTTTCCAACCTGAATGATTTTATGGTTCTGTGGTTCTATAAATCAGCTCAGTGACACAGGCATCTTACTTGCCAATGAAAGTAATACCTTGACCTTGGCAACTAGAATATTCATGAATTGGAAAACAAATCTGATCTTACATGTATGCTTAAGTGGTGAGGCTGACAGACTGCTGTATGTGCATTGACTTTTGTAGCATCCCAAGTACTCAAGCAAGGTATGCTCCTGTGTGGGTAGTTTGGAAATCTGAATGCTCCTCTCTCTCAACAGCATCAGTTCCCCCAAAAACACAACTCAGAAAATGTTTATTCTTTTTGCATGGACTTGCATCTTAATCTCATTCAGCTTATCTGACCTGTGCCCCATGCTTTTGAAATAGAGTTGATACTTGCATCTGAAACAGGAAATATATATATATAGGAAATGTAATATATAAAATACATTTGTGTAACCAAACATGTGGTGATTCTTATCTCAGAAATGCTTCTCAATGGCTGTGACAGAAGCCAGCTTGCAGTACCTATTGGTGCATTTCATTGCATTCACTTGAGTGTGAAGATGTACTTCAAATAACCCTAAAGTTTTAAAGCACTTTGCTTGTCCAGATTTTTAACAAATAATTGAGTTTGTGATTTTGTACTTTATGAAGACTCCATGAGTATACTTGCCTTGGCAATATGTCCCAAGAGATTCTTTATTATTTCTTGAATGACAATCTAAGTGCTGCACTCAACCACCCTAATGAGTGAGCTGAGCACGTGACTGGGGAACAGAGCTGTTACTGACAACCTGTTCCCTTTAGATTTGGTTAGGGCAGTAAATAAAAGGTACATAATTTGCATAAACCTATTAAGTGGTATTCTCAAGGGGAGTATCAATAATTTCCAGTGCTGTTTTCAGTGCTGACAGTTGATCCATTTACAAATTAGATATTGAAAAGTGTTCCAGTGGAAGGATAAGGTAGAGTGGCTTGTGGCTATGACACAGCAGTGTCAGGAAAATGCAGAAGGCGTGAGTCCTCCTGTGAGTAGTGAGTGCCCAGTCTGATATATTGGTGGAGTGAATGGACAAACAATCTATACCAGTACTGTTGTTCGAAGAGTAAGGTCATTTCAAATATTTCAATACAGATGAAAAGAGATTAATGAGCACAGTATAAATTACATCTGAATATCAGTTTTAACTTGAGTGTATACAGATGCTTGTTTCTGCATAAAACAAGCCAAAATTAATCACAATGAAATTGAACATATGTTATTTGCACTGGCTTGTTTAAATCTGTTTCACAACAAACATGAACAACTCAAATTTGTATGGAGAAGAAATGCTTTTGTGCTTTACGGTGTTTCTTTGAGTGGCAGATTGAAAAAAGTTCAATACATCATCCTTGTAAAATAGAAACTTCTGTATTCTGTCTATTTAAAAAGAGAGTCATAGAGTAACTTAACTTGGTAAAGGTCTGTGAAAAGGCAAAAGTAAATTTTCCTTTAAATTTTTTGACACTGTTTTCAGTTTCTCATTTCGATGTTCCCTATACAAGGCCTCACATTGTGTTACCTTAGCATTCCAGAGGGTGACACAGTGGTAAGGTAGGCCAAAGTTTGTGTGTGACTGTATCTCCCAAAAATAAAAATAATTTGTTAATAAGAACAGTTATGAAATATGTATATCAAAATCCTCCTTTTTTGTTCAGAGATGGAAAATTAGTGTGGCCTGGATCATGGTGATGTCAATATGTGCTCCAAGTACAGCTTTAACATTTGTTTAGGGTGTCTCAGAAGCAAATGTTTGGTCTTTCTTGTCTTTTACCATGAATGTGTAAAAGGGATTTCTGTAGTTTTTGCAAGTGTTGAGTGGTATAGAAAAATGAGGTCTAGAGACACAGAGAGAAAAGATTTGTACTGTATTAAACCCCTTCATTATTCTAAAAAAATATTTGTCATAGCTTAAAAAGCAGAGTTTAATTTTCAGAATAGTAAAAATGTTATTCAAAGTCAACGGTGCATTGTGTTCCAAGGGTTTGACATTATTATTTTATTAATGCCGTGTAATTAAAATGACAAATGGAAAATTAGGACTTGGCATTTGGGAATAGTTTTATTGATATAATCCATGATATATTTTGCATGCTTATTCAACCTGCAAGTGTGCATAACTTCTTAGGCTTTTGCCCAGTTGTTGTAACTTAAATTAATGAAAGCTTTATCAAAAGATGCTATGGAAGAGCTAGTAGTAGGTATTGACTTTGTGGTAATGATTCAAACTGTAATTATCTCTGGTATTTTCACACATTGTGAAATATTTGTATAGAGGTCACAGAAATATTTTAGCAAGTACAGTGTATATTTGTTGAATGCTTTCTGATTTGAAAATGTGGTGTTTTTATGCCCAGAACTATTGTCAGGTTGCAGCAGTTTTCTGTTCTGTGCTAATGAAACTGGCAGCTTTGACTGAGTGTTGCAGTGCAGTCAACAGAATTGTAGTTTGTCATTTGAGACTGTCTTGCTTCCAGCATGGAAATTCTTGCAGCAGGAGGAGCTCTAGGCTCTGCCAGTGTGCCAGCCTAGCTAAGGTTTGCCTGCCGTTCTTTACCTTAAATGGCAGGATTGTTAGGATAAAGGCTGTCGTTCATTTAAGCACTTGCTTCATCTCTACTGGAATTCTCAAACCTGTACAGTATCAAGGTAAAATATTTTTAAAAGTGAGTATTTTGAGAACAGTCAATTTGGCAAACAATCAATCACTGGAGCAATGTTCCCCACTGCTGAATGTTTTCAAGAGGTGTCTGGAGAACATGCTAGATAATCCCATGTTGGCTCTTTTTCCTGTAAGAAGTTGGATGAGATGGTGTTTTGTGGTCCTTCCTGATTCTATTTTGAAATGGTTATGTGGCAGATTGGTAATACACCTGATGGACAGGTACGTACACTAAGGAGTATCAGGAGCATCCCAAAGTATAGCTGGGGTCCCAGGCATCAGCTGTTCAGCACAGTGACTTCACCTTGCAGCATAACCACTGCTGCTGGATGCCTCACATGTTCAGCGGTCAGCTCCTGATTTCTGGTGTGGCACTTCAGGGTGAAGCAATACACTTTGATAAGACGAAAACCTTGTGGTTGTACTCTGCAAAAATTCTAGAGCTGATGATTGAGCAGCTTTATACATTAATGTGGCATGAACATGACAGGCAACACAGCCAACCTCAAATTGTCCTAAGCTGAGACACCGCTGTCCCCAGTCATTAGGGGTCTGATAAGAAAAAGTGAGTAAGCCTGACACACGGACTTGCTCCAGAGTTGCTTAATCCATCATCTCCTCTACTGTAGTGATGCAGTCAAAAAGCAAATATTACTGCTGATGTCAGAAGAGTTCTGGAATGGATTTTAGGATTACTGAGTTGCTCCTTTTTTTCTTGACTTTGTGTCTGGCTTCAAGTAGAAATTGAAACTGGTGCAGGCAACTGCACATACTGGTTTAGATGCAGGTGCAAATGATTGAATTGAGGTTGTAGACTCAAAAGTTAAGTAAAAGGGAACAGAGTTTTGTTTCTTCAGGTTGCCATTTTTCACCATTTTTCTTATATGGCTGTCTTCAGGAGACTGGGGATGGTGGTGAGTATATTTAAAAAAAACAAAAAAAAAGTTTTGGAAAAACCTTCAGAATTACTAGACTGCCTCTAAAGTAGAAAATGTTGTAATTTTTTTTATACTTTTTATTATGAAAACAGGAAAAGAACTTATTTTTCCTTCGAAGACTTTAAGGAATTACAGGAATAGTTAAATTTCAAAATTATTGTGAAGCTGGTTAAGTAAAAGGATCTTTAAGGTAACTTATCACTTTTAAAAAGAGAGTATTCATCCCTGTACATGCTTTATTCTTTTTGAATGTAATGTTTTGAAATATTTGTGTGCAAATGAGTTTAAAACAAAAGGGATTTTCTTTTGTTTTCCTGAGATTGTGTGGATTTCAGCACTAAGATGGAATGATTTGCATGTTCATTACAGCACATACACTTGCTAGTGACACACATGACTCTGTAGAAGGGTGGTTGGGAAAACCTGAAGTAATCATGATCAAATCTGCAAAGTTAATTTTGCTGACTCATTTACTTGAAGGAATGATGTATCATTAAAACATGGGACTGATGACATGTGGTGAATCTTCCCTGTGTTGGTCTTAAACAGCATAACTTACTCTGCTGCGATTTTCTTTATTCCATAGAACAATTAGAACAAATTTTCCTCAGTCATGGTGTGCTGATTCAGTAGAGGACTTACCTATCCCTGTGTTGAGTCAACAAACTAAGAACCCAGTCAGGAGCTCACCTTTGAAGGCAAATTGTGCTTTATAAGTGCTGCTGTACTTGTTCTGAGGAGTTTTTCAAGTGGTACTTCAGTGTTTTAAGGGGGCACTTAGAGCTACTACAGAGAACCACACAGGTTTGATTGTATTTTCAGAGCATTTAGTGAAGTCTCTATTCCTTTAAACGATGCCTTTATATTAATAGAAATTAAATGACAGGGCCAGGGTGGGTCCTTAGTGAAATTCCCAGACCCTCAAGTTCATTGTAGGCCCAGAACTAGTCTTAAAACACTATTGTAATTTTTAGACCTTCTCCCATCCCCAGTGATGAACCTAGAGACATAAATTAGACAGTTCATTTAAATTGCCTTTAGCTCTGTCTATTCAAGAAGCAGCAGAATACCTTTTTGTGTAAATGAAAGCAAATATTAGTTTGCATCCCCTAAACCTATGTCAGTGCAAGCAAGTTTGGTAGTGCATGGCAATAATGCCTGCATGGCATAATAGATGTTTAATTTGGGACCTTTTTTACTCATAAATACTGAAAATGTAGCTGATTTTAAACTGATTGGAAGTTTAACTGTACAAAACAAAACTGAAAACTAGGGATGATGTTTTCTTAATTAGATGAAAACATGATTCCATTATGAGAAAATTGTTTTTAATAGAAGTTATTGATATTTGAGAAGATTATAAGATAAAAGAAAAACTGTACATCTTCTGGTATAGTGTCTTGGTTTTCCTCTTAACCCTGGAACTTTTAATGAGTTTAAAAGAAAAATAGGTTCTTTATCTTGTTCTTGCTGTTAATTTTGCCAAGAGGAGGTGATTTGTACTGAAATTATATATATATATATATATACACACACACACACACATTATAGATGCTAAGGGATCTTTTTTTGGTCAAGACCTGATGTGTAGCTCAAGTGTTTTATTCAGTTTGCAGATTAGCTGCATAGTTTGTGTTTTGCTTTCTTAGAAAACCTGCCCTTCTTATTCTGAATCCTTACATCAATCATTTGGTGATTGTCCTCTCAGTTTAAAAAGATGAGTGAGCATTGGCTTCAGTATTGAGGTGTCAAAGTTGTCCATTGCATGTGGAATGAGACTTAACCTGACTGATTTCCACCTCATATTTCTCTGCAGTTAATGTTTGTGTGTCTTCTGCAAGGGTCCACTGTGGGCTTCGTAGGTCCCCCTATCACGTGTGCAAACCAAGTCCCTTGAGATGGTGTGGGACAGGGAAGAGAGAATGTGGTGTGACCCCACTGCACTATGGGAGCCTGTGGGGAGCCAGCTCAGCCCTCTCACCAACTGCTCTGGCCTCTTGGGTGTCCCTTGTGCAAGAAGCATCAGTTGTAGAATATTTTTGTTGGCCTTGTTTGCTGGGAAAGAAATCTGGTAAGAGGTCTGAACTAGTACCTTCTGTTTGAAATAGTGACAAGCATTTTCACTGATAGGAGCATAGCTTTCAATTTCTGCAAGGTTATAAAGTACTGTCATGTGTTTCATGAATGTATGACTTGAAGTATGTTTATTGTATAGGATAGAGAGATACTGATTATATAAGTAGATTCTAAAGGCCACTGCTTGCTTGACTGTTTACCATTACAGGATGCTCATCAGATTAAGCTTCAAAATATGCAATATGAATTAATTTTTTTCTGACTATATGACATGTTTTATATAGACAAACTATAAATGGAAGAGTAGAAGTCTGACAAAGCACACTCTGCCCATAGAAAACACCAAGAGTTTTAGTAATCTGAAATGCTCTTCTCTCCTTGCATTAGGAAACATGACAACTTTGAGCATCTAGTCCTTAAGCATTCATGCTCACTCTCTACCTATTCCAGGATCGCTTTGTTTTCTTGGGAATTATCTACCATATCAGGATCCTGCTTAATTGAGATCTAATAAGGGCATGTCCTAACATAGTTTGCTTAATTCCAGATATATCACTATCAACCTTTCTGGCAGGGCACCCTGGTAACACAGATGTGTCTCATTCATGTGAATAAATTCCATCTCTAGTGTATTGCCTTTGTTTCTTCAAAATCCTCAGATCCTATTTTGTTTAGTATCTACTGTTGGATACTTCAGCAGACCTAATTCATGTACATAAGGGTGAATTTTGTGATGAGCCAAGTGATTATGGATTAGTTTCCTGGGAACTAATGTTGCAGTTGGAAGAATAATCTTTGTCAGCAGGTTGCAAGGCTTTTTTTGGTGTGTTCATGAATTTGGCTGGCAAATACTGCGTGATGCTGTCAGTGGTCTCCAGCCCTTAAATGATTGTTTCCACTAAAATATAGATCACTATGTTAACACTTTCTCCCACATGTGACAGCACGTAGGCAGGCTGTGTTCTGCAAAATACCGTATACCAAGCTGGCACTGTGAGGGGACAAGTGGGGACGTATGAACTGGGAAGACACTTAAAATCTGTGAAATTTGTTGTCTCCTTTCTTCCTGATAGAGTGGAAGAACAGAATAATCTGTGTCTGTGGCTGCTGAGGGAAGTAGTGTAATGCAGTAAGAGTGGATGTGTAGAGCAGCCACCATGTTTACACTATACTGGTGTGGGCTTTGACACTGGGGCTGATCCTGTCTGTTGCGGTGGATTGACTGCCCATAGGCAGTCAGAGCATGTAAGGTGCACTCCTAGGGCATCTGAAACTCTTGTTTCCTCCAATAGGAATCCATTTTGTGTGCTCTGAGACTGCTGTGATGTGCCCATCAAAACATGATAGATAGGAATGATCAGATACACTCTGTAATGCTGATAGTCTATTTTTGTGGCTTAGTTTAAATGATATCTTCATAGCACATATTTTTTGTTGAGTAACTTTCCTTTCTGCTTATTCCTGATTAACACTGATGTTTATTCAGCACAAAAGTCATGTGATCTCCCATACCAATTTACTTTCATTCTTAGTAGAGTATAAATTAGATGAGTATGTGTATATGCATACCCAGAAATGTGTATGCACATACTTATGGTGAACAGTCTGTGTGTCAGTTTGTTACAGTTGGTTTCCTCTGGCCCAGTAGAGTCCTGATAGTGATTAAGGAGGGCATTCAGGATGGAGACATGTCCCAGTATTAATGATTAACAGCACATGCTTGGTAATGTCTTTCTTGCACTGAAACAGACTGTGACTATTGTCCTCTTCAGGTCGATGCTGCATTCTTCAGGACCAGGTTGTCTTTCTTTCCCTGCAAATGAGAAGGAGTTCATTGTGCTTAGACAGGCTTTTGGGGGAATCTCTTCATGACTTACGGCTCTCATTAGTCCTTGCCTTATGAGGTTGCTTCAAACAGTGGAATATAGTGTCTTCTAAGTGTACTGTTCTCTCCTATAAGGTCGGTGTCTTTTCGGTGCATGTTTATGCAGTTAGTAATGCAGGTCTCATTTTTGATATTAAGATGTTACTGTAATGTGACTTCTACTTTAAAGGAGACAAGGATTTATACTTGTTTGCTCTAATTCAGTTATGAATCTTCAGATGTAAAATTTGAATACCCAAAGCTCCTATTAGGTATTCATTTGAAATTCTGTTCTTCAAAGCTCTTAAAACAAAAGACTGGGATCAAAATGAAAAACAGTTTCTCAGCATGCTCAGCGCCAATCAGTGCATCCAGAAGTGGAGCTTACAGTCTACCTTGAACAGTTCTACCTTGTTCTAACCTTGAACAGTCCACATCAGTGTATTTCATGGAATTTAGGCATCCACAGCAATATGAAACCATGCTACTTCTCCAGCTGCATGTGTGACTTTCCAAGAATGAAGATGACACTGCCTTGTGGTATCAGCCAAATGGGAATCATCTGCAAAGTTGGCCAGTAATGGGATTCTGGGAGCTAAGCAGCTGGTTTTCAGTATTTTACTTGAGGATTTGTTAGGATCAAGTAAAACTATCAAGTCTGGTCAAGCATTTGATCTTTTACTCAGGAATGCTTGTCAATGCTGGCGATAGGAAAAAAAAACAGGGAAAATTTCTACAGCCAGTACCTCCAGATGACACAGGAATTGCAGTAATAAGAATTTGGAGACTTCCTTAAGGTCTCCTTTAGCACTAAAATCTGCCACAGTTTTTACGGGGAAGATAGAGCAGATGATGTCACTTATCTAGTCCTTGAAGTATAGATACATCACTGGAGGCAAGGGAGAAATTAAGTCTCTAGTTCTGGACAGTGACACCAAATTTTAAATGTTATTAGCTATCTGATGCAGTTTAGAAAATAGCATAGTTTGAATTGAATTGTTCTACAAATTAAATTTATTGTACAAAAAGGTATATTTCTAGAACACAGCTAGAAGGCAAGAAGATTCTAGTATCAGATCTGTGTTGAAACAGTATTGGGTTTGTCAAGTCTTCTTATCCTTATCTCTCTTCCTGAATGTAACTATTATTTCTACTCTGCAAGGTCACGCTGCATCTTCTGTGCAACCAGGATATTTGTCACTATACAGTCCTTCAAAGTTTTTTCCTTCATCTCTCTTCTTTTAACTCTTTCCTTTATTTGGTTGAGGTTCATGGATTCAGAGCTTGTTTGTTATGAACTGTTGAAATCTAAGAGTTTTATCATGGAAACTTTTTTTAGAAATACACTCTTGGAATGGACTCAGATCTCAGGATTCAGGTTTCTGTGATTGCATGTAGAAGCAACATCATCTTTTTTTTTCTTTTTCTTTTTTTTACCTTTCTTTTCCTCCCCTTCCCCCTCTTTCGCAGTTTCGTCTCAGGACAGGCTTAGGCTTCTTGGCTGAATTATTGTTTGGGAAGCCATACTTTTATTTCTCTAATGATTAAATATGTCTTGTGCTTTATAACCTTCTGATTTTTATTTGATATTTAATTTATATCTACCTGTTCCTCTTCAGGCTTCATTTTAAAAACGAAATAACTTAAATATCTAATTTACTCTTGGTATTTTAAGGGCAGATTGTTTAATTTTGTGTGAAGAAGAGTTTTTTAGGGGGTTTATTATATTACACACCCTCATCCCTGTGGTATATTTAACATGTGGGATTTGTTTATGGTTGCTCTGTACTGTAGTTGCTCCAGACTTCTGATTATCTGTCTTGCTTTCTTCTGTATCTCTTGTAAAGTGTCCATGTCCCTGAGGCAATATGATCAGAGCAGATGTAGCTATCAGAATCAGTGTATCATGAATAAAGATATTGCTTAGTGTTCTGTTTTGTTCTTGATTTATTTCCTTTTTTATTGCATTTAAGTGATTAGCTCATGTTTGAAAAATTATGCACAGTAATTTGAGGTCTGTAAGTGGGTGATATGGGTAGTGTAAAATTCATGAGTGTGTGGATAATGCTGTATAATCATTTTTCTGCATTATTTTGTGTTTTCTGTAACTCAGTACATCATTCTATTAACAAGTTGTTCAGTATCACTGTGGGTCTTCTCAGTAAGTTTATTGTTGACAGATTTTTCTAACCCTGCTTATTCACCTTTGTTTCAAAATTTTTTGGGAATATGTGGAGTGGTATAGATCATAGCTGAAATTCTTGGAAGTTTCTGTTAACAGCCTTCCCATGTTATGAAAAACATCCTTCACTCTTACATAAATCAACACTTTATCAATGTATAAGGGGGTCTACCCTCTTACCCTGCAGTTTCTCATCCCTTTTTGTTTTTCCCAGGTCTTTCCAGGCTGTGGCTTCCTCCCTGATATTTTTCCTCATCAAATATAATTATAGTCTAGGCTTTGTGCAAAGGCAAGCAATTTGAATTCTGAAAACAGCAGTGCCAAGACTGATATTTCAATTGCCAGAGTGATAAATGTGGGTAGGGGGAAGCTGAGAAGCGAACTAGTGGGATGCAGACGGAAACTCCTCTTAGGGGGAAGCGGCTGCAGGAGGGATGGGCGGCCGTGCCAGGAAGAGCTGGGCTGCACTGAGCCTCTTGGTAGGAGTTTGCTGAGCAGGACTGGAGGCAAATAATCATAGCTGGAGGCAGATAACCCTGAGAGCAGCTGAGGGCCTAGAGATGGACAGCAACCAGCCAGGCAGGTTTAGCTTCTTTAGGTGTTTTTGCAGTTCCTCTCCTCACCTTGTAAAATTTTCGCTTTTTTTCTCTTTTCTACTGCAAACAAGTTGATAAGACTTCAGTTTGTCAGCAGTTCCCTCCTCCCTCCAACTGTTCAGACTACCATACCTTTCCACAGACAATTTTTGACTTTTTCTTTTCTCTCTTCCGGTATGCTTAGGGGGTCTCAAACGCACAGTGGCAGCTGCTGGTGTTATTTTGGGAGGTTCATTCATAGGCTACTTATGCTATCACTTGCTTGTGCCACCTACAGGTCTTTTTAGGCTGTGCTTAAGGGACAGGTAGCTTCCTTAGCAGGCCTCTCTTAAGCTTTCAAGAACACCTCCATGCTATGTTCAGTACAGCTAGATGACTGGTAGCTGAATTACACTAGCGCTTCTTCTTCAACTTAAGTAGTGAATTTCCATAGAGCACTCTATCGAAAACTTTATTGAACAACAAGTTTTTCTGCATTTCTGTTCTTGAAACAATTTCTTTGATGACTGGAAAAATAGGTTTGGCCTGGCATCTTTGGTCAACCCCTGCTGAATCTTGTCCTGTTTTATATTTTCATGTCCTTTGTTACTGTTTACACCAAATGTTGTTCCAGATTATTTCCATCCCACTGAGTCACCTGGTGGTAGTTGCTCTATTTCCCTTGGGCTCCATTTGTTACTATGCTGTATTGTTCTGAAAGCACATTCAGATATTCTGTAATCCTTTATTCTTCCTGCATAACAACTCCGCTACTATTGTTTGTATGCAGTCCTAGGAATCAGTTTGATTTTAGTCCCATTAGACAACTTGTATGATGATTTTTTCTCAGTTGGGTCCCTGTTTCAGTTCCTTGTAGAGTTCCCGGTAAGTTGCCTTGTAATGGTTATTTATTCAGGTGACTGTATATCCTACAGGATTGGTTTTGCTTAGATATATATTAGAATTTCACATTTGTTGGTAAAAGATCTTTTCTAATGAAGGTGATCTGTCCTCCAGCTGGTCTCTAGTTGCTTACTTTCTCAGCCTGTCCTTTCAGGGCTTTAATTTTTCATGCTCAAAGTATCCAAGGCAGTAGATGCCAGAGCTTATGACACTAATACTCCACATCTGGGAAGTATAGGTCCAGAGGGACGCGTTCCTGGAAAAATGAAACACCATCTTCAGGGACCTCAGACTAAAGTCGAATCTTGTCTGCTACTACTCTGATTGGTTAGTATTTGCAGTTCCCAAAAAACTATTTTCCTAAAATGCAAACTGATAGTTTTTACTTTTGTTTTTACTTGGGTCTTATTTCTTTAGCATGTTACAACAGGAATATGCTCTGATTTTTCTGTCAGCTTTCTGTAGTGCCTGGGGGACAGAAAATGAGATTTCTTTCTGTGTGTTTCAGATCAGGCATTATTAACCGTTAATGGCCAAGGATGGCAATAAAAAAACCCAAACCACAAGAAAAGAGCATTCAGTAAGAAAGTTACAATCTGTTAATTTTCGTAATAATTGAATAATCCTTTATTTCACATAGCCACCAAATAGCATGATATACTTAATCACAAACTCTGTAGGCTGTTTATTACTTACTTATTGAAAAGTTTATTCAATGTCATACCCCTGTTTTCTGTCCCTGAATTTTATTTTGGCCTCCTGAAAATTGGGTGGTGGTTTTTTTCTGTTTTAGTAGTTTGATAATGGCACATTGTGTTTTGTTAAAAACTGTACTAAATAATCCCCTTCTGGTTTTTTTTAACCTTCTTTTCTTAATTATTTTTGTATTAGATCTAAGTGACAATGTAGTTATATTAAAATGGTCCAAAATTAGGAGCTTTTCCCAGACCGTCCAAATAAATCCACAGGAACGTGATCATTGTACTTGCTATAAACAAGTAAGCATCTTTGTCATTGGCTGTACACACTAACATTCAAATCTGCTTTTAACAGATCATGAATCTCTGTGTTGCAAATGAATGTAGAATGTAAATTGAATGTAGAATGCAAAAAGAAATTTTTAACTTTCAGTTTATCTCTACTGGTGTGTCTCCTTATACTCCATGTATTCCCGTCTCAACTGATGTGCCTTTAACCTTTGGTGTACCTCTCACATTTATTTGCTCATTTGTTTACCTCCAGCTTAGCATATTTTTNTGTTGCAAATGAATGTAGAATGTAAATTGAATGTAGAATGCAAAAAGAAATTTTTAACTTTCAGTTTATCTCTACTGGTGTGTCTCCTTATACTCCATGTATTCCTGTCTCAACTGATGTGCCTTTAACCTTTGGTGTACCTCTCACATTTATTTGCTCATTTGTTTACCTCCAGCTTAGCATATTTTTTTATAACCTTCCTGTGTATAAAACAGGAAAGTCTTTCAGTAAAACCTGCTTTACAGTTTAGCTCTGTACTACTGTGTTGCTTTTGAGAAAAGGTGTTTTGTTTTTTTTTCTTTTTCCCCTCTTGCCACATTTTCTGCCTATGGAAGTTGATTTGGTCTCTTATGAGCTAATGCTTTGATTCAAAACAGCTCTACTGCTCTGTGGTGCTACATCTTAATCTTATTCCCTTTCTGATTGGACCTTATTATTAAATCTTCATTTCCTTTTTGTTTTTCATCTCTCAGTTTGTATGTTTTCCCAGTTTTCTTCTTGTTTAAAAGAATTTTTAAAAAGTCATTCTAAGAAACAATAATACTATAAGTAGTATATATAGAAGTAGCAGACAAGCAAATGCATGAAATGTTTTGGGGTAAATTTATATTTAGAGAATGAAAAGGAATTTCAGAAGATACCTGTTTGGAGTAATGCTTTTTGTTGTGGTTTTTTTTTTTTTTTCAATGCCTTTTATTCTCAGAGCTTACTATTTGACTGCTGAGCTTCTTATTTACTTTGTTATGTAACCCCCATTTGCTGAAATTTGCATTTCTGCCTTCATGAATATATTATTTTTTGGAAACATTTTGGTCAATGAAAAGCTTTATTAAAATTACTATTTTTTTAGGAAATATGTTGCTGGAGGCTCCGAAAGAAACAATACCCTTCAGTTTTTAAGCTTTGGCATTTCTGAAGTATTTATTTCTCTAACAAATATTTGTAGAGAAGTGGAATAATAGGATATTAAAGTCAGAATAAAAGTTGCTTTACAGATATAATTTGAAAGGAATCTAAGGTATTAGAGTAAATAGCTGCAGTATCACAACCTTCATTAAATGATTCACAGGCAAAAGACAGTAATAGATTTTTAAGCATAAAGCTTGCATCGGTTAGAGGTTAGCAGTTTGCATTTGAAAAAACCAGACTGATATAAAGGCTTAACACATGCAGCTTCCTTTTTAGCTGCGTATTAAAATAACTGATAAAATGTTTTCTATGAGTTCTATGACTTGCTTTCATCTGTCTTAGCCATGTATTTCACTAATGTAGAGCGATATTTTAGAGTAATTTGGTAATGGCTCAGCAATAAGGTGGTGTCTGATCTGGAAATAATGGTTGTGCATTTGATGTTCTGTTTTCTTACATAGCACAGCACCCAGGACACAGCTAATGAGGACTTGTGAACTGTAAAGAAGGCTGGGACACAAAGGAGATGTGCTGGTTCACAGCGGTGCTCACCCAGTGGCACAGTAAATGAGTATTTTCTTTGCAGACTGCAGCTGCTGCCAAGTAACACCGGAGAAACTGTAGGCGATGAGCACTTACTGTAATTGCAACAACGAGGAAGCAACAGGATAAAAATAAACACCTCATATTTCACTGTAGCAATGGAGATTTTTGTGTCCTAGGAGCAATGGGAATCTTCTATCCGCACATAGTTTGGGCTGAGTCCAGTAAAATCTAGTGAAGCATTTCAGCTCCAAAATACATTTAAGTTGCTGATTCCTGAGTTTTGTTCCATGGACCAACACTAATCCTTGAGGTTTATGGAATGAGGCAAACTGAAGACTGAGTGGCATTGGAGGAAGTGGAGAGGCAAGATAATGAAAAGGATAGAGTGTCCATCTTGAATTCTTTATTTTATCAGTTGTTCTTCAACGTGATGTAGAAGTCTTGCATTTGAAGGCAGGGGAGCACTAAAAATCTGTTTCCTTTAATAACTAAATCAAGAAAACATAATATGATTTGTGGATGTTAATAACACACATTTTAAAATGGTCTACGCACAGTCCTGATTAAATGTGATTTATATTTTGTTTAGTGTAGATTATAAAATAGCTAAAGGGTGGGACTTCATTGCACTTAACATATTACATATGTGTCATAGCAGATCCGCCAGTTTAAGGTGAGAAAACAGGTGGACACAAAAGACAGATGGGGAAACACAAGGTGATGGAGACAATTATGAGTGTTGTAATAAGCTGCAGTTGCTGTTTGCCATCTGCCCAGGTACAGAGAGAAATTTCGTAATATCATTTTCTATTGTATTGCACTATTTCTTATTCTGCCTTAAGGGTGTAGCAGTGCACTTCTTTTTATATAATTAAATACCTGGGCGGTGTTGGTTGGTAAAATTTATTATGGTGATAGAGAATTGTTCCTCAGCTCTCATCTGTGTTCAGCACCCATATTTGTGAGTGCCTGGGACTTTACTGGAATTACAGTTGGTAAGGGGATATCAGTGAATGTTGATCTTCTAATAATAACAATAATCCAGTAAAATTTGTTCCAATCTTGCAATGAAGTATATTTTTGCTGCATTACTGTTTAGACTGATATTTTTTAGGGTTTTTTTACTCTGACTACTAAGCTGACAGTATATCATACAGAGCAAAAGTACTAAGGACATAAATGAGTGCGCTTCTGTCTTATATGTGGCATGGCCAAGTTTTGCCTCAATTGGGGTATTCACATGAATTTGTTTTAAATTTGTCCTGTGTTTGGTTTTCTTTACCCAAATCATCCTTTAAGCCCTGAAAGGCCAACTCAACTCAGTTCACCTAAGGAATATGTTTGATTCCCCAGCTTCAGAGAGTCCAGAAAAGTTAAATAATGGGACTGTTATATCACCGTTTCCTAAAAAACCATTTCGCCTCAGATTTGGAAACATGCTAACCAGTTTCATATTATATTTAGAGTCAAGCTGAACTGTGGTGACTAATGCAACTGGATATATAGCAGGATGCTGAAAATGCATTTTAAAGAGAAAGATGGGTAAAGGAACTACTGTTAACTGTTAACATGTAATTTGGGGAGGCTGGTGAAGCTTATTTTGACACAGTTGTTATCTTACCTAGTGATTTCCTTGGCATTTTTGGACCCTGTAGTGGTAGGATTCACATCTGAGAGGCTTTAACAGGGTTTAATGTAAACTGTTAACCATGTGTGGAGCACTGCCAGGGTTTCTGACTACTGTCCTGTCCTGGATAATCTGGTGGTTGTGGAGCAGAGACCACATTGGGGAAATAATTCATAATATTCCATGTATGAATACATCCAATCCCTGCTAGTTTATCTGTCATCTGCATCTGTAATGTATAAAGTTATATAAGGTAGATAATAAATACTGGTGTTGGTTTCTTGCAACTTAGTCTTAACTTTTGTCTTCTAAGATTTCTTAAGTCAAAATATCATATGAATGTTTTATGTGGGAAACTTTAAGCTGAAACAAAGTTTCTCAACAAGATTTGAATGGAAGTGGATTAATGAGGTACACCTCCTTATGAGGGTGAGCTTAGTGTGGGGAGTCTGAAAGGTAGAAAAATAGCAACGATTTAAGATCCTTGTGTAGAAAGATTGATGCTGGTAAGTTGTGCCATTTGAAATACAGCTGGTGTTGTGGTACAGTACCATAACACCTTTTTGTGGTGGGAATGCACTAGCAGAGGACATGTAAAGAGTATGAAAGTTTCTAGGGAAGAGAAAGGAGCCTGGTGCGTTTTGGGGGAGTTCAAGTGAAAATTGATAGAGCATATCTTGAAGGGTGGGTAGGACTGTAAGGATAATCTGTAATTTTTCTTGAGTAGGCCAATTATCCAAGTAGTGAAGAAGGAAAGTAATGCTTTAGATTAGATATAAATAAGAGGGTTACAGTGAATGTGGTAAAACAGTCGGGTTGCCCAGAGAGGTGGTAGATGAACCATTCTTGGAAGCTTTCAAAGGTCAGGTTGGATGGGGCTCTGAGCAACCTGATGTAATGGAAAGTGTTCCTGCTCATTGCAGGTGGCCTTTTAAGGTCCCTTCCAACCCAAATTATTCTATGATTCTAGGATTCTGTGATTTCGGGAGTTGATTCAAAGCCTTATGGATTATACCCCCTGCTCAAAATCATTCTCTTTATTTGCAGAGATAGTAAGGAGAGAATAGTTTTCCTTTGCTTCCTCGTGTGCTTCACTTCTTTTCCTGTTTGCTTTGTGCCTGCTTTGTTTGACAGTTTGTCATATTATGCACTTGAGGTAAGAAAAGTGCTAAATCTAAAATACAGTTCTGCTCTCTGCAGAATTCCTACTACTTGCTCCATAGAAGTTTGGAAGGAAAAAATAAATCTGTATGACTTATTTACCCAGTGCACAGTTGATATTTGTACTGTGTTACAAATTGTGCCTGTATCTTCTAAGTAAAAATGGTTCCTTTGCAGCTGAGAACATGGAACAGTGACTGTCTGCTGGGTTATTTAGAGTGAATGGGCCAACTGACTAAGGAAGCAGTTTGCTGCATAGTTGTTAAACCTCTCCTACAGAAAAGCTTTAGCAAAAATGACTGGTGAGTCATTGTCCCTTTGGATGTGGAAGTGACATGATTACAGTTTTTTATGGGATCTGATCTGAAATCTCATGGTAATGTTTTGGACTGATATGACTTTTTAATAATCCAGATGGCAGAATTCGCAACTATTGTGTAGGTACCTGTGGGTCAGTAAGCTGCTCACCGCTATGGTTTTGTCTTGGATTATGTCATTATGGCTGGAGGTGCAGTGTACCCTGAAGCTGGAACGTAGTAATGATGAAAATTATTTTGTGTTGGGTATCTTAAAATTCTAAGAAGTTTTTTTTTTTTCCCCCCAAGTTCACCTTTGAAAGAAAAATATCACTTTTACATTCATTTTATTTCCCTCTATTTCCTGTCTTTCTTGAAATGTAGTGATTTTCCAGATAAGATTTTTGGAAGGTTCAAAAGGAGTCTCTTGTCTGATTCCCTTTAAAATTATTTCTCAAACCACAGAGGCGGTTGAGAAGCAAGCTAACTTTCCAGAGTTTTGAGATCCTTATGATAACTTTTGTAAATCCCATACCAGAAAACAAACTCTGGTGGCTCCTTTGAGAAACCAAATGTTACAGTTTTGCAAGTGAAGGACTAAATAGCCCCAAATTTCAAAAAGATAAAAAAATTGAGTCTGTCTGAACCACAGTCCGTTCAAGTGAGCAAACCACAGTCCTTTAAAGTGAGCGATCCATAAAACTATGAACAACAAAAACCTGACTAAGCAAATGTTCATGGAAAAGGAATATATTTGTGCTGTGGGAAGTGTGCTTGTACTTTCAATTTGAATATTCAAAGTCAAGATTTTTTTAATGGGAAATAGCTGCTGCCACTTTAATTTTATTTTCCCTAGAGGAAGAGAACTATTTCCTTTTTTTTTCTTTTTTTTTTTTAATTTGATCTACTGGGTGATTTTTTTAAAAAAATAAAAGTATGATTTTTTTCATTGCATGTATCTTATTTTAAGCAGTGAGAGTGGAAGTCATCAAAAGACAAATTTTATTAAAGCAGTGTAAATAAGTGAGCAGTTGGATTCTAATGTTAATAATCTGTTTTGCATAAGCTTGTATTAAATGTAGCTATAAAATTTATTAAGAAAAAATACTTGCTGTCGGACTGGCTCTGTGTAATCTGTAGTTTTGATTCCTGAACATTCCAGTTTTATCTTAGCTGAAATATCGATCTCTTTGCACTGATGGCCCATAGCTGACTCATTAGTTTTCCCATAGCTGTACTAAATATTGAAACCTACTGATGTTCTAAGCAACAAAGTAGATAAATAAGATAATAAATTATGGCAGTTATCTTCTGCCAACTGCTGAAGGGATAGAAAAAGTATTGTGGTTATGTCCTTGGAAGAAGCTGGCTGGTTCAATGTAGTGTGAACTTCCTATCATGCTTCTTGTCTTCTCCTGATTATTGACTACTGACTACCCTGAGCAGCTTTTTTCATTTATAAACAAATCAGTCAAATATCCCTACTTTGAAGAAAGTTTCGTGTTAGACAAAGTGTGAGAGATCCATGCTAGACTGAAATGGAAGACATTTTATCCATAAGATCTTTCAAACTCTGCCTGTCAGATCTCTCAAACTCTGCCTGTCTGTGTTAGCCTAAATTGGGATATGCTTTTTTTATGTTTTTCCTCAGAGCAGTTGAAAATGAGAGATAAAAAGAATCTTACCCACATTTCTGTAAATGGCTACAGGAATAAAATCTATTGAATGCATGATAAAACGTTACTGCACCATAAAAACCTGTATTGTTCAAGCATGGAAGCATTGTGAAAGATGCTTGTGGAAGCATTTCAGACTTTTTTCCCCTACCAGAGTATGAATAAGTCATAGTATCTTCTCTCTTTTGGGATAAATCAAAGCAATACCTATGCAGCAATACAATGGGATAACCTCAATTTCTGTAGATTCAGTAGAAAAAAATTACTTCAATGAGTTTTCTTCCAATTAACTATGAACTTTCATCATCCTGGAAATAAATCTATGCATGAAATGCTGTAAGCTTGACCTCAAAGTAATATACTTTTTGGTTTTAAATTATGTGTCTTGTGCAGAAGGTAAATTTCCCTGGTTTTACAAACATGTCTGTTTGCAACAACCATATCCTATTGCATTATTGCAGTTACAGAACCTGACAAAATACTTACCCTGGAGAGGAGAGATCTAAATTACTTTTATTTCTTTGTTTGGTTCCATATTGGATTACTGTTTTGAACAGAAAAAGATTGCTAGCAGTGCAGAGAACATGGTGTCTTCCCACTCAGCAGAGTATGTTATGTAGAATCTTTTTTGCTGCTGAAGAGTTTTAAGAGAAGGTTTTTGTTCCGTCTAGAATAACGTGTCAGTGTGGATGAACAAGTTTAAAATCCAGTTTCCACATTGGCAGTCGATCTGCTATTGTCCCTGATTTTCTTGCTTTTCCTGACTTTTGCTATGCTGTTAAAACTCTCTCCAGCTACCTTGGCATTCTGGATTTGTGCACTTTTTGGGTAACTGAAGTGGTATTTGGGTTTCTTCCAAGTGTGATCAATGAGTGACTCCTGGCACAATGTGAAAATACTCTCAATCTAAATGGGAAATATTTCTCACCATCCTAGAAATCTTGACTTTCAGACCCATTATTCTTAACTGAACAAATGTCATCTGCCTTACATGACCTACGCGTTCTCTAAAAACGCTTCATAAACTATTGTTTTTCGAAAGAGATGAGTGTTTCCCTTGTTTCTTAAGCTACCCATCTAGATTAATTTTTAGTGGACACCTGTCAGCAACCCCCCTGCTTTTTTTAAGTAGTGACGACAGATTCATAGTCCTAAACCTGTTTTTTCTTCTGTTTCTCTTATCCACTTCAATTTACTTTTTGAACTCTTGATTTTTCGTTGTACCAGTTTGCCTGAAGTAGTATGTGTGAAATTGCTCCAGCTGAGCAAGGTGTGTTTTCCATTTTGCTGGAGTGAGAATGAGCATAGGGCAGATTGGGGTGATTGTATTGCAGGGGCCCAGTTGTGCTAGCATAAATTGCTGTGTCCACACTGTATTACCAGCTTCAGGTTGGTTTTTTTTGGTGTGCCTGGTAGCTCCAGCTTTCTTCTTCACTTAAGGCAATGTAGCAATTTGTGTGTGTGTCTAGGAGCTTAGCCAAGGCTCTAATGGCATAATTCTTTGGTGGTAGAGAAGTGAAGTCCAGCCAAGAGGTGTCTGTCAACAGAGGATTTCTTAATGTAAGGAAGTTTCTCAGGAGACCATGTCCTGTGAATTACAAGGATGAGAATGAGCCTGAAAATGAGTAATTTGCAGCTTATTTGCCAGCGCTCATAAAAATGCTTCAGGAATGGGAACATGTTGTTTAGTTTGTATTACTTAAATTGGATTGGTCCAGCAATTGACCTGTGTAAGCAGAGTGTCCTATGCCAGACTTCCCTACAATTCACTGCGCTCCCAGTAGGAAGACCAGAGACATCTGTTTGGATGGCAGAAGCATCTTATATCACCAGCTGCTGAACTTTTTCTTGCAAATGGTCTGATACTTAGAGCTCAAACCATAATGCTGCTCATCTACTTGCTTGTGCCTTCATGGGACTTGGCTCCAGTGCTGGCCTTGGTGTTATGATGGGGGAGAGATGGGGACCCCTTTGGTGGGTTCAGAGCATTCTTTGCTAAAATCAGTGATGCATTCCCTCCAGCTCTGATTAGTGAAACTTCATTATGAAATTTTTAAGGATTTTCAGTAAGCACAAGAGAGGTCTAGGTTTAAGCTGTGTATTTTGGTGAATAGCTAACAAGATGTTTGTTCACATGTTTTCTACCATTACTTTTCTGTCTGTGTAGAATACAAAATCCACATTTATTCAAAACTAGTACAATTAAATTTAAAGAGAGTGGAAGAGTGTATAATGTTCTACAAAGTTACTTTATGAAGATGAAATAACTATAACAAGTAGATTATGTTAATTTCTTAATGTCTCTAAATCCAGTGTGTTCCTCTAGAAATAATTACTAATTTGATTTCACCTTGACTTTCTTCCAAGGATCATCTTTAAAATATGACTGTTGTGGCTTAGATATGATAAGCAGCACAGTTTTCCAAAAAGTTGGTATCAAAGTTGTAAATGCGACTTAGGAGATCAGTGATCCAAGGACAGTTTTCATGTCCTGTTGGCTGGAAGCTGAGTTGCCTTTGCCTGTCTAGTCTTAGTGCAAGCTTTCTGCCAGTTTTAAATCCTTGAAGTAGCAGCTTTTCTCGGGGTTGGGGAAGGACCAGTACTAGTGAAGGAAATGTGTGAAAGAACTGCAGGACCACTTCAGGCAGTGCTTTTAGTCGGTATTGAATACACAGAGAAAGCAGTCAAAATACTCAGCTTTTTTTAAAGAAGAAGAAAAACAGGCGTGAAATATTTTTTATCGTTGATATTATTGTGGCTTCTGCATCAGCCTTTAGTTGTGAAGAACTTCTGTCCTTCCACATTATCCTCGATGGACATTTGCTTGGGAGAAACCGGCTATGGTGTTCTTGTGTCTCTTGCTAGCCATGAGCAACTCCTTCAGTTGACCTCCCCTATCTTCTTCCTGTTCTGGGGTGTGTTTTCCTCGCATATGTGGTGCTGCTGCCTTTACCCCAGCTGGGCCTCCCATTTTTTGGGTGTGTGGGATTGTGGAGGAGACCCTGATGCAGGTGGGAGCTAGTTTAGTATGGGAGCTAAATTTAAGCAAGCTCATCTCAAGGATAAAGCCTCTCAAACTGCCAACTAGTGTTACCTCTTATTTTTCTCTGAAGTAGTGCTGTGCCCAGGCAGAGGCAGATGAAGAGCTTCACTTGTGTTGGCTCCTGTGCATGGAGACACTTTCAGAGGCTTCTGAAGAGGGAAGGGAGGAGAAGGTGCCATCTGTGTTAATCTGAAGAGGAGATAAAACTCTCTTAAAGACAGTGATGGCTCTCACACTAATCTACTGCTGAAAAACGTAAGGTGCTCGAATGAACAAAAGTCATCTGCAGTTTTTGCTATTTCTGGTCACAGCCTGTGGAGAATATTGATGTGGGGTGGTAATTAAATGGGCATAGGTTGTGAATTTAGCTTGTGCAAATGGAGGGAGAGAGAGAGTTATATTTTTCTTTGCAAAGGAATGGTTTTGTTATTCTCCTGATCTGCCATCAGAGAGTATAGAGAACAAAATGTTTTGAGATGCTTCAGCCTTGACCGCTGTTGTGTTCCTGGGGCCAGGCCTCTGGCTTTTGAGGGAGAAAGGGAAGGTCACGCTGCTCACACATGGTAAAATATATTCAACCTTAAAAGAAAACAGCATGGAAATTTGGTCTTGTCATCTCACCTTTTGATCTAAGATTCTTCTGCAGAGTATTTTTAAGCCATAATTTTAAC
Organism: Pachyramphus minor; assembly: GCA_013397135.1. Taxonomy (NCBI): domain Eukaryota; kingdom Metazoa; phylum Chordata; class Aves; order Passeriformes; family Tyrannidae; genus Pachyramphus; species Pachyramphus minor. Next base: position 614,101 of record VYXB01000245.1, read on the forward strand.
AATGTTATGACATTCATTTGAGCTTTGACTGCGTTAATGATTATGCAGAAAATTCTTTTTTTCCCCCTTAGAATAACTGTGTCCTAACTCCTAGAAAATACAATCACATTAAACACAATGATCTTTATTTAACTAAAAAAGGCCAATTTAATCAGTTCATTAAATGTCAGCTCAGCATTGACTGTATAATCCAGTGATTACTCTCTGAATATTTCAGTTTAACTGTCTCACAGTGAGATATTAAGTGCAACCTGTGAGAGAAGGAGCAATTCTGGCGGTTCTGGAAACTGAAAAATAATAAGGTCCAGAACACAGCATGTTCTCAGCACACCTGAAGGACTTAATGGTTCTTTTTGTCTTTATGGGAAGGGCAGCCTTTCCTTTCCCTCTACTTCCTACTTATCTCTCATCCCTCCCATTGTGAGTGTGGGCCTTGTTTCATGTGGAATATAAGTGGGGGATGAATAAGCAGAATCTTTCACGTGTTGAAAGCTAAGAAAAGATCTCAACGTTGACATTGTTGGAGATCTGTATGAGAAGAAAAGGTGCAGAGCAGGTGCAAGTTTTCCTAGCTCCTCAGCCACACTTCGGTGTGTTATGGGGTTTGGGTTTGGTTTGATTTTGGTGTTGTTGGTTTTTTTTTTTTTTTTGGAAGTAACAAACAAAAGGTGTCTATGTTTTAAGTAATATCAAAGATGTGTTCATGCTCTTCTAATTTGCAAAGTTTTGCTGGAACTAGCATCTTCATGGTAGCCTTTTCTTGCTCACAAAAATGGAAGTCTGGAATTGGGATAAATAGCAGTCAACAAAATCATGGTGTTTGCTTGTTAATTGATGTTGTATGAAGAACACTTGTTCATTTACTAAGATGTAATCCTCAACTTAGGATAACAAGTTCATCTAATAGCAGTTCATCTAATGATAGCAGTTCATCTGATTCTCTTGGCTGTAGAAGTGCTGGGGCATTTGTTGGTTACTAAGTGTTTCTGTTGGTTTTTATCAAAGGAAAATTGCATTGTAATGGTGCATACCTTGTAATGGCAGGGAGGAGCAGAATGAAAGCATCTTATGTCTTGATCTGGCACTGCAGTTACTAGTGGTATTAATCATCGTTGTCTACTTCTTTTGTATTTACAGTCTGAAGCAGTTTTTAGGATATCTTGGCTTGTACGTGTTTCTTTTGTAAAATGTTTTTCTACCAACCCTGGCCCCAAGAATAAACAAAAACTATGTTAATCTGTTTGGTTTTGAATTACAGTAGTCTGGAATGTTTTATCTTCATTTAGTCAGGCATACTGAATTATAACTTAATTTACTTTTATCCTAGAAATATATGAATATTTCACTGTTCTCTGCTACACCTTTCATTTAAATAAACTGCATGAGAAGTCAGGGTCTTGTGTTGCTAAAGGCCTAATGCTTTAGAAAGGGATGTCGTTGCTACTTATGCTCACAGATAATGGAGATTTTCAGGCTAATGCAATAGCTGTACTGAAAAGTTCTGTATTCCAGTACATTAATTAGTCATCTTTCTCAGTGAGATATTGTTTAATTACTGTCACTCAGAAGTGTCTTAAATAGTTGGTTTGTTCATGTTAGATCTTACAATAATAAATGTAGGGTTTGGGTTTTTTGGTGTGGTTTTTTGTTTGTTTGTTTTTGTTTGTTTAGATTTTTTGCATTATTTCTTATTTTCTTGTACTTAAAGATTTGGAAACTGAACTGCGGTGATTTTGCAGATGAATGACAAAAACTGTTGGCATATACAAATAGAGTTGTTTGTACAATTAAGTAATTTATAGTCTGTGAATAAAATGTTTGTTTTGTGGGCTGGGGGAGCTCAGCTCTTCACCAAAGCATTATTTAAAATCTTCCTGTTCTGTGGAGGAGTAAGAAATACATAACATAAAAATTAAAAAAAAAAAAAAAAGCAGAGGGAGAGGGAAAGATAGGGAAGTAAAAAGTCATGAAAAACTGATTGTGCAGTGCTCTCACTCATGGTTCCTCCTGGTGTTCTGGGATTTTATATCAGGGTAAAACAGTAACATTCCATTATTCAATGTAGAAAATGAAAGCACAAAAGTTTCCTCATAGTTGTATGAATAAAAACACTTTTTTAAAAAAACAACCATATTCAGGATTGGGTTTAAATTTGTAGCTATTAAATGCTGCTGTGAGGATACAGGAATAGTATTTCAGGAGTAGGAATGGTACCCAGGCATTTCTAAAGTGCCTGTAAAGAAACAAGAGGAAATAGTTAAACCAGAAGTAAACATCTTAAGATGAGTGGGGAGACATGGGGGTGTGTGGAATAAAAAAATCCTTTCTTTCACCTAAATTCATAGTTGAAAGTGCCGAGCTACTGATGGAATCCCCAATGAGATAGTTTGTGTTGAAAATGCTGGTGTCTGTAGCATTGTTTAAATGGTTATGATTTTTAAGTTGTAATTGACAGTTCAGTAATTTACAGTAAATGTTAATATATCAACATATTTTTCTTAATATTTGCTTTTTTCTTTTTTTTTTTTTAAAAAAAGACTTGCTCAAGAAACTTCAAGTCCTATCTGTTTTACCCTTTGCCAAAACTCCTGGTTTTAAGTCTTAATATCAGCTACAGAAATGAACAGTCAGGTATCACATAGAACATGCATTCATTCATAGAAAAAGCATAATAATTCGGTAGAAAATTATTTTAGTAGTTTTCAGTGTTTTAGAAGTATTTTAGACAAGTACTGCTATGTGGCATCAGTTAGAAATGGGAGTTACATTTATCATTGAAGAACTGTTTAATAAAGATTTCTGTATGTAAGCTTGTGTCTTTTCTGTGATTAATGATAAATACTGAACAGGGACGCATCTACTGGTGACTCTCCTTTTTTATCTGCTGTCATGCTCTATATACAAGTAAAAATGACCTCCTAAATAAATGCATGTTTTAGAATACAAGGATTTGTAGCAAATTCCTGTCTAAACACAGAACCAAGCTCATCATGTAAAAATACATTGTAGAAAATGCCTGCTGTGGTGGAGTCTGACTTTCCTGGAGAAGGCTGAACACCTGCCTTCCCACGGGAGGTGGTGAATGAATTCCTTGGTTTCTTTTTCTTGCGTGCCTGGCTTTTGCTTTAGCTACTAAACTGTCTTTATCTCAATCCACGAGTTTTCTCACTTTTATGCTTCTTGATTCTTTCCCCCATCCTGACATGGAGGGAGTGAGAGAGCAACTTTATGTTGCTTTGTTGCTGGCTAGGTTAAATCATGACATATGGTCAGCAGTCAGCAATATTGAATAGTGGTTGTTAGAAGGTTTTTATTATTTACTTTTTTTCTCCTGTTGCTGTGATTTTGAAAAGATTCATATCTATGCTATTCTTTATGGTAGTAGTGCTTTTTTTCTTTGGAATACCGACCTGGATTTTTCCTTCTCTTCACAACTGTTACTGTAAAAGCCATATTCAGTTCTCTCTGTGGGTTGTTCTACTCTAGAAAATGGTCTCTTTTAAAATCAACATTATTTCCATAGATTTAGAAAGGAGATAATAGATACAATAAGTAATTTAGCTGTCTAGAATTTCCTTGTTCAAACTGTAATATTGTGTAAAGAATTACCAACCAATAATTTCAGCTTCATGCTTTTTCAGTATCTTGCTTGAAATCTTGCAGATTACTAGTTGAAAAAAATCAAGATAACACAAACACCCTACCCTGAAGAAAAAAACAGACCAAAGCGAGAACATATCCCCCCCCCACATCAATACACCCTTTTAGTTTAAACCACCACTTGAAAAATTGAAGATCATGTTGACCTTGATAATTGACTAATGTGCTTTAGGAGTTTATAGTGAAACAAATAGAACAACATGTAGGGAGTGCTGGTTTTGTCTTTTGAGTACAAACCTGTCTGTTTCTATATTGTCATAACTGTCATGGTAAAAGCTGTCCTCAGTGAGGTATACAGATGCTATGCAAGTTGATGGGATGGCATCTATGAATTTAAGCTTCCTAATTCTTAACGTTTAATTAAAAGTAAAATTAACCCCACTTTTACATGAAAAGTAAAACAGCACCACATGCTAACAAAAGAAGCTTGTTTTCCTCAGAAAGCTCAGGGGAGTTCTTTAGTGAAAGCAGCTTTGCGTTGCTGCTGCTCAGTGCAAAGCAGCCCATGACTCATGAGCAGTCAGCAGAAATGAGGAAGGACAGAAATAGCTGCCATTGCAGACAAGCAGACTGGAAGTTAAAATAGAGAACACCTAGCTATCACAGGTCATGAAGAAAAGCAGCATCCATGCATCTCCTTGTGGTCATGCCTCATCCTAGGATTTTTGCCTCTGGTGCTTTTGTACTCAACAGGAATACAGACAGCTGGTGGAGTCAAATTGTATTATCAAGAGGAAGCTTGTTGGTGTTTAGAGTTGTGTAGATGCTTGAAGTAATATGGACAGGAATTCAAAGTCTGGCTGTTTTGCTTCTCTTGATGCTTTCTGCCTTGTCTTTAATAATTATCTGTAAGGGGTGAAATTTGTAACTCACTGCTTCTTCTCTGGGTAGATATTTGTCAGGAGGAGTGAATACTTGTCTCTCCTCTGAATGTATCTCCGTTGTGGGTAATCAAAGTGTCATAGTCCGAGTTTGGGAAGTCTGTCGGGTTGAGTGGTCATGCTTTATGGGTAGGCTACTTAAGATTAATGGTTGGAAGATAGTCGGTATTCTGAAAGTTCCTACAACCTTTATTCTGAAAGGTGCCTACCAGATGAAAACCATCTCTGTGTATGCTTTCCATGGCATGAAGAGGAAGACAACCCTTCTCTTTGTCTAGGGTTTGGTAGCTTCAATCTGCAAGCCTGTGTCTTCAGTGGGGACTGACATCTGAATCTGAACTTGGTAGCTTGACAGGGGATGAACATGCTTGGTGGTATTGCAAATGTGATAATACTTGCTTCTGTTGTGGGCAGTTTCTTGAGGAAACACAAAACAAGTCTGTGAAATTGAGTCCCACATCGATTTTTGTTTCTCAGAGGTGGTTGCTGTTGAATTCTTAGTAAAGTAATGTAATAACGTTGGGAGAGACTGGAAAATACATCCAGCACCATTCTTCCTAGGAATTGTAGGATATAAGCAGGAGGGACAAAAAAAGCCCAGAAAACTGCTAGAAATGCAGTAATGCTTGTTTTTGCTAACAGGACTGGAAAATTGATTCTAACTGTTTTCCTACTGATATTTTACCCTGCCACAATAATGTAGCCCTGTCTTCAGGCAACTTTTGTAGTGAATATACTGTGCTTGCTTTCAAGGGTGTGTTGACTTGAAATTAAAAAGGAAATTAGAGTCAGAAAAAAGGTAAATTTACACTGCTGATTTGTAACCTCCAAAGGTCAAATCAAATGTGTTTTGTCTTGGTTATGGTAAGAGACTGTAAGTGCTTTGATCCTGAGTTACTGAGGATTACATATTCAAGTCTATCTATTGACTTTGAAATTGCATTAATAAGAAAATTATTCCATATTAGAATAGCAAAATTTAATGATATTCATGTTTCAATTGCCGTCTTTTCAGAAAAATATTATAATTGAAAAATAGTAAATCTTATGCCCTAAACTTGTCACTATCTTCATTTAGAAAACCTTTGTCATTGATTCAGCTTAAGCATAGCAGGTGTTTTAAACCAGAAAACAAAAGCCTCCTCCTTCTTGAGAAATGTAGAAAAGAACTTGCATATTAGCTGTATTCTTACTGATTCTATATCAAAATGTTTGAATTTTCTTTGCTTCTAAGAGCTAGGTTTTATTGTTACTCATTAAATAATCCAGCAAGCCATCTGGCACATACAAAAGGAAAAAGAAATTTAGGCTTTTGATTAGTAAGAAAATCCCCCAACCCTGCAGCTGAGCCTATGTTTTATGCAATTTTTATAAACTTTAGTGACTCTAAACTTCCAATGCTTGACTGTCATATACCATTTTAAAGAGTTTGATTATTGCTCTCATCTTGTTTGATCAGTTTAACTATTGCCACACCTGTATAGAAGAAAAGATGAGATGTGAGGGCCTGTTGTATTGGGCACAGGGCAGAGTGTGTGCACTGGGGAGCAGCAGGTAACTGACAGGGAGGTGTGTGTGTGCACCAGCTGATGCTTGAACTGGTGTTACCAACTGGCATTCAAATGCAGAATCCCTTTGATATCTTAAGAGCAACATGAAATCCTGTGCCTAAGTCGTGCATGCTATTTTATTTGGACCGGTGGCTTATTTGAAGGAATAATTCATCTTTAAAAATGGATTTATGGTGGTAGATAGTAGTTGAGCAGGATTTGGAATGAGCTGCTCAGTGTGGACAGGTGCTATGCCCTCTTAGCTCACTTCAAAATACCCAGGCCCATGGTGTTAGGTCTGTTAGGTCTGGCTCTCAGCAGAAACACTCCATTCACTTATAGCTGCTTATGTGATAGTACTNTTATTAGGGGGAAGGTCTGTCTCTCAGCAGAAACACTCCATTCACTTATAGCTGCTTATGTGATAGTACTTTGGCCTGCCAAAGCTGTGACCCCAGATTCCAGCTGTTTACTGAGCAGAGAGGAGTCATTGCTCCTGCCAGTTGTATTCTTTACAGTCATATCTTGTTGATACCACCTGGGGAGTCTTTCCTCTGTGCCTTCTGCAATCGGACTTGTCTATCTCACTTTGGCCTCTTTAGCCATCAGTGTGCTTGTAGCAAGTGTGTGTAGAGTCCTTCCCAAATCGTCATTCACAAAGCCAAGCCATGACCTGAGGTAACCAGATAGAGAGGATCTCTTGGCAGCCTCCAGCAGCTGGTGGTGCCTGCTGCTATGGTGAATTCATTGTGAGGAAAAGAGATAAAGCTGTGGAGAATGTCAACCTGCTGCTTGTCAATTGTCACATATCTCCTACTACAAAAGATGAAAATGGGAAATGAGTAAGCAGAATGGCTTGAAAACACAGGGAACCAGGGGTTGGCACTGAAGATTAAGGAAGCCTGAGGTCTGATGTCCAGTGGTGTTGCACTTCTTAAAATGGATGAATCAGACTCCTGCTAGATGGGAAACTGATGTTTCAATGTAGCTGTTCAGTTGTGGGGTCAAAGCAAAGACAGGCAGTGGCGTTAGGAATTTGGGTGAGGAAATTAGGTATTTGTGTGGGGGGGTACAAGAGTACCATGGGTAATGGAGGACATATAGAGGGAGAGAGGTGTCAGAAGAGAGAGACGTTAGGATTTTATAGGGATGCTGGAAAAATGTGAGAGGAGTTCCCAGGGGAGAACCAAATGAGCGTTTATGAGACCCCATGATAGTGCCAGGACCCTATACACTCCATGGATGACCTGCCCAACTCTTATCATAGACAATGTAGCCTCCGCCTTGGGACAGGGAAGTCATGTCAGGAACCACTGCCTTAACACACCGAAGGTCCCTTGAGGACTGCACTACTTCTACCACTGAAGCCATGTAGTTTAGACAAGTGTGCCTACATCTGTGATGAAAATGTTTAGATATATGAGCCCATCTGTGGCAGGCATCAGGAGACAGTATCTGAAACTGAAGGAGCCTTGAAGTTGTCTTTGAAGTGTGCTCAGTTTAGTAAAGCAATGAGTTTTTCCTAATAAAAATTATCTTGACACTGTGTAATGTTTTATTGTTATGCTCTTTTCTGTAGGTTTTTTAAAATTCTAATTCCTTACCTTCTTTAATGCTGCATATTATAAATCTGCCAAATTCACACACTGATCTTACACTCCTTTTTAGCTGTATAGTGAGGGAATTCAGTTTCGCATTTGTTCCTTCTCCTCGTCTTGTTTCTCTTCTTTGTCCTATCCCATTTTTTCCCATGCAACTTTGCAGCATCAAATTCAGAGGAGGGAGGGGAAAAAAGGTACTACTGGAAATGTTGCGTATGTGTATCCAATGACAGCTCATTGGATATTTGAGCTCCTTATCTTGGAAAACCTTGTTTAAAATAAGAAATATAAACAGCTGAAATACACAGTCAAACATAATTTTGCAAAATACGAATGTATTACTTTGAAATTTAAAGTAATTTTTTTTACATTAGCATGTTATGCTGATACTGGCAGTGCAGAAATTAAAGATTGTTAAAAAACAAAAAACCCAAAATAACTGGTGGAAGAACATGCTGTGGTAATGATTAGTATTGTACCACCACCTTGAAGTACACCTCTCTTTAAATTCTTCCTTTGGACAATTCCTGTTGTTCTACTAAGTAGTCCGTATTTTGAGAAGGGGTTTTATGCCTAGGTAGATTCTCAGACAATTTGTGTTTATAGGATAAGTGAAAATGATGAGGGAGTAGCGCAGCTTTCTGAGCTGTTATAGATGTACCTAACTAGTAGTGGCTGCTCAGTGCAACAAAAATCATTTGACAATACTGAGGACAAAAGTGCTGCTGCAGTTACTATTTTCTATAATAGATATGGTCATTACTTGATCACACAGCGCAGTAGCTGTCACAAGCCATTTTTCCTGTTAAGAGCACTGTAATTTTTCTCTTTTATAGTTCATATTTCAGTGCATTAGTGTGCTGACCATGATGACAGTGACTTTCTGAGTTAATTTTTTTGCTTTCTTTTATAGTGGATTTGGTATAGAACATGAAACTGATTAAAATGACCAAAATAAAAAAATGAAAATGAGAAAAAAGTTCAGTTTTTCCTTTTTCTCGCTGGTTGCTTTGACTGCTTTCTGTTATTTATTAGAAGTTTAGACAGCTTAGTGACTGTTTTTCAGGCACTTTTTCCTGAGTAGTGGAGAGATTGCAGCCTTTATGGGATGATGAATGAGTGGTGGGTCACTCCACTCCTGTGGAGTCTCCACATATTCCTGTAAACTACCTTTTGCTATGAAGTACTTTCTGCAATGGCAGTTGTTGCTTAAAACATCCTCTATGGGTACAGTGTCCTGAACACATACACCCTTTGTTCTTGAAAGGAGAGTTCTCCGAAGAAGAGCTGGGGGTTAGGAATCTCTGCGTTCTTTAGTTCCATGATGTTGCCACCAGGTGGTTGCCTCAGTGAAAGGTGTGTTGGCCATATGTGGATTCCACATCTTTGTGGACTTACTTATTAATTTCCCTGGTGTCTTGACTGCTTTGTTTCACTACAACTTTTTTCTGTGTTGCTTATAACTGCTGTGATTTTTAAATGTTATTTAATGCTAAATTTGGTAAACATCTCCTGGCACTGATGTTCTGCAACCTGATGGGTCTATAAGGGCCAAAAGTTATGAAACAGGAATGTACTTGCATGGCCACTTGTGACCTTCATTGACACAGAAATAACTCAAGCTGGTGTACTGTGATGCCTGGGGAGAATGCGATGGCAAGTGAGATGAAAGTGGTGTCTGATCTGTTGTAGCAAATGGCTTCAAGTCAATTTTAATGTATTTCTTGTCTGATGAGACTTGGTAGTAGCATAAGCTGGAGAATTAAGTGTCCTTGTCCCAAAAAGGTTAGCGAGATTTGAATGAGTCAGGTGTCCTGGTGCCGGCAGGACTTAAGTTATGCTGAATTTTTATCAGAGTAAAATTTCTGATGATATGGCCTGCTTAAAACACTTTTATGAAAAGGTCTGTGGGCTAATTTTTACTGGATATTAATCTTACTGATGTGTTTTAGGAATTACATTTTAATACATCTAATTACTTTTAAGGAAGTTTGAAGCGTATACCCTATGACTAGGAAAAAAGACGTAAGAAATCTCATTTTCTTTTATACAGACTGCATCAGAATCAAAGATGAAGAAGAAAACAACTAAAACCCAAGAAGCCAAAAAAATTTTGAAGAAGAAATTTAAAGTTAACACAAAAATAGTCTTTACTGAAGATGGAGAGGTAAGATCAATTAAAATTTGGTGGGAATTGAATTTGTAGTTTCTATAAAGTCAAAAATATACTTTGTATCTGTATGAAAAGATAAGCTCCAGCAAAATATATGTTTTTTGTAATTGGATAAAATTTTGCAGAAGTTTTCAGCTTCCATTTAGAATTCAGTTCCTTTGGGAAAAAGAGGAATGTTGGGCACTGACCTCTTTTCCTCTTTGTATGTGTAAGATACTTGTATGAGAGCTGTAAGTGGATGTACAGAACCGTATCTCTTTTCTACCTATTATCTTCAATTTCAGGTGGAACCAAGAGCTGTTTTATTCCTTACAGAAATGTAAAATAATTTTCCTGTAGCTATTTCCTAAAACTCCCCCAGGTCTTGATTTAATGTACTGGAATTAAAAGAAGTCCCTGGGGGTTTTTTTTCAGCATTCAGTATTTCTAAATTAAAAGTTTTGTTAGGAAGGCTAAGGAAGTACCAAATTTTGGCCTACTAGTGCTGATGTAGCAGTGCCTGGAAATTTGCCAGTTATTTAACTGGATCTTTTACTAGACCCTGGAAAAATGTATTGATTTGATACTGAAAGGAACTATTGTGGATGCTATTCTCTCTAGGGTTTCCCTGTGTCGATAACCTCACTAGCAAGTATCCACGCTCCATAAACTTTTCTAACATTTGATTTCACAGCTTCAGGTGCTGTGCATGTTGTTTATCTGTTTCCAGCATTAAGATGAAGAATAAGTTCTCTTTTTTTATTCTGCTTTAGAATAATTTCAAAAAGGCATAACCTGAAAGAGAGGTCATCTTCACAAGTATATAATTTGCTTTTGTGATGAAATAAAATAAAGCATTTTATATTGCAGATGAAGGGAGTGTAGCCATTTACATAATCACTGACATTAGGTAGAATTTAAAAGGTTTTAGAGGTTACCCTGTTGACTGGAAATTATAATTTCAGATATTTTAGATATTCAGAAGCTGTTGTCTCATCTTAAAATTCGTATGCAAAAAGGAGTAAGGATGGAGGAAGAAAAATTATCACAAAGATTTTAGTTTGAAAATCAGCACAATAGAAAAGGGGTGACTTATTTAAGGAAACAAAAGGTTGGCATCTATGGATGTTGTTCTAGCGCTTCTTTTTTTTTTCCTGAGCTGTGTAAAGCTGTGCTTTGAAATTTAACTGTTCTATTCCACATACTTCTCTTCCATAGAATGAAAGTGCTTTAAGAAATGTATCTTTCTAGAAAATACAACTACGCAAACTCAATTTTGTGAAAGGAAGTGGAAACAATAGGTTTGGTTTGTCAGTACAGGTGAATTACACCCTTTGTGCATTAGGGAGTCCTAAGTATGTTTGGTTTTGCATTTGTACTGAAAGGAATTCTATATTTTCCACCACATAGGTTTTTTTTCGAGAGTTATTACCAGTCCATAAGCAATAATGATTTTGCAAAGACTATCCCTTGAAAATGAGTGCTCAAGGTATAAGCTATTAGGGTCACAAGATAGATAGGGGTATTTTGCTGAGTGTGTAGTCTTTGTCTTAACTTCAGAGTTTCAGATATTTAAGGGAAGCTGGATGTGTTCAATATGCCATCCATCAAACATTTCATCAGCATGAATCATCAAACATTTCCGATATAGTTTTCATACAAAAATCAAAAAAAGCCTCCATGCCTGTTTCCTTGCTTTCTGCAAAACACAAATCTGCAGTCATGGTTTTTTTGTGTACTGTGATAAAGGCTTACCTCATTTTTGTCTCAGTTAATATGTTGGAATATTTGTTGTTTACATGAAAGGTACTGTTTAGATATACTCCTGTTCTTTTCTGCTGATGTGTTTTGGAGAGTTGTTTCTTGAAAGAAAATATATTTTTTTCTCCCAAACAACTAGCAGGATTAGAAATTATTTGTTCCATTCAGCAAAGAGAGAAAATTAGGGAGAGAAGTTAAAGTGAATCCATTAAACAGTAATGTGATATAGTGGAGACACTATTTTCAAATACTAATTTTGGACTGAATGTGATGTTAAATAAGGTGTCTGAGTTTCTGTTGTCCAAAAGTTTTGTTAATCCATTTCTTTTGCAAATGACCTTTTTATTTAGTCTAGAAAAATAATGTGTTGGAGTATTAAGGGCATCAAAAGTATGATGTGGAAAAAAAATTCTAACCATTATTTTTCTTGTTGACATGTCTAATTCAGTTAGTGCAGCAGTGGCCACCTGTGCAGAAATCCAGTTTGGCAAAAGCAGATGAAGAAGATGATGCCACTGGTATCAACTTAGATAAAGCGAAAGAGATACTGCGAGAAGAAGACAAATTTGACAAAGAAGAATACAGGAAGAAAGTGAAGGAAAAACATAGGGTAAGTTGATTTCTACCTCAGTTACGGAAGTGCAGACATATTGTGCTGTGGATTATTCACTGTGGAAAAATACTTAAATACATTGTAAAATAAGTGTAGTACAAGTTCATTTAAATTAAAGTTTTTTCAGGACTACATTGCACACAGGAAGACTGTTTTGATGTAAATAGCTGGATAGCACAAAGCCTTATTCAATACTAGTTGTTAACAACAGTGGAGTTTTATTTAAAACATTAAATTCTGTTTAAAGGTTAGTGGGAGTATCTTTTTTCTTTTAAGCAGTGTTTGGTGAAAGAGTTTTGTTTCAGAAAAAGAAAGTACTGTTTGACATATGTGTGTCTCTGAAAGGTCTTCAGACTACCACTTGCCCAACATTCAATGTTACATTTCAGCTAAGCAAAAGTGCTGACATTTTTTATTTGTTTTCTTAGGGCTATCAGAATTTATTTAGTGAATTACTCAAATAATGTCATATAATTTTAGCTGTAACTTGAAAACATCATTATCTGCAGTCTGGCTTCTCTCTGGCATTTAAAAACCTTTAAGTTGCATACCACAAGTTTTCAAAATTGCTTCTGTATTATTTGTTATGGACCAAGGCAGAGTTTTCTGACCTTGCTGTGTAACTGTCATATGGAACACAACTGTATGTTTTTGAGTTCGGGGATCATTCCCTTAGTCCCTGTGAGATGGATATGGAATTCTGCAGATAACAGATGAATGTGAGATCCTAGGACTATATTTTCTGCTACATAGTTAAAGGCCTGATTTATACTCAAAGCTTCGAATTTTCAAAGCATTGAAAAGCATTGTTTTATTGCCCTGCTCTGCAAATGTTGATTTCATCCAGTTTGATTTTTTCCACTGATTATTAGCAGTTAGTGATAAATCTTCTAGTGTTTGTAAAGGTTTGTATTTGAAGAAGGTAATTTGGAAGGGATTTGTGAAGGCTTCAGGTTGCCTTTTGGCACGTGTTCCAGCTAAAGTCAAAGCATACTTCATGCATTTAATTTAAAAGTCTACTCCTGCAATCCTGTTACAGTCGTTTGACAAATAGAAAAAAAATGTCACCTCTTCTTTAGCAATGTGTTGCATTTGAAAGTAGGCTCAAAGAAATCATGTTTTCTGTGCTAGATGTGAAATCATAGTCAAATCTACAGTAAGTAGTGCTATCAGATTTCAAGAATGCAGCTTAATAAGCAAGGGAGGAGAGAATGTTCTATGACTTTGCAATCAACCTGTTATTCACTAGCAAATTCATAAACTTTGAGTGACACTATATGTTTGACATCAGACTTCAATGATAAAATACTTCATCACTTGGTCTGTTAAGACACCTTCATTGTTACAATGCCAATGATGTTAATCAGATATTTACTTGCATCCAAAAAATATTTCATCTGTGGAGATAGTATAAAAAGAGAATGCCTCTTTTCAAAAGTGAGGCAAAATGAACAGGACTGACCACATCAATGTCACGTAATGTAATCATGGAGAGTGTCGTGTGTCAAGTTTCTTGTAGCCTACCTTACTGCAAGAGTGTTTTTCACATTATACCTAATTAATGGTAGTATGTAAAAAAAAAAAAGGAAATATTAAAAAAAAAAAGACTTTTGATTGAGGTCCTTTGAAATGATTGTCTAATATTTAGGGCTGCCAGTCAGTTATTGCATGCACAGATTTCTTATTTGAGGCTTTACAATTTGAGGTCAGCAGTACTTCATATGGTAGTCATCCATTATGTCTGGGATTCCTGACAGTCAGCTGTTGCTGCTTAGGAAATAGCTGTAATAGTAATTATTGGGAAAATGATGCTGAGCCCTGCTCTTTTGTCTCATCCATACAGAGACAAATACTACCTCCTTTCTTTGGGGTTGTGTTAAGCTGGTCTAGTGATTGGAAGATCCCTTCTTCCAGTGATCCATGAAGATACTACTTTGTGGAACAGATTGCTACTAGGTAGAACAGATACTATTCTATTTCTTTCTTAATAGAAAATGTGTAATTAGTAAAATTCACACTATAGGGGCAAGTTCTGTGGCATAATACAGAAGTCATAGACATTATTTTAGCCATTTCAGCCACTATTTTTTCACTAATATGTTTTTGGAATTTATCGAGTTGTTGATGGGACAAATCATCAGTCCTTCATTAACAAAAGAATGCTGGGGGAAAATTTGAACTGCCTCAGAGTAAAAGGGAGTCGTGTGGCCACTTTCATACTGACTTCCCAGTGGTATTTAAAAATTCTCCCATGTCATAAGGCTTCCCTTCCCAAAAGATAAGAATGACTTAGAAGCAGATACTAGTGGAGTTTAAATCTTTGACTTGATCTCAGTGATGTGAAGAACTATCACAGTCTGTGTATCATGACTGTACTGCAGAAGCCTGATCAGATGCCTGATCATTGTCTGAATTTGCTGGTAGAAGTTTGGTTGTATAAGTAAGCCTGAGAGGCAAATGGTGTAAATTATTTCTTACCTTCATTTAGAGGCAGAGGGTGAAACGTAGAAGACAAATATTCAAGTGTGTTACCAACAAAGGATATGAGAGCAACAAAAATACTAGGAGACTTTATTTTCATGACATGTTCATATTTTCTTTAAGTGCAGATGTCTTAGTGCCCCTTCTTCTGTGATTGAAAGAGGAGCTTTTCAAAGTCACAAACATCTTATACATCCCCTCTGGCATTCAGCAGTACCTGTTATATGAAGTCTTAAATCCATCGCTTGTGACTGTCATTGCTTCTTTTAAAATCCTCTGTGCTACACAATGAGCCAAAATACATCATGGCATAGCACAAACTCTGTTGTCTGATCTGTTCTTTCTGCAGTAATGTTAATTATTTCATTCCTATCTTTCTCTAAATTTCCTTCCTGCAAGGAGATGTCAGATAGACAAAGATCTACAGCAGTATGTTCTAACAGCAGATGTGACAACTTTCTGTTACTTCGTTTTCCACCTCGGTTGCTGAATTCTCCTACAACTCTTTTTCCTAGCTTTTTGAAAAAGTCATGGCTAAATTTTTCCTCTCTGCTTTTCCTTCAGATTTATTCAAGTCTTTGCTTAACATTTTCATCAATTTAACTTTCTTCTCTTTCTTCACTTCCATCAAGTTTCGAAAGTATCTTAATTAATATTTCTTCCTCTTAATTCCTTTTCTTTCTACTGCAGCTGATGTTGGTGTAGTTTCCTGGCGTGTGTACTTGGCAGTTGTTTTTTTTTCTTTAAATTGATTTTTGAAACATGCTAAATTTATTGAAGTTATTACATAAATAGATTAGCAGACCACTAGAGAGAAATGTGTTCTTGTTGTGACCAAATGTAGAAGTCTGTACATGGTTAGGTACATCAGTAATCAAAAAGTCCCTTGAAGCTGGAAGTGTGTGCTAATCCCTGAAGTCTCTACATTGGCTTTAAAGTGGTGACTTAGAATAACAAAATAATTTACAGAACACTATAAAAGCAGATGTTTTTTTCATCCAGATTCTTTATATCTTGCACATGGGTTCAGATTGTAATTTAGATTGTGAGTGGATGTAGAAAAAGCAGCTTTCTTATAAAGCTTGTAATTTTTTTAGATAATTTTCAATTGAGAATCCCTCTCTTATGGTTTCTTCAGTATAATCTTGAAGATAGAAGTCTCTGGGGAAAAAAAGGGAATGTCTTAAAATTGAAAGTTGCACAAAATAGCCTTTTTTTTTTTTTTTATGAACATGACCTGGAAGCTTAATATGAAATTTCCTTGTGAAATTGTTTCTAATGAAGAACAAAACTCTTCAGAAAGTATCCACAGGCCATTGCTTTTAAATCCATTTGTGAATGTCATTTAAATGATCACAGTTTTCTGTATGATCAGAAAAATGTTTTGGTGCATTCATGAGATGCTTGGATGAGTTGTGTGTTACAGTGCCTTAAGGCTTGTGGCAACTTGCAAAGCATCTACAGTATAATTAGGTTTCCTTCACGAGTCTCACATTTTGTTATCCTCTCCTTCCTCTGCAAATGTGGAAAAATTGAAAATCAGATGGATAAAAATAAAAAAAAATCTGAGGTATAATTGTGGTGCAATTAATGCTTATTGAAGTTTTGGAAACAAAGTAAATTTTAGTAGTTGAGCGCAAAGAAAGGACAGTGACACTGACCAAGATGTGAAAAGAATTCTGCATTAATGGTTGTTTAATGACAGCCCAGCGAGAGGTAGAGATTTGAACTCCTTTAAAATGTGAAAAATGTTATAAACAACAATAAAGAGAGAAGTGAACAAACATTCAGAACATGTTTTTGCACTCCATTTTTCAAGTTTTCGACTGAAAATGCATTGTTGTTAAGAGGAAAACATGGCAGAGAGGGATTCATCTCACTTCTTAATAACCTCTTTCTTTATACTAAGTGAAGTTCAGACACATGCCCATTGGTGCTGAAGGAAAAATGAATAGGAACCTTATTTCTTACCTCTCTTTCCCACAAATAAGATACGCTGTGAATATCAGATAGACAATATGATAAGTTGACTAGGAGTGTTTTTTTAAAAATTTATTTTATTTGGGCAGTATTAGTAGCAAACAAGCTGAGACTGTCTTCATGGGCCGGATACTGCAAGATGCAGTATCTCCCTTCCTGGGAGATATTAAACAAGTGTTCATAGAGGTATGACTCACACTTGAGATGACGGGGGGGCCATTCAGAAGATCCTGCACTGTAAGCATTGTACCAGAATGTACATTGTCTGTATTTTAATTAAAATACATTGTCTGTATTTTAAATGTAACATACACTTTGCATTTTTGAGACTCCTTGCAGAATCTTCCAGTGATGCTGATGCTGGGGGGAGGAACCTGGAGATATTTCATGTCCCCTTGTGTAATGGTCCTGATTTGTACTGCCTGAAGTTTACAGTTATGTGCTCTTGTAGTTTTGCTTATGCTGGTCTTAATTCAGAGGAAAATAAAGAACTGTTTTAGAAACTATTGAAACAGAATACTTCTGTTTGGTTTGTCTCCTGTGCCCTGAATGCATTTGTTACTGGCAGAGTGGATAGTTTTAATGAGGAGGATACACTGTGAGGCTTCCTCCTTTGTGTTTTGCTCTCCCAAATATTATTATTAATTAAGTGTTTCCAAGGTCAAAAGAGGAAATTCTTGATACCAGACTTTATGTAAAGACTATCATAAAATAAGTAACTTTCAGGAAGAGTGTACTGACCCCATTGAATTTATTCAGTAACTTTCTGATTAAAATTCATTCTTGAAAATGTAAGATTGCAGACTGGTAAGGGAAACCAAATCCCTTGGCTTTGAACTCAGGAGGTTTCTTCCAGAGACCTGTTTAATGAAGCGTGCTGCTGTTCCAGGTTGCAGTCTGAATCTTGCAAGTCTGTGCATGTATTGCATGGATGGGATTCACAATACACATGTGGGTATCCACTGAGTCAAGAGAGGCAGAAAAGAGAAATACAGGCAGCACTCATATAAACATGAATAGTGCAGGCAGCACAAACTTAGTTCTTCTTGTTGGCTGATCAGGTCTCATCTTTAATAGCAGAACTATCAAGATCCTCACTCCTTTGATTGATATCCACACTCACCAATTCCTTAAATAGTGGAGTGGGCCCTAAATATGTCTTAATTTCATGTTCACATCGTAGGGTAGTCACTGACCTCGACATTGGGTTTTTCCATGTGCTGCCCTTTCTGCATGGTCTCATAGTGCCTTTCAAATATTCCATTTTAAGTTTGCATTTTTCCATGAGGCTGATAAACACAGATAACCTGGTTTCTCTTTTTCTTATCAGTTACAAAGTTCTGTGTGGACCTTCTCAAGGTTGCACATGTAGTTCCTTTAGTGTTCATCTGTCAGTGACTTATGAGTTCACATCTCTTGTTACTGTCTGCCTTACTGCTCAGAAGGGTTAGGGATTTTGTATTATCTTTTGTATTATCTTTTTTTGTATTATCTTTTCTCCTTCTTATCTTTGTCTCACTCTTAACAGGATATCATTACAAACCACATTTTTACATTCAAAGTATACCTCCCACTCTTGCAGAATTAAACATGGAGTTCAAAAGAAGCATTTTCTGATCATTTTTGCATCAGTATATAGGGAGTAGAGTAGGAGAGAGACTGTAACTTTATTGCTTTTATGGTAGTTTACATACAGTTCTTTAGAATCTGGAAAAGATCCTCCAGGAAAGAATGATGACGTTGCAATACTAGGGATGATATAACCACCTCAGTACTAAGTTTAGAGCTGATATTTAAAAAACATGAAGATCCGGGGGCATTAAGGAAAGGAAAAGGTGCTATACAGCTATACAAGATATCAAGCATGCTTAAAGAGGGTGCTTGGAGAACTCTGGTTACCTCATCATGACTTAAGAGCTGCATGAATTCTGTCGTTTCAAGGATAGGTGCGCTTGATGTAGGAATTTATAAAAAGAGACATAAGTTTACTTATCAAGGAAGACTTCTTTTTCTTTGCAGCCTGCAGCTGGACAAAGGTTATAATTGAACTTTGAGTTTATTTTTAAAAGCAGTAATGCTGGTAATTTTAACTAGCAGGAGAAGAACACTGTGACCAAATCAGTAAAGATGTCAGCTGATATTTATAGTAGATTATTTTTCCTTTATGAATCTTGTGCCACACTGCATTCCTTGGGGTTTACTTCCTGGTGAAATGCTGTAGTCTTTATCTCTGTCTGATCTCTGGCTCCTGCCACAATCCTCACCCTATGCCTTGGCTGAGCAACCCCATGGTTGCCTGAGCCATGGCGAGATGTGTAAGCTCTCGGAGGGAGAGCACCCTGTGACTTACACCTTCCTTTGGCAGCCCCATTCCAGCCCTCACTCCCAATGCTGCTTTTGCAAGTGATTTCTGTTGATGACAGGTTAGTTATGATTTTAAAATGTTTGTTTTATAGTTTTATAAAACCATACCAAAAGTACTTTTAGTGTGTTTTAATAAATCATTGAATACCATATACCATGTTCAAGAAACAGAGAAGACCCCAGGGGTTTTCTTTATTTTATAAAATAATTACTTGTGATTTAAAAAAAAAAATCAAAGTAATAAAAATAAATGCTTTATAATACAAACCATTCAGTATGTTGAAAGATAAATGCTCCAATGCAAAACAGTATTTGTAGTTTGAAATCAATCATTAGATTTATTCTGAACAGAGGTTGCATCATATTTCAAGGGAAACAATCTGAATGGGGAAAAACTCCAGTGCTGTATTATACTCTTTATTAAATAAAGAGTATTGAATAGTCCTGCACTTTGAGGTGGAATTTGTCAGATTTCAGTGTAATTGTACAGTTGGCTTACTGTGGTGCTGAGTGAGGACAATAAAATTCTCTCACATAAAGACTCTGCCAGTGTAGGAGCAAAATATAAAGGGAAGGAGGTTGCTGCTGAGAGGAGTGTTTGGCTGAACGGCACAGAAAAGTATGGATGGTGAGATGTGTAAAATAAATCAAGAGAGTATTAATTACTTTGTTAGAAAGCCTATCTGAGCCGTTTCATAGCTTTTGTGTGCAGGCAATGCTGTTGTTATGCTCCAAATGCAGAGCTATTAAGATAAGGGTGATGGACACTGAGAAGTGCATTGACAGGCATTCCATTTCAGCCTTAGGAGCAACATCCATCTGGTCTCGCTGTGCTGCTGGTGGAGGCAAGTGTTTCCTTGTTTGCTATCTTTTCAACAGCTGGATGAGCTACACTTATAGCTTGAAGTGCCCTTGAATGTTTTCTAAGAGTTTTGAAGCAAAATCAAAGTACTTGGCCTGATCTTATTGATGTGAAAAATAAGAAAATGAGATAATTGTGAGAAAGTTTTTTGTGTACAGCCTAATCAGATGCACACCAGGAAAATGCAGCTGTGAGTGGAGACTGAAGTAGTGCAGACTTAACCTTAAAGTAAGCCTTTACCAGCCTGAGTGCTGTAAGGGAGCTTTCATACCAGGCTGATTGTCCTGGCAGAGGATGTAATGGAACAACTGTCCAAAATTATGACCTCTACATGTCAGGGCTCTTAGAGGCAACCTTGCTTTGCTTGCTGAGTGCTGCTGGGTGCCTGTATCTGCATGAGCAGGCACAGAGATAGGCGCAGGGTTTTTCTGCCTGTTCTCAGAAAGGGTGTATGAGAGCTGGGTGTTTCTTTAGTAGTGGCTGCGGAAAGACAGCTCAGGAATCTGTGACCTGTCTAGATAATGCATTTTCTACTATTAAATGGTATCATCGCTTCAAAACAAAAGCAGTCACAAAATCAGATGGAGTGTGTCTTCACTGGCCTTATTCCTCTACTTTCGTGTAGAAAATATTAGCATGTTTTGCAGTGCAATTTCCAGGTTCCACTGATTTTGTCATTAAGCTTTTACTTCACAGCTTTAAATGTTACTTTTAAACAGAGTTAGCTAAGTAACGTAATATAACTGTATTTTGAGTTGAATTAGTGTTCTCTTTACTTCTCACTGTGTTTCTGTACATGTATATAGGGTGGAGTAGAAGGGTCTGTGAATTCATTTGAAAGAATTCCTTTAATTTCTCTAGGTTCAATCTCACCATTCTCACAGTAAAGAATTTCTTCATAATATCTAATCTAAACCTACTCTCTTTCATTTGAAAACCATTCCCCCTTGTCCTGCCACTTGTAAAAAGTTCTTTTACAGCTCTATTATTTAAAGGCTGCAATTAGATCTCTCCGGAACCATCTGTTCTCCAGACAGAACAGCCCCAGCTCTCTCAGCTTGTCTTCATAGGAGAGGTGCTCCATCCCTCTAATCATCTTGGTGGCCTCCTCTGGACTCGCTCCAACAGGTCCTCATCCTTCCTGTCCTGGGGGTCCCAGATCTGGGCACAGCCCTTCAGGTGCAGTCTCACAAGGGCAGAATAGAGGGACAGAATCCCCTTCCTCGACCTGCTGGACACCCTGCTTTTGATGCAGCCCAGGACACATTTGGCTTTCATGGCTTTGAGCGCACACTGACGGCTCATGTCCAGCCTCTCGTTCCCATATACATATTTAAATCAAATAGACTACTTACCAACTTAAAAGAAGTATTTCTTTCCTTAAAACATATTCAGTATGTTCAGATCTAAATGAGAAAAGAATAATTATCAGTTTTGTCCACTGGTTTCCTGTGTTGGTTTTGTTCTAACTATGCCCTTTAAGGGTCAGTTTCTGCTAGCTTCTGTTTTCCAAATTTAAATGAGATTGACCTTTTTTCCAGCTGCCTTTAAGATTTTTTTCAGTGCTTGTTTAATGTTCAAGATTGTCCCTGTGCTGTTTTTCACATTCTTTGATGCCACATTCTTCCTCCATTGTCTTAAATACTAGACCTGTGGGTTTCAATTTCTCTGCCTATTAAGTAAACATCAACTCCACAGATTAGGTTTACATTGTTATGTTTATTTAGTTTGTTGCTTGAAGAGATTATTTTATAGATTTCTAAAACCAAATGTTAAGAGATTTAAAAAAACCACACAAACCTAACACAAAATAATCAAAAAGCTATGCCTTTTTTCCCTGAAGGTATTAAGATTTGTTTATTTAATAGTAACCAATTTTGTACTTACTTTCTAGATTTTTAAAAAATCATATTCAAAGAAATGGTAGTATGTTGATTCAGTTTTATCTTTCATTGGGAATGTTGGTAAGTTTTGGTGGTTGGAGCAGTGCTTGCATGTAGATGGCTTGGTAATCTCTGTAACAAGAGAAACATTAAACTCCATAGCAATAAAAATATAGTAATAACCATGAGCATGTAAACAGCACAAACTTGGTGTCAAATCTGAGAGAAGACGAAAGTGGGAAACCACAGTGATATTTATTAGGTCAATTTTCAGAGCACATTTGTACTTTAAAATTTGGTTGTAAACCAGCTCTTGGCTACAACAATACCACTACATGAGAGTGGTAATGAACTCTTGAACAGCTCTTTGTGTATTTCCTGCAGCACAACTGACTGACTTTAACTATGTCTGTCTAAAATAACAAGAGAGCAAGAAATGGTATCAGGTACCGATATCAACCAAGATGTGTTTGTAAATGACAGCCAGATTTTTCCAGGCAATAGAGCAATTTGTTCCAGACCTTAACCAAAGATCTCTTGTGTGGTAGACCGTTACCTCAGCTGTTAAATAGAAAAGGTTGGTAGCTCCAAATTATGTCATCAGTATGTAAAGGAACAGTGATTAAAAACCTAGTGTTAAAATGTTTGATCAAAATCTGCAGGAGTTCTTGAGTATTTAAATAAAAAGCCTTCAGAGGACTCAGATGAGAATGAAATTCAGGAAATAGATTTGCCACAGGCTTTTTTAATGCTCTCGGGGCTAAATATGCTGTAAGACACATTAGTTGTGTTGAATGAAACTATTATTTTCCTTTAGGTAAGGAAATAGAAGAGGTCAGTGAAATTTTAGGAAAAATGGAAAAGCTGAATCATATCACCAACTAAAAAATTTATTTTATGTGAATCTGGACAGTTATGACCTGTGCACAAATTCATTTAAAGAAAGAGACTTTAACTGTATAAATTGTTTACAAATTAAAAAGCTAGAAGAAAAATTACTGTATGAAAGAAAGGCATTCATAATACATGGAAATAAGCTCTAAGTTTTTAAATATTTCAGTAAACCCTCTGGATAAAGTAAAATGAACTCTTAATCGACTGTAGAAAGAAGAGAGTCAAAGGAAGAGGGTATTTCCTTTGGGAGGAAAGAACTTTCACCTTTCAAAATTGCTGTACTTTACTTTTTATAACTAAAAACTTGGCTTTTAAACTGTTTATTTATGCTTCTTTCACGTATTCACATAGAGCTCACTGTACATGAGCTCTACCAGCTACAGAGAGCTGCCATGCTACTACTCATTATTTTTTTGTCTCAAGTTGAGAACATGGAATGTAAATGTTAGATTATTGAAGTGTGTTGGAGTCTTTGGAGTCCTAAGGAGAAGTAAAAGGGTTATGAGTTTTTGCTTTAAAACGCAACAGTGAAAGGAGGAGGAAACTGAGTGTGAAAAGAGGCTAGTGGCAGACTTCTTAACTTCACAGTTAAGAACAGCGAGTTCCATATATTAAGCGCTGCTCTATTCATGGTTTTGGCTCCTGTTAGGCAGAGCTGGTTCTGTTGTCAGTTCTACTGAAGGAAAGGTACAAGGTTTCAATAACTGTAACTCTTTAAAGCCAAATGACTTAGCCACATTACATAATGATGACTACAAATTTTCATCCCTTTGATTACTGAGGTTATAACCATCCTTGTTAAGTAGGTAAGTGAGGAGAAAGAAGATAATTTGCAGCAAATTTTAAAAGCTGACCAAGAAGGTTTCTGAACTGTGTAATACCATTAATGAAAAACTACATACCAGGAATATAATACCTAACCAGTGTAGGTTTGTGGAAAGTAGTTATGTAGTGAATTGTGTTTGTTTATGTGTTTTTATCAGAGCGGAATCTGGTTTGGAAATACAGCTGTGGGATACATTGAAATTTCCACAAGGCTTTTCACTTTAAGTGTTTTGATTAATAAATTAACATGGCACAAATTAAATGGACCAAAACCTCAGTAACTGGAGCATCCCAAGCTACTGGCTTGGGATTGAGTAGATGTTTCTGATTAAGTAGATGTTTCTTGTGGGCCCATTGGGAAGTGTGTTATTTCAAGATTTTTTTAGTGACGTGGAAGAAAGCTTTCATGTTAAAGTTAGGCTCAAACAAACAAAGCTGTGTTGTAAGATAAGCAGAAATGCAAATTTCTAGGAATAAGAAATTTAGAATAGAATTTTAGGGCTGAGAGCTCTTCCCTTAGAGATATAGACCCTGAAAAGGATTTGGGTGATGTGATAGTTGATCAAGTCAACATGAATTATTGCAGTGGGATTTTTCTGACAGGATCAAAGGGACTGACAGAATTATTGAATATACAAATAGAAGTGACAGGTAGGGTTGGGGGGATGGCAAGATCTTGGATATGTCTGTTTCTGAAATATTTAGGAAAACAGACCTGTATGCTGAGAGACATCTGGAGTTGATTTTCTTCACCTTGTGAAAGAGAAAGGCATGATGAGCATGTGTCTACATAAGGACCTAAACTTTGATAGCAAGGGTTCTTTTAAAGTGGTCAAGAGTCCAGTTTAACAGTTTAGACATGGTCTAGAAGTCAAAGGTAAGTAGGCTCAGACTACTAACAGCAGCACATTTGGAAAGATTATGGTGCACTGTTCTTCAGTGAAATTTTTTAAAATCTAGACATAATACTCTTCTAAAACAGGATATGACCACTGTAGTAGATTGATTGACCTAATATGATAAATGAATGTTCTGGCTACTACCTTTAAGGTGAAATTACTTGTTTTTTGTCTAACGGGGCTGGAAGCATTTTCATAGGAGTTAAGCTGCAAAAAAATTATTGCACTGATTTTTAGTTAAACTTCTTTCTCATCCTCAGTATTGATAGCCTCTAAAGGATACAACTAGATCTTTCAACTGTGAAGAAGGTGCAAAGGAGAGCTATTTAGTACAAATACAAAAATTGATACTTGGCTTCACTGCTGTAGATAAAAACCATTTAATTAGTTTGTGTTTTAGAGCTCTATCTGACAGCCTCATCATTCTGATTATGAAGTTATGCTATAACAGTGTGTCAATCAGTAACATATAATTAAGTATCCATATCTTGAAACATAGTTTTTTGTTTTTCTGCCCTAGTAAATTGAAATAAATGAAAAATCTATTTTATCTTTAATTATGGGCTATTTTGCAAGTAATGATTTATAGCTTGATAAAATAGTGATAAAATCTGACACTTAATTGTGTTACACTTAAGATAGTACAAGAAAATCCAGACTTTTCTGTTGTTTTTCCTGTGTGTGAAAACTAATGTTGGACAGTTCAGTAATTACATATAGTTACAGCCTTATGCGTAGGTGAATAGATGCTATTCATGTGAAATAAATCAATATCAATCATTTGACTGGTTCAATTTTGCCTCCTCAGATTATTTTTTAGAGCTGTTTTACAGTATGTTGCCCATATGTGTTCTGAATGTTCTCATATTTCTTCCTGGCAGTAGCAGCATGAGAATGAAGGTCATTGTAGTCAAAATACTCACCCGAGTCCTTGGAGATCTGTGTTTCTGGCTGTGTTCTAGCAATTCTTTGTAACCTAAAGCAAGGCAGTTAATTTATGGTTTTTACCTGGTCATATAAAAGGGTGTCTTTATTATTTGGGGGTATTACCTTGGCACAGCAGAATATACAGTTGTCCTCTGGGTAACAAGAAATAAGATCCTGACTGGGGAAAAATATTTAAGCATTTGTTCAGCACATTGTGTGTACTTACCTGTGTGCTTGAAGCTGCGTGTAAATTTAGGAGGTGCCTTAATGGGGTTGTTTTCCTGAACTGAAGGTCAAGTTAAAGCTGATGGCTATTCCTACACTTGCAAGTGAAGTAGCCCAGTAAGAGCAGGACTGCAGAGAAAGATAGATGGTGTTAAGAACCGGGTTGCATGCTGTGTGATGGTGGTGGGGTTGCACTGTATCAGCTCATATCTGATGCTTTGCACTGAATCACTTTGAGGGAAGTCATTCTTCTGCTTGGTATTTGTGGCATCCTGCACACCACCACTACCCCTCAGTAGAGGAGGGTGTTGACAAACTAAAGTGAGTTTATCTGAGGTCACCAAGAGGGTGGCTCTGTGAGGAGAGGCTGGAGGAGCTGGGCTTGTTCAGTCTGGAGCAGAGATGGCTTTGGGGTGACCTGACAGCTCCCCCAGTGCCTATGGAGAGGACATGAGAATACACAGATGGAGCAGGTCTGTCACAGCAGTGCAGAGTAACAGGGCAAGAGACAATGGCTGTAAGTTAAAATGAGATTCAGCATGGATATAAGGGGAACCTTTTCTTGTGAGGACAGTTAGTCTGTGGCACAGGCTGACCAGAGATGGTATGCAGTCTCCACTCTTGGGATTTTGATGTGGCTGGATGAGAGACCCTGTGCAGCCTGACCTCACCTCAGAGCTGACCCTGCTGTGAGCAGGGTACCAGAGACCCCCTGATGTTCTTCCCAGTCAGAACGATCCTGTGACCCTGTGTATGCCCAGCGTTGTTTGGAGTGTTTTAGTGTGAAGCAGCAGAAGCAGACTTGATTAGGACATTCTGAGATACACTTCTAACTCCAACTCGGTGCCAACATACAGGCACCCTCTGCAAAATCTGCTTTTCTTTTTCACTGACAAGGAATGAAATCCTCTCTCTCCGGGAAAAAAAGAAAAAAAGGTCTTGACAGCATCTCCTGCTGATTGCTTCCCTGTCTTGTTTTTCTCTTGTGCTCCTGATTTTAGTCTCTGCACCTATTAACTTTAGAATCTTTTTGTGTCTTTACTGTTCTTTAGAGACTAAAGTTTATTATGCTGTCTGGTGTACTTTCCTGTGTCCTTATGTCAATCTTCTGCTTTCATAGCTGTCTTCTCAGTGCTGTGTTATAAATCCCTTGAGCAGGAACTTTGACTGCTTCTGTATTTGCTTAAGCCTGTAGCTGTAGTTAAGAAATGGACTTTTCATACACCATAGAATTTTCTATTCAAAATTTTCTGGACTGTCCAAATTAAAAGCTGCTTTATCTGGCTTTGTTACAGCTGATGTGTTAATTTCTAGCTCTGTTCTCCTTCAGTTTTTTGGTGGTTACATTTGAGAATGATCATGGTTTTAGCAGAAAAATGAGAAAACCCCGATAGTGACCCCAAAGAGTCGAGAATGTGCAACTAAAACATTTTAAGTGGAAAACTTAAGCCAAAAATTAGAAAAGCATAAGTAAAAATGATCAGAAATGAATCCAAATTTAACCTGGAAGAGGAGGAATCATAAAATGGATGATCATCTTATGACCATGATGCATAGGTCTAATTCGTTCGAGAGACTTCCTGTGGACTAGATAGTACTTGGTCCTGGTGGCTTTTTTTTGCCCCGTATGATGCCCTTGTGACCTTAAATGTAATTATTATTTTTTATTGCTTTTTCATAGTTTAGCAAATCTGAAGTAATAAGACAGCTGTGTTGTATCCATCTACAGTGGCAGGGTTTTTGTTTTGTTTCATAGCATGCATTAAAGAACCTGGCAGGTAACTGTGAGTGTATTGAGATGTTTGTACCAGGTAGCTTTGCACACAGCATTGGGGCACTGTTTTGTTTTAATTTGGAGAGAAGAGCTTGACTTGCTTAGAAAGGGATCTTGAAAATAAGCCAATACTTTTGTAGTTTGGGCAACTGGGAGAATAGAAAAATGGCATGTACCCAACAAATGTCTCAAAACCCCCTGAATTTAAACAGCTGTGTTCTCCTTTTCCCAGGTCTGTATTCAAATACTTTTCTAGACAGCCTGGTGGGGTACCTACCAATGTGTTTCGGCAGCATCACTGTGATGAAATGGCACCAGGACTGCTGAAGCTGTAGCTTTCTCATTACTCCCACAAGTGAGCTGAAATGTGACTGGTTTTCAGCCTTCTCTGTGCTGAGATGTTGCCCCTGGACTGATACTAATGTCTCCTGTTATATGGACTCATCTCTAAATGTGCTGTTGCCGCGAATGGCCTGTATTACTCAAAGAAATTTAGTTATATTCCAGAAACATTTTTGTCCCAGCATCGAAGTTTCAATGCCCATGTCATCAGCACCACTAAGACAAAAAAAGGAAAAGAGAGAGCAGTGTGCTTTTCCAGAAGACACATGCTCTCCCCTGAATCTCTGTGCTTTTCTCATAAAGTAAACAATTTAAAGGATGTTCAATTGGAAGGACCTGACAGAGTCTAAATTAGAGATAATACCTCAGTTCGTTTAAAGATAAACAAAAGAAGCAGCAATAAATGTAATTTGAATTAAATGTCTTGGCCACTTCTGTATGTCACAGATCTGGCAGGCAGCTTTGAATGAGTTCTATCATTGTGTTTAGCTCATTTTCCCATAGCAGAATCTCTTCTGTGGAGGGAACTTTGTTATGGTTTCCAAATCGATGCAACTAAGCAAATGCTTTTGTAGAGTGTTTGTTAGTAATGGAGATGTTTTAGCTTTCAGTCCCCAGTTGCTTTAGCCATTCTAAAGTCAGACAATTTTTTTTGTTTTCTTTGTTACATGGACTTGATTTCATATTATACCGCTGAAATACAAGAAAAGTTTGATCTCTTGGTGCCATTTTAATTACCTTATTTTACAGACAAATACTAACTTTATTAAATTAACTGTGTTATTCCTTTAAGAGTAACAAGTCCTGTTAAAGATAAAATATGAGTTTGAGTGATTTTTTTTTGTTTATTATTTCCTTTAAGAACAAGAAGAATGAATAATATATCAATCAGATCTTTTATTTGTTGTTTTTCATCAGTAACATGTAGGGTGAATACCACCAGTTTAACATGTAGGCATTAAAAATATCTAGATGGCTCAACTTTAATCTTAAAAGATTAAAAGAAAAAACCAACACAGGAGTTTGCTTTATAATTGTGCACCTTGTTTGTTTTAGGAGAAGAGGCTAAAAGAAAAAGCAGCAAGAAGAGAAGCCAGGAATAAGAACACAGAGGTAAGGATTTTTGTTGTTTTGATCAAGCTACTGGTTGTAGGTTTGAAACAATTTTTAAATTATTTAAATCCTTTCTTTAATAAGTAGTGTTGTGATTAATGACTCTTTAAAGGGATTGCTTGTCTTTTTGTACTCCCTTGCTCTGACGTGGTTGTAATAACTTGCTGTGGAGGGATACTAAGAAAGCATGGATGTGTGTGTTTTGTATGGAAGCCTTTTGGAATTTTAGCCTCTTTATTCTGTGTATCAAGTGAGTTGCAATTTCAGCTGTAGTGCTGATGACATTATTTTCTCTGAATACTTTGGTCATGTTTATAACTTGCAGGCAGTGATATTATTTTTTTGTGTGTAAAATCTTGTTTAAATCTTTTTCTGCTGAACCTTATATTTAAACAGCAAATATTTACGTTGAAGTTTGTTCCTTCCCTTTGTTACCATAAATGAAACCTTTTCTATCCTTTTCTTCATATGTGTGTTGCTCAATTACTAAAGGCTATTCTAGTATTTCATATTGTTTAGTTTGCAACAAACTGACATTTCATTCAGCTGCAGTGATTTTCTGGAATATGGACAGAGTGATGTGTGTAATTTCTCACATGCATCTCCTTTTACTACACATGAATACTTACAGTTTGTTCTTGGCAGTTAGCAAGTATCTCACTCCCTTGAGAAAATCGATAGTGTTCTTTGTCCGATTTTTGCAAGCTGGCTGTGCTCTGGGACGCTTAAGTATAGGATGATGTTTCATTGTGTAGCTCTGAGGCAGAAAGTAATTACAGTTTAAGATGAAATGCCTAATTATACTAAGTTTGAAGTATGATTCTGTCTTCAAAGATGGCAAGCTATGAGTGCTGTTGGCATCATGGCTTCCCAATCAAGCAATAGAAATTTTCTGCCTGTAATTGAATGTATAGAGATACATACTTTTTAATGCATTGAGCAAGCACTTTAGGAAAATTATGGAATGAATAATTAATAAACATCTTAATAAAGGGCGAAAACATTGATCAAATCAGGCTGTGTCACATTTGTAAATGCTGCTTGTTAATTTTGCCTCTTTTTAAGGAATAAAAAAGCCCCAATATCATGTATTCAGCTGCTGGGAAAAAAAATCCATTTCTTTCAAAAGGAACTGCTTGCTGATGTACATCTCCTATTCTGTTCTTGGCCAAGCAAGTGAATGTCTCTGTCCTATCGAAAAGTGAATGGAGTTCATCCCTATTAAGAAATGGTCTGTCTGTGTGGGGGATTGTGTGTCCATGGATACAGTATGAGTTAAATGTGGAACCTCAGCCCCAAAACTACATAAGATAAACCCACAATTTTATGCACCTTTGCATCTCTTCTGTGCAACACTTGCACTTGAAAAGCTGATTTACAAGTCCTGGTCTACTGTGAGATTGGCATATGCTTTCTGTGAGGGTACCAGCTGTGCAAACCGCTATTGCTTTGACTTCATTTTGCTGTTGAAGTGCTTAGCTCACTCTCTGCAAGAAGGTGCCAGCCTCAGGACCTCACACATCTCCTTGATTAAAAACTGTTGGGCTTTTTCTCTTGTTTAGCAGCTATTTTTGCCAGAATTGTGTGCTGCCGAGT
Organism: Pachyramphus minor; assembly: GCA_013397135.1. Taxonomy (NCBI): domain Eukaryota; kingdom Metazoa; phylum Chordata; class Aves; order Passeriformes; family Tyrannidae; genus Pachyramphus; species Pachyramphus minor. The sequence goes on from VYXB01000245.1 coordinate 644,484, forward strand.
CCTGTCATTTTCAGTGGGGCTCATTTCAGGGAAAATGCTTCCACTGGGAAAAACTGCCAGCTTGGACCTGGGCCTTTCACGCCTAGAAGTGGAAGGGAGCAGTAGACAGTAGATAAAGGTGCCAGTTTCTGTCTGCTGGGTGTCTGAGGAATTAAATAAGAAGACTCCTTGCTTCACAGAATCTTAGAGATGAAGCCATAGTAGCTGAAACTCTCTGTAAGTGATATGACTCAAGCAGCTCCTGTGAGATACCCAGGCAATAAAAAAAAAAGAAAAAACGAAGGAAACAGTAAAATACAGGAATGAACTATTGGAGCTGAAACTAGCTTAGAAAATATATGCTCCTTAAATCAGGAGTTCAAAATTGTTAAGATTTTCACTAGTACTTTCATAATGTGGCTTGTGACCCACTTACTCTGCCACATACAACTCCTTTGGCAATAAGGAGAACCAAAAAAAAGCAGAAAAGGTATTTTTAACCATATTAATGCAGTTTAGCAGCTGGAAAAAAGGGTGGATTAACAATTATGTGCAGCCAGTCACTTCAAAGCAGCTGTGGTCATAATTTGTTGTTCCACATCTACCTGCTTTATTCCCCTTGTCTGTTTTATGAACTGTCTCTCTCAGGTTACAAACTCCTTGGGGTTGCAAAGTATTACTTACTTTCTTTCACTAGTACACAGCCCACTGGGTCTGACGTGACCAAACCAGCAATTTATTTTCCCATTCTTAATATTAAATAATAATTCTTTGGTTATGACTTTTGCATCTCTGCTTTAGTGTAGTCCTTGTTGTCCTGTTGTTGCTTGTGCCCTGTTGCTGACTGGACAGGCCTGGCATGTTATTCTGAGTGTGTGCTGGGTTTTTTTCCAAAATGAAAAGGGAATTTATTTGAAACTAAAATTTTACATTTTACAGTTTGTTTATTTTCACCATTTAAACCATACATTTGTGAGATTTAGTCTTAATTTAATCTTAGATTCTTGGATTGTGATACTTCTAGTTTTAGGATTTCTCAGTGCTGTACATGTTTATGTATTTCCTATGCCAGGAATGTTGACTTTGTGACATTTTTCATTTTCTCTTCCTATAATTTTTTTAACTTTTGAGCTACTCTTTTTAATAAACACTTTCCTTCAATTTTATTCACCGGTATTGTTTTGGGTATAAGGAGAATATCTCAATTTTAAATAGTTTTATTTCTTTTTCTTTCATTTCCAAGTTTTCATGTTTTACATGAAGATAATGCAGTGTTTTTTTGCCTGTGTACCAACAAAAGAGAAAAATCGTAGGGGAAAGGGACCTTCTGCATTTTCTTCTGGTGCTGCAGGAGTAATTGCTGAGAAGGTTTTGCTCAGCCTTTGCCGCGCTGGGACGGGGCAGGCTTGCTGCAACTGGAATTGAATAACCAAATTCTGGCATGCTCTGCTGAATGTGCTTGAACTGGAGATTAGATGAGTAGGTAGCTGCAGTGTTATTGACTCCACCTTGGATAAATCTCCTTGCAATAAATAAACTCGGTAAGAAGTGAAGGCTCTGAAAGGATGCTTTGGAGAAAGTATTTCTTGGAATTTATGACCATTAATTACATTTTAGTGCAAAAGGCTGTAAAGACAGATAAAAGAAGTTTTTTTTCTTAATATTTCTGTTGAAGAAAAACTGGAAATTTAGGGGTTTGGGGAGTTTTTTATTATAAAATATTTAATTGTCTCCCATTTTAGGAGAATTTGATGAGATATTTACAATTGCAGTATTTAAGATGAAACGAGAACATATTTTGTCTTCACTTAGTAGTAATAAAATTTCAGTTCTCAGGCCCTGAAACAAATTTTTTTGCTGTTTACTTGAAGATAATCTAGAAAAAATTAGGCAACCATATTGTCTTTTGACCAAGAAATAAAGCATTGAGCAGCAGGAGCGGCAATGTAGACATTTGCTCTGCGGAAGGTTACTTGGTGAAGCCAGCCCCTGGCCCCAGGCAGGACATCCCTGCATCGTGCAGTGCTGCACTCATGTCTTGCGTTTCTTCTTCTAGAATCTGTTGCGTACTGATTTCTTAGTCTACATAAAGGACTCCTAGGTTTCAACCAGCATTTAAAGGTCCTTGCCCTGCAAGCAAGTGTTGGCTGTAATGAAGCTGAACAGGGCTGTATTTCTTCTTTGTTGAGTTTAGTGTTTTGTTGTCCTGATGCCCTAGAACACTACTGGTGTGTTAAAAATTATGAAGTAAGGAAGGTTTTGGGTTCTTTTAAAGATAAATGTTTCTGTAGAAAAGGAATTTTCTGGGAGCAGCTAAACAGGTCTGCGTTCAAGGTAGGGAAGCAGAGTAGGAGTCAAGAGAAGATGCTGTTCCCTGCCCCAGCACTGACGGGCTTTGTGTTCCTCAACTATCAGCTCCCAGCATCATGCAAGAAATGACAGCTAGCCTCTAAAAGAAGGCATTGGTATCTGATAGATATAGTTTGGATGCCATCTGTAAACAGTGCCAGGAGGTAAAACTTGCTCAGTCATGATACTTTGGTGCATTGATTCAGGCAATAGCAATCCTGTAGCAGTTATACCACATTGGTGTCCAAAGCAGAACAGAAAAACCTGAAAAAGGGCTGACTAGCAGAGCAGAGGCTGTTTATCCAAGGTCCACAATAATAATGGAGCCTGCTGAAAAGTAAGGGTAATACAGCTTGAACACATACAGCTTACTGAGAGGGTTTTTTCTGTTTTCATTGGGCAAAGTTGAGGATGGGGATTTTTATCAATATGAAAAACTGACTTCTGGAAGAAATCCAAGTGCTCCGTTGTCAGTGGCACTTTTTTCATAGGAAATACTGAATAATTGTAGAGCATTAAAAGATTGACAGCAATAGCAGGATAATAAATATCCTTTAGCTTCTCTCATGTCCTCCCTTTCTCTCCTGTTCTCTCCCTAATGTATTTTTCTATTCCCACAGGAATTAGTACTTGTGTGTGAGATTTTACAAAACATATACTTTATATATACATAATTTAAGATTTTTAGAGTCATAATGAAGTTAGGAATCTTTCTGCTGTTATGAAAGGATTTATGTGACCACATCTACAAAATACACATGGGTGAGCAGGAGACATACACTTAAAGATATGGCAGATTCAGGCATTGATATCTGCCTTTATCACATCACTATAGTGTTCTGTTTTCAGCACTTTGCATCAACTCTCTGTTGAGATTGTTACCAGGAAAATACTTAAACCCACCATTTTATTTTAATCTCTAGCATCCTCCAGTGAATTTGAGATACCCTTGCCAAATGTAACTCCGGGAATCTTTGCACTGTGTGGGAAAATTTGAACAAGAAAGGGACAGTCAGGTACCTTAGTAGCTGTGGCTAATAATCCATTGGGAGAAATATACACTATAAAATATGATGAAAACTCTGCATCCACTGTGTATCATTCCTGTAATTACTGGATTTGTATTACCTGACAGCTCTGGTTCTGCCTTGAATTTCCTTTTTCTTGAGGTCTAGTCCACAGCCTGGTGTTTAGGCTGGAGATGCTAGATTCAGTGTGGATGTGAACAGTAATTTCAGGGTGGAAAAGAAATTTATAGGAGTGAAGGAGGAATTTGGTCTGGACCTCCTGTGAATACAGGTTCCCAAATCCCCTTGATCAGGGTTCATGAAATGTTCTTGGGGAAAGTCTTGGGATGCCCTGAATACTGATGGTTAATGGTGAAGGTGCATTGGTTCTGGATCACCTCTCATAAACCCTCCCATGGTTGGTGTTGAGGAGCCATTGCTTTAGCTCTCTGATTTCTGAGGCTGGAGCAGGGTTTCAGGGCTAGATCCTTTTGATGGTCTGGAGGATGTAGAGATTCTGGAGTTTACGTTTTTCTTAGAAGACCTGAGGAGAGGGTTGTATTGCCCTGATAGAGCCTCGGGTCAGGCTACATCTTGTCAGTGCTGTTTGATAATTGCAAAAGCCTAAAAATTGTTCTTCATCAGTAATTATTCTTAATTCTGAAAACCAAAAGGAACAGCAAAAAATGAGGCAATGATACTTCTATTCACCTGCAAAATCTTCCAGTATCTCTAGTGTGGGAAGCTTACAGATGAAATCACTATGCAAATTTGATCTTTTTAAATAAGTCAAATTTCTTGCTTAAAACAATTTCACCAACCTTGGTTTAGAAGTAGTTCTGATCTGTTAGCTGTTGCATCCTGTATGCATATCCAAAAGCTGTGAGTAGCTTTATTTATTCAGTGCAAGTTTATGTTTGTAATGGTTTGAATTTCCTTGAAAAGCTCTGTGGATAAACAGAGTAATTTGGGATATCAACATTTTAACCTGTTAATTTAGTAATTTTAAACAGGTTTCTCCAGGCAGAATCATGATTTCAAGGTCAAGTTGTTAAATGAATGGAAAATGAATTGCCGATTCTGAACTACTTGTGTTTTGAATCAATACCTTCTACAATATTTAAGTTCATATTTGAAAATGGGTATTATTCACCAGTAAGGAAATGTTACTTCTGTTTTGCTTGTTGAAAATATCATGTTTATATAACAATTTATATAACAATTAAATTGCTTTCTGTAAAGCTGTTACAAGTCCTGTCTTTTCTACAATTAAGAATTTATACGATTAAACCAGTATTTCTGTGTCATGACCCTGAACAAATAGGAAACAAGTATTATGATGGATTGATTAGCCAATTATGCATGCTTTTATGAATGTTTTCATTGCAGCCACCTGAGGATTTTAAATATATTTATCAGATTGACCATTTAAACTAATTGGCCACTGCTATAGCAATTAAATTTTTTGAGTATAATATTCATAACTGTTAATTTTAAGCACATGTGGTATGTGATGACAGTTTGCTGCTCTGCACACCAAAAACTGATGTTTTAGCAGTCACTGAAGTGATTTCTCCATAGGCCTTTCAGAAGCATAGTAATTGGGCGATGGACCTTGAACATACTCTTTTTCCCTGACAGTCTGCTGGGATGAGGTGGATGCACAGTGGATCAATACAAGTGCACCTTCATTACAGTGTCTGATATACCTCTATCCAATGCTTTGTTTTGTGTGTGGTTTCACATTTGTGGTAAAGAGAGGAAATTTCTCTTTTCTTCAGACTTTTGGTTTTTTTTCTTATTTTGGGTTGCAGTTCTAGGGGAGCTTTTGATGCAAGACACAGTAAGCATTTGTAAAAACTGAATAATAACAGTATTTTTGGTATGGCAGGGAGCACAAAGGTTATTGTCTTACTTGATTGCAAATGATTTTCTTAAATTTCTAGGGCAACACTGATGAAATGTCTCCAGTAGACTCTGAAAGACTACGCTGTTTAATTCATTATTCTTTAGGAAACTTTTTATTTCTAGAATGTCCTTGTAAATTTGATACCATTAGAACAGCAGCTTTGGAGCCATCTTAGATTTCAGCTGCTGAACTCCAGAGCTTTGAGCATGTTAAAGACCACACAATTTTATTTATTTCAGAATTAATAATATTTTGGCATTTTGAGGGGGGAAAAATGCCCTCAGCTTTTTTCATTAATAGCTTAGGCTATGAAAATTGCAAGACTGCAAATTGAGATAAGTATGCATTTCATTTGAATTATGTGGTTTCTTCCTCTCGGATTATGTGGGTTTGCAATTGTTTATTTGTATGATATAGTTACAAATAACTCTTGATAGCTGTAGAATTGAGGAGTGCTTTGGCACCATTACCCCTATGCTTTTGAACAGAGCTCAGCAAATAACTGAGGGGCTACTTCAGTTGGTGCTTCAGCTCTGTCTCTGCTTGGAACAAGGAAGGTATATATTACTCTGCTTCATTTTTCTTCTTCGCCTGTCTCTGTGGATATTAGGAGCAGCATCCCACCATCAGGTTCCTCCCTACATATGGCAGTGAAGTAGAGCACATGGAAAGCAATTCAAGTGCTCCATTAGTCTTGCACAGGTACCTTTTTGAGGCTAATGATCAAACCCCAGTTGATAAGGTTATTCTATTTGAATACGCACTTCATCAATTCAGGCAACATATTCTGATTCAATACATGTATCTAGAAAAGCAGTAGGTATGCAAGAAACCAGACAAGAACTCTCTGTGCATTGCAAAGTGCAAGCACATTTATTCAAGGGCAAAGACCTTTCCAGCTGAGCTTCGTATTTCCATTTCAGCATTGATGGAATGTTTTCATTCTAACTGTGTATCACCATGTTCTGTAAACTTAAATAGGGGAAGAAGAGAGCACTGGGATTTAGCTTTGTGATCACTGTCCATCAATATGTAAGCAATTAGTTTTTGAATATGGTCTCTTGTGAATATGGCAAGTGTACTGCTTAAACATAACTAACCACTACAGTTTGGCTTGAAATTTATATGTAAATTAGTGACATCATTTCTTCTTGGCTTCCAAAATTTCTTGTTCAGTTTCTTCACTGATTTAACAACTCCCTCAACAGTCCCTGTGTGAGCAAAACAAGAATGGTTGCTTTGCTCCTGCCTGACTCTGGCCAAGGAATAAGAGGCAATAGACAGTGTTGGAGCAGCACTATCACCAGTATGAATAAAAGAATAAAAAATAAAAAAAGCTGTTCTAAAGTGTTATAAACCTTTCTTTAGGCATTTTCATTTTAGCAAACAGGCCACTATATGAAGTTAATTGTAGTGATACGTCACTTGTTTTTTTGCACTGTGCTACTTGTCAGTAGTGTCAATTTAATAATCACTGTTTGAAATTTCTGTCCCTCTAAAGAACAAAATTCAAAGCTCTTACTCCAAGCTTATTTGCTGTGTTCCATACATGTTTGGAGCAACAAGCTGATTTTTGTAAGTGTGGTGTTATTTTTTTCATTGCCTCACTGTAGTCCTTTGATACCATAATCAACACTGTACAGAAGAATTCCCTTCTGGAGATCTTCACCCTTCTTTTCCGCCTCTGCCCATAATCCTGAAGAAGTGGGAAATCCCAAACAATCCAGACATAATGGATCTAAGGCTTGCAGCAGCTTGCACACAAAGCTTTTATTTAGGAAGTGAAAATTGTCTGTGGATTTCTAGGTCTTTTTCTGGTCTGTTAAAGCAGGTGTATTCACCTGCCTCAGTTCTATCTGTGTAAATATTATGCAGATGATTCCATTGCATAAATAAGAAACAGACTGTTCTTATCAGACTGTTCAAACTTGGTTTTTTTGCACCGTGGTTTGTTCTGGTATTATTCTGAGTCAGTTCACAGCATTCCTTACGTGTTTGAAACTTTCTTAAGTTACAGACTTCAGATTCAGCAACTCTGTTTTGCTCCGTATCTTAGGTCTGACCTTCTTAAGGATGAGTTAATTGGCTGATGAGCAGAGGTAATCTTTCAGATGTGTTTTGATGGTGCTGACATCCTCATGCAGCAAGTAACAGTATTTAGTTTTAAATTAAGCAGTTCTGTTTTCTCAGCATGCACCCCTGTTTTTATTCTTGGGATGTGTTGCTTGCAGTATTGTGCATAGTCTGCTATAGCTACTCTCAGCAGCTGTAATTGCTACTAGTGATGAAAATTGATCTGTGCAATCAGAAAACCATTATCTACATTCTGACTGATAATGCTGAAGCTGCCAACATTTTAAAATTCTTCTAAAGGCTGTTTTTTTTCAGAGTGCTCTGGGATCGTGCAGTCACCAAGATTCCAGTGGCTGAATCTTATGTGAGCATTAAAAGAGAATGAAAAAGCTCTTAATGGCTCTCTCAAATACATTTTTTTCAAGAAGTTTTTGAGGATTTAGTGTTTTTTCAATCCTTCTTTGCCAAATATACTAGATCAGGAGTAATGCAGTATCCCTTGTTTTACCACAGTGTGCAGAGATTATAATAAGGTTTCTGTTCTTTCAAACTATCAACTGCATTGTTAAACCAAGGAGTTTGTTAATAGGAAATGCCAAACTAGTAACTAACATGGTTATTCAACAGACTGCATTGGGAGTCTGGTAAGCCCATACTTCCCCCAAATGAAGCACCACCTTCTGTTTGGAGTCCATTAGGAACTGGATTTTCCTGTGTTGGCTCCTGCAACATTTCTTTTCCTTAAGGCCTAATGTTTCCTTTCACTCTTAATTTTTTTTCCCCTCTGGTCTTTTATGAAACTTTTTCTGGATTTCTGAGTTTCTTATCTCATGCTGTTTCCTTATCCCCTTTTCTGTTTCTTTGGAAGGAGTAAAATTCAAGCTGCTACTGCTTCTGTTTCTACTTTCTACTGTGTGGAAACTAAGAGCAGAAGCAATGGGGAACAGCAGGAAGTAAGGTAATAGCATCATCTAGGAGCAAAGCCTTGGGAAATGTGCTTAGTATTTTAAGGGAAAAGTTTTGTGTCTGGCTTTTTGTTTGTTTTGTTTTCTTCTCTCTGTAAGGTCTCATTTTTCTAACATTCCTTCAAATAAGTATATACTGGTAATATTTTGCCCGGCTGGGTGTTCTAGTACTGTTGAATAAACATTTATTTTTCCAGTCGCACCATTCCTGCATTGCTGGGAGAGCTGAAAGAGGTTCAGTCTCTAATTACTCCTTGCACACATTTATCTTCTCACAAGAAACCTTTTAGTAAAAGAACATCAGTAAGGGTTCAAAGCTAATTACTTGTAAGCTGAGAAAAGCCAGAATTAAAGTGCTTGTCCCTTGCTGTATAAATATAGCGATGCAGGTGGTTGAGAAATTACTCCCTTTCTTCATGTGTGCTTGCCTCCACTTTGATCTGAGCCAGGTACTCAACTCAGAGTTTGCTTATTGTGTAGTAAGGAGTGAAGGAGACTGTACATTTTCCAGCTATTCAGTGTTTTCATTTGTTTGGTGCATTTCGCTTTGGTGTGAGTGCCATCTGTAAAATAAATGGATAAAAAATCCTTTGACAAACAATAGCTACCATAACTGGAAGCTGGACTGTTGCTAGCATCTTTATAACATTTACTGATTTATGTATTTTTAAATTTCCTCTGTCACACTTTCTCCCTGCCCTCTCCCCAACTTCTTTTGACAGTATATCCCAGAATACTCAAGTTCTATTCTTTGCGTGCATTTATTCTGTGAAGAGGAGTTGGATCTAGGAAACCCAAGTTCTTTTCTGAACTAGAAATTGTGATATGTAGACTGTCTTTTAAGCTGTGCTAGAACTAGCATGAACTCACATGATGCCTGGTTGGTTTGTTGTTGTGGGGTTTTTTTGTGATGTGGGGTTGGTTTTTTCGTTTCCTTTTAAAGTTTTCTCTGGGAGGTGTAAATTCAGGGGACCTCAGTGTACTTATGAACTATGTGCTGTTGTAGTCACCCTCAGCCTAGAAAGGATGTGGTAGAAAAAAGTTAGAAAACATGAGGAAAAACTCAGAAAAGTGTGATGTAAATAGAGAAAGAAGACAACTGAGGGGAGATACCAAGATATTTCCAGCTGAAGTAAGAAAGTACTGTTCTTTATTCTTCACAGGGACAAGTCCCCTAAGTAAAATCATTCTGAAATAAAGCTTATGCTGCCCTTCATGACACAATGGGGATTTGGCCCAACAAAAGGATTGAGCTAAGTTTCTTCTTCTCCTCCCTGCCCCATGTAGATGAGAGATTTTTTATTTTACATTTAGAGCAGCAACTGAGAAGGGTACCTTGTAGTTACAGGGTTTTGTACTTTTCTGGGCTTCTCTTGTCCAGGACTTTCCAACCATTCTTATGGTAGATAACAAATATGGTCAACTGACCATTTAGACTAATGAGAGGTCACCATGTGCCCTTCTGTTTGTGAAATGGGAGAAAAAATAGTTTCTTATGTTCAAAAGTGGGTTACTTCACTTTCACAGTAGATTGACACATGCTTTGATCTTTCACATGCTTTGTGGAAAATACTTACAAAAAAGTAGAATCATCTTGTAAGCAGGTTTGCAAAGCAAATAGTTACTACTGGTGGAAAGGTAAGCTAAGCATTCATCAGTAAGGCAGTCGTCAGCATGTACATAGGATTAAACTTGGTGTATGCGAGTATATCTCTCTCTTCATTCTTGTTGGACAATCTGCCAAGGCTTTAAAATTTTTAATAAGAAAAATTGTGGGGGGACAAGGGAATGTGATTCATTAATTACAGTCACAGTCAACTTACATACATTATTTACATGAGCAGCTGTTTAAGGTGAAAGGTCATAAAGATCATTACATTTCATAATAAATGGCAATCTCAAACAGTCCATTTCTTTGCTCATTCAGGTACTGTTAAAAGTGCCCTAAGTTATTAGCATTTTTTATTTCCCGTCACCTAATATTCTAACAGATCACATATCTAAAAAAGTAGTAGTAAGGATACTAAAGTAGTACTCAAGATATTTACTAACACAGGAAATGCATAGAGTTTATGGAATTCATACCTTCCAGATCATGTGCAGCATAATTCTATGAATAATACCAAAGCTAACCCATACTGGTTAATATTATGTTCTTCTGATTTAATTTTTAAAATTATTCATGTTCTATTGTTGTCATACTTAATTTAGAAGACCTGTCAAGTTCACTGATATTATTTTTTGCATGCCTGGTTAAGACTTGTCACCATTTCTGTGATGGTGTTACCTCTAGAAAGTTTAATTGGAATGAAGTCTAGTTTACCTCGATGAGAAGTGCAAATGGAATAATAATCCCTGAACTGGTTTGGCCAGTGAAGTGTTAGGTGGGCTTCAAGATCTGAGCATACGGTAGGAGTGAGTGCTGGGAAGTGGGATGTTTTAAAAGCAGTGGCTATAGGTGAATGCATCTTTCCTAGAGTGTAATTGGTCAGACTTTGATCAGAAGATACTTTATGGTCTTAGAGGTTAGCTTTTAGTTTCCTATGCAGCAGCAAGGAAAGCTGAAGAGGTGGATTCAGTGATTACATGAATAACACAAATCTGCAGGTGCTGGTTAGTCTTAGTTGTGTCTTATTTTGAGTCACAAGGCTCTGGTGTGACTGGAGTCATGAAGTCCTGGCTAGGCAGTGCACCTAACTTTAGTGTGGTCACACGATGTTCTAGAAGGGTAGGCAGGAGAAAGAGGATGAGTAGCACTCCATGCTTAGGAGCTTCTTAGCAACACAGTTCTTACAAACATCATGCCAAACACAAGCATCATAACAAGGAGCATCTCAGTGTCTAAAACTAATAAGGTGGCATATGGGAAGTGGAAAAGGATGTAATTATTGCTTTGGTTCTTGAAAGCATAGGGACAAAGGAGGACTAAAGCCCATCTGGAGCTGAGACAAGAGGGGGACAGAAAGGTTAAAAGGCTGTAGGTATGCTAGTGTGAAAGGAAGTTGGATGAAAATATGACTGATAGGGAGAGTGGCCTAGTGATGGAAAATATGAAAAAGCTGAAGTAGTCAACTCTTTTTTTGTGTGTTGGAACAAAGTAGTCTCACAGACTTCTGGGCATACAAGTAGGGTTTGGGAGAAAGAATGAGGGAGCCAGTGATGGGAGTACAACAGACTGGAGAAAGCTTTAAGTGTAACCTGATCATGAGAGGTCACAAATGACTGCAAAGAGACTAATGTTGTACTCCTCCCAAGGAGGGCGAGAAGACCAGGGCATGTATTGACTGACTGTATTCATCCAGTCCCTTGGAAGATTGTGACGCTTATCTACTTCGAAACATATAAAGGACAAGAAGGTAATATAGAACGATCAGTGTGGGTTTACAATAGGCAAACCATACTTGACAACCTGTTTGCCTTCTGTAATGAAGTGACTGCAAAGTGTGGAGAGTAGTGCATGCACTACTTGGCTAAGTAAGGCTTTTGGCCCTGCATCCTGCAGGTTTCTCATTTGGAAGATGGGGAGGTATAGAATGAAAGAGCAGTCTGTTTATTGAAGCTCATGAAGTCCAACAGGAGAAGTGCTCATGCCGGCTGAGGGCACAGTCGCACACCAGGGGTTATGGTGAATGTGAAGCTGAGTATGATCCAAGTATAAATAAGGCAAACTGGATTTTGTTGGAAGCTGCATTGTTAGCGTAATGACGAAGGTCAATGTATTGCTTTTCTGCCTCCAGGACTATATTCAGAATCCTGTCTCTGTCTCTGGGTGCTCTAGCTCCGGATGGATGTGGAGAATGTGGTTGGGGTCCAGTGAAGTTTACCAAGATAGTCTGAAGGCTAGAGCACGTACTCTATAAGGCAGTGGTAAAGGAGCTGGATTTGTTCTGTGTGGCGAAGAGGAGCTAAGGGGCAATCTAAAAGTGTGTTTGAAGGGCAGTTAGAGTGGAGACAAGGGATTGTTTTGCTAGTGACAAATTATGTAAATTTGCCAAAATTTTTGACTTCATAGCTTCAGAGCGGACTTCTGGGAGAAACTTGTTTACAGGAAGGATAATGCTGATGTGAAATAAATTACCCAGAGAGGTTGAACCTTTCTGCTTGGAGGTTTTCAAGGCACAGATGGGCAAAGCCTCAGCTGAACTGATGTAGTGTTTTTGGTAGTACCACTTTGTGTAGGCAATTTACCTAGAGATCCTCAAATACCTTTGCACCTACCTTTCCATCTCTTCCCTGAACAGCATGTAGTGAGTTTTGGTTCCTGCCTCCAATCTTTATACTTCTAGAGTTAGACCTTGGAGATTTCAGTCAGTAGGAGGTAAGCAGATAGCAGACAGTAGCTAAATCTGACACTGGAAAAATCATTGTGCCACATGCTTGTTCTTACAGAACTCATGTCTTAGCACTACGTTGCTACATACAGTATTTTCTTGCGTTAAATTGTTGCATTTTTCCCAGTGAAACTACACTTATATAGCCTGTGATGGGTTGACCCTGGCTNGATATTTTCTTGCTTTAAATTGTTTCATTTTTCCCAGTGAAACTGGGGTGAGAAAAAATAATAAAAAGCTCCTGGATTGAGATAAGGGCAGAGAGAGATCNTCTTGAGCACTCCCAGCCTCAGCATGGACAGGGGTGAGAAAAAATAATAAAAGGCTCCTGGATTGAGATACGGGCAGAGAGAGATCACTCAGCAATTTTGTCAAAATCTTGTCAAAAATTTTGGGCAAACCAGACTAAACTTGAGGAAAAATAATTGAATTCCTCGCCAATCAAATCAGAGTAGGATAAGGAGAAAATAAAAACATCTCCCTTCCCCTTCATTCTTCCTGGGCTTAACTTCACTCCTGAGTTCTCTACCCTGAGCAGCACAAGGTGGGGGCAGGTAATGTGGTTGTGGTCAGTTCATCACATGTTGACTCTTCTGCTCCTTCCTCCTCAGTGAAAGGACTCCTGACACTCTTCTCCTGCCCTAGAATGGTGTCCCTCCCATGGGAGACAGTCCTCCATGAACTTCTCCAACCTGAGTCCTTCCCACAGGCTGCAGTTCTTCACAAACTGCTCCAATGTGGATCCCTTCTGCAGGGTGCAGTCTTTCAGGAACAGAGTGCTCCAGTCTGAGTTCCCCATGGGGTCATAGGTCCTGCCAGTAAACCTGTCTCAGCATGGGCTCCTCTCTCCATGGAGCCAGAGGTCCTGCCAGGAGCCTGCTTGAATGTGGGCTTCCCACAGAGTCACAGCCTCCTTCAGGCACCCATCTGCTGTGGCCTAGGGTCCTCCACAGCTGGGTCTCTGCATCCCTGTGGGCCTCCATGGGCTGCAGGGGCACAGCTGCCTCACCATGGGCTGTACCACGGGCTGCAGGGGAATCTCTGCTCCAGCACCTGGAGCACCTCCTGCCCCTCCTTCTTGACTGACCTTGATACCTGCAAGGCATTTTCTCTCACATTTTCTCAGTTCTCTCTTCTTTTCTTCCTCCTCCTTAACTATGTTGTCTGAATAGCACTGCCACTGGCGCTGATGGGCTCCCCCTTGGCCAGCTGGGGGTCTGACTTGGAGCTGGCTGGCATGGGCTCTGTCCCACAGAGGGGAAGCTTCTAATGGCTTCTTACAGAAGCCCCTGCTGTAACTGCCCCTGCTGCCAAAGCCTTGCCACACAAGCCCAGTACAAGGTCCCAGTTGACAGATGTAAAGCAAAGAAAGAGCTATAATTAGAAGAGGTAAAAATAGAGATTAGGAAGCTGTCTGAATGATCTTACAAGCAACAATTTTTTGCTGAATTCTGTCAGTTATGTTTGCTGTATTTGTTAGGTCAGACTGTGGCTCAGACAGAGGTCATAGAAAAGCAAAAGGTCTCATTTAAAAATTTGTTGAAGGCTATCAAAAGTTGCCGTATCTTTAAAATTTGTTAATATGGCGAGGATGTTTGGATTTGTCCCTTGGCAGAAGGGCCACATCCACTGTTACAGCAACAAGAGAGGAAGACAAATTATTTATGAACTTTGAGGATAATTTACTTTCAAGCTCATGAGAAATGTTCAACGGTATGAGACACTGAATAGTTAGTGAAAATACTTTTGGTGTCATAGTATTTCATCACCAAAAAATTTTTTTTTAGTGAGTGTTTTTGTGGGGAAATTCCATCCAGTTCCCTCTGTTGCTAATGGATGTGGAAAAGGCAGGTTTCTGTATTTGATTTCCCTTTTCCAGAGTTGCCATATGGACACAGGTCAGGAATGAACTGGAGGTCACACTTTGGAGGATGCTGCCTTCTCTGTATGAACATGTTTGTTCTTTAAAGGCTAGATAGCCATTGCTCTTCTGAGAGTGGTCTGCTCTGATTGCCATGGGTTGAAAGCACTTTTTGGGTAGTCAGTGACGGATCATTGAAAGTTCGTGCTCTCCTTCACCCTGTACTGTTTTCAGTGTCTGCATTCTCATAATTGGTAATGCCAGTGATACTGAAAACGTTCAGAAAACACCTAAACATAGAGTGCGAGATTTGTGCACGTAACATTAGTGACTTCTGATCCACCAACTAAAAGATGGATTCTGTTAATTATCTCTCCTTAAAAAGGAGTTGACATACTTAATTCATTATTACAAATCCATGAGATCAGTTTTCCAGGTGCTAAATATTGTTTGTTCTGATAGGCCTTAGAAAGTCAATTCCCTGTATAAAGCATTGCATTATTATAAGGCATTGCATTTCAAACCCAGTCGTCACTTGAAATTGTTTTCAGATTTTTTACAGATTCTATAATTTTACAGATCACTAAAAAAAGGAGAGTATTTTTTGATTACATCTTCTGTTGGACAAAGAGGATTTGGCCATGGTGAAAGGTTTATATTGTAAATGAATTGTCCTGCTGTGTATATATAGTTTTTTAATATATATCGTCTAGATCTCAAAGCAAACTGCAGTTGTTTTCAATGTGAAAAGTGTGTGGTGTTATATCCAAAATATGCACAAGAGAATAGTTTCAATCATGCAGCAAGAAATTGAAATTTTCAAGTTTAGCTTAGTTTGTTTGTTTGATCTGCTGTCTTTGCAGTGATTTTGAGTAGCAGTTTTACCTTGTCCCTCTGCATACTGATCTCTAAAATGCCCTTTAGTAGTAAGACTCCCAGCATCTTTGAAGTTATCTTAATATAGTACTATCCTTAGAAAGGCACTTTTAGCTCAAATGTTTTTCAGATATTTGAGTCACAAGCTCAAAACTGGAGTGAAATAGTGTTATAATAATAACAACCAGTTGCCTCAGATTATCTGGACTCTAATCTCAGTTACTTGGAACCATACTCAGAGCAGATGTTTTAACCTCTTTTCCCATTATATATATTATCAGACAAGGAAAAAGGTGAAATGGTCAATCCCTAGATTAATTTTTGTGCATTGGTAGGTGATTTCTTGTTGATGTTAAAAACCTGAGCACGCTAAAATGATTTGTTTCTTCTGTTGTTGTGACTGGTTTAAATTCAACTCCAGTTGAAAAGAGTGCAAAACCATCAGGTCTACCGAATAGCTATTTTGTGGAGAAAAGAGAAAACATAATTGTAAAGCAAGTGGCTTGATGCAAATGTATTTAGTTGAAGGTGTTGCTGTAACCTCCAGTGATCCAAATGTTGCCCTGAATATTTTTTAATAAACCAGACTGTTTTTTGCATATGTCCTTGTGGCACCTACATTAACCGTAACTGCACTAAACCAGTTGCATGCAAGCAACAGTTTTTAATTTATTTTTCTTAAATGGGGTGTTCATAAAAAACCTCTAATCTGTAGCATGTTTCTTAGAGTATTGCAATATTGTAAATGAAATGATACATCAACTGATTCTTGTAGCTTCCTTTTCAGTGAGACTCAGTGGACTTTCTAGCATAGAAGCTTGTATCTGCCACCATCTGAGCAGTGAATTAACTAGGTCATGTGGTGGCTGACTAAAGATTAACATTTCTTAAGATGAAGTAAAATACCCTTCTATTTTAAATATATTTTTTGAGTCTTAAATCATAGGCCATTTAATAGGGATGGCTTAGAATGCAGACAGAAACATTTGAACAACGAAAAGGGGCAAGTCTCCTGTGTATAGGGTGCTTTCAAAGAAAGAATGGTTGGAAGCACAGCCTATCTCAGATATTCCAGATGGGGTTTGTAATTCAAATTTATTGTTTTCTTCTTATCTCTCAGCAAGGAGACTAAAAGAAAAAAGTGACCTTGTGATTTTTTTCCCCCCGTATTCAACACATTTGCAAGTAGCCTACCATTTGTCAGATTGATTTATAGGAATATAGCTAACTGTTTTCTTTCAACAAGTCAATGTAAATATTGTTTCCATTAAAGTAGCACCTTTATTTTATGCAACTGACGTATGTGTTTGGGAAAAATATGCTAAGCTTAAACAGCTCATGATAAAGTCATGAGAAATTTTTTTGATCTTAAAGATGCCTGCTAGTCTTTTTTAAGTAACTGTGAATAAGTGCACACTCTGCTATTTAACATTTATAATTAGGATTTATTTTTAAAACCTATACTTATTCAGGTAATTAGCTAAGAACAATTGAGCCTAGTCTTCTTTTGAGCATCATGAAAGCCAGAATTAAAGGCAGGGCACTATAGATAACTAATTTTTTTAATTTTACATGCAAAAACTTGAACAGTCACAGAGCAAAAGGAATTAAATTCTAAGCTTCTCTGTGAGCTGTAACCTTGTATCCTCAAATGCAAGTCCTTTGTCTTGACTAGACTTTAGAAGTTGTTTAGATTGTAAAAGTGATCGGTGTGTGTAATATTTAATAGTTGATATGCCCATTTTAGCACTTTGAAACATTGTTGACATCGTGAAATTCTGCGAGAAGCTACTGTTGTAACAAGCAAATAGCATTTGGATTTAGGATGCAGTCTGGATTAGCTTCATCTAGAAAAACAATGGGCACATGACTGTCGTATTTGGAACACAGGACTGCATTTTATGCTTTCATTTAGAGCAGATTAAAGCAAATATGCCTTTTCCTCTGGGCCAGTCCTAACTGGACATTGCCTGCTTTCTTCTCCTAACTTACCTTGTGAATGCTGGTTACTGATGGAGAGATGTCAGTTCATTTAATTAAGAATGAGTTGGTAGATATCGAGCTAATCTTGTGACATAAAATTGCTGCTGACCATCTCCATAGGAGTGCTGGGCTGTGCAGTGGTGTCAAGAAAGCTCACCAGTTTCTGAAGGTAACTGAAACAGTTGCATATTCTTCTGCATTCAGCTATAGGGGATCCCATCTTACTGTGGTTCTGGGCAGCTTCTGATAGGGTAAAACTTTCTATGGAAAGATATTTTGTTTGTTGAAAATTGTTTATCTCTGGTTGGAAGTACTGTTGTAAAAATGAGAATGCTGATTTAAATTAAAATGGATAATAAACATAGTTTTGTTTCTTATGTATGAGTTCAGTTGACATAATCGGTCTTTCAGGCCTTCCAGTGTAGCCTGTTGGATTTTGTTTTGTATACTTTCATTATATAACTACCTGACTGTAGAAAAACATTGAATTGGTGTAGCTATGCAAATATGCTCTAAAGAGCTGATGTATGGTGTAGTAATTCATTGCTCTTATTAACAGACTAAACAGAAAGTAGTTGAATTTAAAAGAATAATAGAACAGGTAATTAAAAGCAATAAAGAAATCTTGAAAATGTCATATGCCAATGTTAAATCATGTTAAATGTTATTTAACATAACTTATTGTTATGTATTTAACATAACACTGTTACTTCTATTAAAAGGACAAACAAATAAGTAATGATGATTTCGGAGAGGTTAGTGAAACACCCGTAGAACTACAAAAGCGTGAAAGGGCTCAGTATATGTGCAGCTCACTTTTTCTTAGCCATTGATTTTTCATTAACATCAGGAAAATTGGTCAATGTGCAGAGGGGATGTCAGGCTCCTGTATGGCATCTCTGAGGGACTAGTATGCTGTTCATAGGCCATCATTTCTGAAACAGCGTGAACATCTCTTGATCCTCTCTATCTAATACTTGATATTCTAACAATCCCAGCCTGTGTGTGCATATCTGCATTGAGCAATTACATTTAATTGTCTGTTTTTGAAAGTCAGAAAAACAATTAACATTGTCTTTCTCACAAAAATGTATGACCTGCTGAAAAATCATATCATAGAATCGTGGAATGGCTTGGGTTGGATAAGCCCTTCAAGATCATCTAGTTCCAACACCCCTGCCAGGGACAGGAACCCTTTTCACTAGACTGGGTTGCTCAGAGCCCCATCCAGCCTGGCTTTCTGGGCTGCAAGTGCACATTGTGAAAGAACGCAAATGCATATTTAATATTCTTCTCTATGAATTGTGTATATATATGTGTGTGTATATAAATATATATATTTGAGTCACAATATCAATAAGGTACAGGGAGTTGAACACTTACGCAGGATAACACTATTGCTGTGCTCAAATCACCATTCAGATTAAAAAAAAATAAAAATCAGCATCCTCTCAGTTTGGAAAGGTTCCAGAATTAGCTGCTGTCAACTACATTTTGTACAAGTGTGCCATGATGGCTCTTACATTATTCCTCTAAAATGCCAGTTTTACCCATCTGTACAATTATTCTGTTTAGGCCATTCATTTAACTCGTCTACACCTTTGAAGAAACAGGGATTTAAGACTGATCAGCTGAAACCTCTTCAGACTTATTACAACATATGCAACACATTGATTCTTGCCATTCTACCTATATTGGAAAGAAAATAAAGTTCATAAATAAGGTACCTGCAAGTGGAGCACTTTGGAAAACCTCCATTCCAGTTTTGTCTTTATTCTGCCTCAGCTTAATGAGCCACATTTGTTCAAATTCAGAGGTGTCAGTGGAGCAGCAGCAAGAACGTTTTGGTGCAGTAATTCTTGTATGTCTTTTAGTCACTGACTCTATTTAGCATGCAGGAGGTTTACTGTTTTTCACTTTTCATTCTTTCCAAAAGCTATGGAATATAATTTGGTGCATCTTCATTTCCAAATAAGTGTTCTTTAACACAGTGACTGCAGCATACATTATGTGAACCATATCAAAAGCATTGAATACATGGAAAAGGTGAGGAAAATAACAAATTTGACAAACAGCTTGTCCAAAATTCTCTGCAGGAAAATTCTAGATTGAAATTCTAAGTATTTTGTATTTCCAAAATAAAATTAATTGATCTTGAAAATACAGTACAGTGCATGTCTATGATGAAATAGATTTAAGATTTTAGTAATGAAGCACAAATAGCAAACTAGAACCAAAATAGCTTTCCAATATTTGTGTTTCTTCTTACGTTAATTATTTTATGGTAGTTCTCATTTTATCAGCACACATCCTTAAAGCATTTTACCTCCTCTTATTTGTGCTGTTTATTTATATCCAGCATTTCATTAGGCTGTGCTCACAATATCTGTTACAGGAAATATACAATCAAGAAATACTATGAAAAGACTCCTCTTTTAGGTTGTTTTCTACACAAAATCATGGCTTCTTGGAAACTTGTAATAAATGCTGTAGATTTTGTTTGTGACTGTTCAAGAGACTTGTTTGCACAACTCAATACACACAAAAGATTTTGGAATTTCCTTGTAACAGTACATGCCCATGCCCATGATACTGGTACAGATAAGAGATACGGATACTGGTCTGAAAAGCAAGTGGTGTTTACATCTGTTGAAAAGCATGTGTAAAGTCAAAATTTTCTTCTAGTACAGAGTGCTTCAGAGAAATAAACAAAAGACAGTTTAAAGCACAATTTTTGCTGAATTAATACTGAAACTTTAACAGGTGCTGCATTCCACCTATCCAGTTTTCAGGAAATGGCGTGAAATTGCTCAGATAAATCTGAAGTTCTTAGTTTCTTCTCTTGCATAACTAAGTAGGTTTCTCTGCAGCAGGAAAATAGCTTTCTGCTCTTCCAGTAAAGCTGTTTTTCCAAGAGACAGTTACTTTCAGCTTCTACTTAATAGTAGTTAGCCAGTAAATCTATGTTTGTGCATTTGGTTGATATCAAAGAGGAAGCAATGTAGAATTTGAAAATATGAATGTAAATACGAATATGATTCTAAGGAATTCTGGCTTGGACTGTTCTGAAAAGGTGTTTATTCAGGTCAAAAATGTGAATGGCATAGTACTAGGCTCTGTTAATATAAACTATTTCTTGGAAATGTAGAAAGAGTAAGCTTTGACGAAAAGTATTAAAATGGTAATAAAACCCCAACAAACCAACCACAAAACCACCCCTCTTCTGTGCCACAGTGTTAGTACGTCATTCTCGTAGGTTTCCTGAAGCTCAGAATACTGAATCCTTGAAGCTAGGCTTTCCTTGTTTGAGAAGTACTAATTGGTTTTGGTAATTTGGTATGATAGGTAATTCTAGTTTCATTTATTGCTTGAGTCTAGCTTGAAACAGTTTACTTTATGAGGGGACAACACTTGATAAATTTACTGCAAAACCCAGTGGTTTTTTGTTCAGTGAGTGGTCTTTTATTCTCACAAGGCTGAGATTCTGGATTTAACAGGTAGGGGAATTGCTTGCCAAAAAAAATGCCGGGGGGAAGACCCAGGGACATGGGTGGACTTAACCTGCCTAAGAGGGTTTCTTACACCTGTGACCTTTTGCTTGGCAATTTCTGCCTTCATAGTGGTGGTGGCTGAGATGAACTCAAATTAGCTATGAATTACACCACAACCCGTGGCACATCCAGAATCAAGGCTGCGTGGCATCCATACACAGGGCAGCAAACTGATAGCTTACAGGGCTGCTGCCATGCCCTTCTGCTGCCCCTTGTTTTGGGAAACAAAGCTTCTGGGAGAGGGAGGAGACCTTTTGGGCAGTTAGGACTTCAGCCTTCTGAGTTTCATCTAGGTGCATCTTTGTGTTTCTTATTTGTGACAGCAGGACTTAGGAAGATTCTTTAAATGTGATGTATTGGCTGTGGCTGAGATGGAGTTCATGTCCTCATAGCAGACCTCACAGTGCTGTGCTTTGCATTGGCAGCTGGAAGGGTGTTGATAACACACCAGTGTTTTTTTGCTCCTGCTGAGCACAGCATCAGCACTGTAACATTCCTTCCTCAGTTGAGGGCAAGATCCTGGGAGGGGACCCAAGTAGTGCCACTGACCCAAACTGACCAAAGGGATATTCCAGACCACGTCAGCTCAGATATAACATCTAAGGCGAGGAGCAGGGAGGCAGGCATTCATTGTCTCCAATGGCTGCCTGCTGAGGAACCATTATGTGTGCTGAAGACCTGCTTCTCGGGAGTGGTCGACCATCGCTGCTCATGGGAAGTAGAGGATAAACCATGTTATCTTTCGCTTCGCTTCTGTCCAGCTGGTAAGGGAAGTGATAGAGCAGTTGGGTGGGCACCTGGCGTCCAGCCAAGGTCAACTCACCACAGATGTAATATGTGGGAAAATACAGAGAAAGTGAGACCTCATGTTCTTAGTGGTGAGAGATCCTTAGTACGAAAATACAGGAATTGGAGAATCCAAGGGTTAGTCTGATGTATCAGAGATGTCCAAGAATCTCTTTGGGTTTATTTTTTGATAATTTATTTTCTGGTAAAAAACAAACCAAATCCATTCCCTTTATCACCCATTGATCTCATTTATCAGCTTGTTGTCACTGAAAGTAGTATTTGAGGTGCTGAAATGGACTGCCAGTGAGGTGTCTGAATCTCTCAAAGACATTGATCATGTTCGGCAGTTGTGCCTTTTCATCACAACTGTGAGAAGTTATGGAACAGTGACTTGAATGATGAAGTCCCTTTAAAAAAAGGCATCTACAAATAACTTTTTTATCTTTTATTTTTTGCTTATGCATGATATATAAAGCAGGATTCTGCACTTATTTAATAAAAATAGACTTAATACAAAAGCAAGTTTAATTAAAACTCATAACTTGAGATGTCAGAATGCTGATCATAGGTCTGAATGTACTGCTTTCTAAATTTAGTTATATATTCTGAATTTCATGATGGATATTATGTACTCAGTGCTTTGGGAAGTCATGCATAATGTAACAAGGATATTCACTTAACAGTACCTCTAGCAAATGTTCTCTGTGCTAATGTTGTATGCCAAGTAGAATGTGATATAACAAATGATTTATTTATTTTCAATAGATCATTAAATTTTATCCTCAAAATTTTGTGAAACTGCAAGAACTTAAAAAGGAAGTGTAAGCCATTTAAGTTACATGTGTGAGAAGATAGGTTTGTTGATGCAATCAGATCACAACTGGATTTTATAATCAGGTCTCTCTACTGAGGCAGAAATAATTTTAGTGGCTCTATAAAGCTGAAATCCTAAACTTGTCAGTGGCAAAGAGTTGTAGTCCTGAAGAAAGCAAAAATATTATTGTAAAGATAAAATGTTCCTCTTGCAAAGATATGTGACTGTGCAAAGGGGACCAGCCACTTAAGGCTCACATTTCTCAAACAGAGGAATGACTATGACTCTGAAATTATTATAATGTGTAACATTGTTTCCAAGTCAGTTCTTTTTTTTTTTTTTTTGGTCTGTTTAACGTAACAGATGAAAAAGCTTTCTAAGAAAAAAAAAAGGCTTGGTTTTCGTCTGTTGTTCTAAGTACTAGGCCAAGAATCGAAGAATTATGCAAATCTAAATCACTGTATGACAGGTAGTGAGAAAGTAGCAATTGAATATAATTTTTATGTATGGGGTGTGTTATGGTTGCTGCCTTCAGATTTTTGTCAAGATTGAAATGCTAAAGACCAGTGACTGCTAGTTGATCCTTGAGGATGGGTCTCTAGGAGGTACTAATGTGGCTACAGGAAACCTCATCTTTCCCTCAGCAGTTGAGAAAATATATTTAAACATTTCAGCCAGTGGTAAAAGACCATGATGTGGCAATATGGGCCAGTATGTCTACATTCAAGCCAGTAGATCCTGTTTTCAGTTTGCTATTTCTGTTTCTACTATTTTATAATGTACAGCAAATGGTAAATTGCAAGCAGATTGTGTAACAGCGCCAGAAAGTCAGTAGAGCAATTGAACTGTTTGCACTGGAGTTCATAATGAGCAGTAAAGTTAGACTAAAATTACTTTTCCTGACAGCTTTCTAAGCACGCTATGATTTATTTTTAAATCAATGAGATTAATATTTATCCTTCTTGTTCTCCCTTTCTTTCACATTTTCTATGTATGTTGCAAGTATTTGGAGGATTGAGAGGGCAGAAGAGGGGAAACCATCTTATACTTATTAATAACATGATAGATATATATCAGCAACTTCCTAAAAAATAACAAAAATATATTAAAAACATGTTTTAATTTGTTAGATACTGTCTTTTATTTTTGGGGACTTAAAAACAGTGGATAAAATGAAGGTATTAAGGAATGAGCTATGAAAAAAATTAGTAGAAAAATCTAAAAATAAATTATTCAAGAAATAAAGTTGCGGATTAAGTTTCAGATAGGGATGTGATTTAGAGAACAATCATTAATAGGGAAAATGAACTGTTTTTTCATAACAAGTTGTATCCTTTCCTGGTTCTGAAATGCTTTATTCATTTGATATAATTGATAGGTTGAATTCAAGGTGAGGTTAAACACTTAAAAATATATTAGGATTTGAGGAACTGGTTGTCTTTGTTTACTTTAAGCATCCTCTTTCAGCCTGTGAATATAAATTAGGTTGGAGACTGTTAGCTATAACAAAAATAAGATAGGGTGCTCAGAAGTAGTAGATTTTGTTAGCAATGCAGAATGTATACATAAATGTTAAATTTACAATACAACACCTGCATCTGCTGTATTTGAAATGGAATAGGAGTCAGGCTTGACACTAACCATGATAAAAAAATTAATAGCAAACACTTGGCAACTATGTGATGGCTCTTTTATCATTTACTAATGGAAAAGGAAAAACTGGGACTTAAAATAATTAGCATAAAATAGTAGCATATTTTGTGTAAGGTCCAGTGTAAAATTGTGCCTCAGAATACTGAAATAAAAACAAAAGTAGCAGTGATTTCTTGTGTGAAACACTGTGGGATTTAAAAGTTTCCTGACTTTAATGGGGTTTATAATTACTGATTCAAGTCACTGATTTAAGTTGATCCACCCTGATGTTGCTGTCTCTGATTCCTTGAGAAACAGATGTAAAATAGCATTGCTTTGGTACAGTATGAAGAATGCAAGTTTGTACCTGCCTGTGCAATGTTAATGACATTATGTCTAGCCATACCCAAGTTTGATCATTCAGACAGTTTTACTAAAATGTAATTTTCAGGGAGTTTGATAGAGCCATGTTTCACAAAAGCTGTTCCCACAGGAGCTAAATGCCAAGGTAATCAATCATACAGTGTACTGTATCCTGTTGTTATGGATATAATACATTATTTATGCAGTATAAGGATTTTTTAGATATTGTTGAAATGAACAGGCAAGCAAATGAATGACTATTAAGTTATAATAGGTTATTAGCTGAAAATTGCAATTTTCTAGGCTAAAATTTGTAAAGATACCTTCAGTGCTTGCAGAATGTTTGAGACTAATTTGCTGCAAGTATGGACTTTCAGGGAGCAGCAAGAAGTCAGTTAGAAATCAATGATATGCTAATTACATCTATAGATGAGTATTTATATACCACTTGTATTTCAGTTGTTAAATCTGAGAGTTGTTACTCAGTCACTGGAAAGAGGGTAAAACATTTTGGCAGCAGTACAAAACCCAAAGACTCTTTGAGATAGCACAGTTTGGGTTCTTCAGCAAGCTATTGCATATGATATAATTAGGCACAGATTTAGGCTTTTGATGGCAAATTGTCTCAACTTTCAATTTTCCTCTCACTGCATTATTTAAAATATTTTGGTTTTGTGCTGAGAATGAGATTATAGTTGTCTTCAGTAGATTCATTTAATAAACTGTGATGTTTTCCTGAGAAGACCTAAAAGACTGTTAGAAAACAGAACAGCAGTGGGGAAAAAAAAATTACTTCTGTGAAATGAGGGTGACCTTCCCTTCTCCCTGTCAGATCTTTTGGTTGGTTTGCAAGAAAATTTGCAGTCATACCTGTAGAGTGGCTTTCAAACTGTGATTGTTTCAAACAGTCCCTGTCTGAAGAGCTCTGGAGTTCAGGGCCTGTCGGGGCACGGGAACAGCACTACTGTTACTTACCATGCTTTGATAATATTTTATTACTGTTACCTACTTTTTGAGCTCACGTACACTTTGGCAAAACATTCATAGCTTTGCCACTCGCCATGTGAAGAGGTGCCTTCAGGTGTTCTGCCATGTGTTCCCTAGTTCTGTTTGCTGTTGGCATTTTTCCTCTGTACCCATGATTGGCTGTTCTTCCTCTTTGCTGTTTTTTCTGTGTCCTTCACAATTGGCTTCAGTGCCATTCTCGCGCCTTCTTACTCTTCCCCTTACCTACTCTTTCCCATTTTTAAAATACGTTCAGACAGTTCTTCTCTCCTCACTGGTTGCCTTTGTCATCACTCTGTCATCTCCATCAGATCTTCTCTTGGTAGTCTTCCTCTGTGCGGCCTTCTCACTTATACCTTATGGTTCTTCCGGTTGTCTTTGATTCCTGCTTCCACGCTGGCACTTCATACTTTTCAAGCTAACACATTTCTTCATGCCCTCTGTTTATTTGCAACATAGACATGTTTCAGTTTTTCTCCATTCACATCATCCATCATGTTCTTTAGCAACTGCTGTCTGGTTTCCCTCTTGGACAGCTCCTCTTCTGTGGGAGCCCTGATGTTATTCAGCCTTCCTCTCACTTGTTAGTTGGTCACTTGGCCTTTCCATATCCACTCCAGTTCTTCAGGGGTTTGCAAATGTGACTACCCTCTGTTCTGATGTCTCTCTTCTCTACTAGCTCCTCCTTCATAATTTCAGGAATCTTATAGTCTTCAGTCTCCTTCTGTGATGATGTTTTGCACAGCCTTTTGCATTTTTTCTCCTCTTATCTATGGAGAAAAACACAAATTGATGCCTGTACTGATGAGTCTTATTTCAGTCGCTTTACTTCAGCTCTACCTTTCCATCCAAAATAAAATCTTAGCTGACATTTTGTGGATTAGGCAATTCTAAAAAAAAAAGTTCAACCTTCTTTGCCACTGTCTTTAACAGTCAGTGTGGGTATCACTGCTTCTCTCACTTTAGTATATGCCTTAATAGTGCCATGAGCACTGTCTGATGCTTATCTAAAATCCTTCCTAATTCTCCACTTTTCCTTTTGTTGACCACAGATGATAAATGTGCTCTTTCTTTCCTGAAGAGGACTTTCCTGTAACACTAACTCTCAGCAATTATCCCTAATTTCAGTGGTTTGGTTTGTTGGGTGTTTTGGGGTTTTTTTTGCTTTTAAGTTGCTGTACATTATTTTAGACCTGAAAATTTGTGTTTCTTTCAATTAGTTGGCCTAATAGATCTTGCCTCATAAATCTTTCATGGTCTTCCCACTTGTCATTTTTAAGGCATGCCTGTCATATTTGTTCATGTAGATAAAACTGTTATCAGGGGATATTATAATTTTCTGTTAGCTGGTGGATGGCTGCCAGTCTACCTCAGAAGCTTTTTCAGTTTCTTCATTCAGGTTTCCCTTTGCAGCAATGCCTGTGGAAATACAAGGGGCCAGGTCTCCTGCTGTGCCATGCCCATTGCTCATAATCTTCCCAAGGCAGCCTGCTTCCTTGTCTGTAAGGCTTGATTCATCTGTTCTCTTGTGTCTTCTACTTAACCCTTACACTTTTTGTGTCAGGAGTTGTCTTCTGCAATATTTTATAGAAAGAGGTTCATGGCTTAAGAATGTGAATTCAACAACAATTAAAAAATAAATAAATGACCCTGCAAGTGTGCAGCATCAGCCAGATGCTTTCTGATTTACTTTCCAGTTACTTATTTGAAAATTTGAAGAAATGTGAAACTATTGCTGCTGCTACATAGATCTGGAATGAAGGCAGACAAGGTCTTGTTCTCACAGCAAGTAGTTGAGTCAGTGCTGTGAGCAGCAATGCCTCTTTTGGGTTTCTTTTCCTCAGTTCATGTAGAAGCAACAGGAGCAGTTAAAATAACTTTCACTGCCTGTAATTAATTTGATTCATATTTTTCTCCCTGTAAATACACTATTTTATATGCGTATTTTGTACACAGCATTTGGGGATGTGACTTAGCACAGTGAAAGCATGAAAATCTTGTAGTAGGACAAGCACTTAATGCCAGTGTTGGTCTTTGTTGTATACTGAATACAAATCAATTGTTTGAAGAAAAGAGCAGAACTAAGCAGTTTACAGAATTATGTGACTTACAAGATTTCCCTCCTGATTATTTCAAGTCAGTGCTGCTGTTGATCTGTTCCTTCCTGAAAAATACATGTCACTAAGCAAAGAGTGATCTCTGCTCCCATTCTCTGCTGTGAGTAGTGGTGTTGGTGGTGGGACACTGCTGTGTCACAGCAGGGGAATGCAGATCCCTCGGGCTTGTTCTAAAGTGCCAGAAAGCAATGCAGAGAAAATTCTCCTGTGTGGGCACCGTCTCTGTGGACATATGCTGAGGTTCCTTGGAGAAAACTGATATGTTGAAATGTTTGAACACAGAGACTACTTTGGAGAATCACTCTCTGTATTTGAGCTGACAGCCATGACTGCAGTGAACCTAAAAGTGGAGAGAAAGGAGGAGTGTAAATAGACAGTCCAAGGATTATGTGTTAAGAATAAGTTTAAAAACAGCCTTCTGCACGGTGGTTTTCTGGCTGTTTTGTTTTTGTTTTTGTTGTTGTATGTTTGGGGGGTTTTTTGTGTTTTTTTTTTTTTTTTTGAGTGCCTTATTATTTTGGACAATTATGTTGGCTAGTTTAATTCTATCAGATTTTTTTTTTTACTCATTTCTTGAGTCACAGCAAATAAGCCCCTTATTTTCCATGTACTACTAGCTTACTTGCAAGCAAAATACCTAACAACCTAGCATTAGAAAGATTTAAAAATAAAAATAGTGTCGATTTTTCTGGTCTGAAGCCTTTGCATTATTAAATGCTGTAAATTGATTCTCTTTCAGATGGGATTTAGTGTGCATGGTAGCATCTCTGTCTACCTACTAGCATGACACATGTGGGAACCTTTATGCTATATAACCTATATGTACTATATGAAATATATATACACTATAACTTATATAAACTAGTTAACCTATATGTATATACACAAACACACACTATATAATCTATATATGCATTAGAAATGAAAGTACTGCTCTGTTAACCCAAATGCCAGAGACTTTGTTTATGGTACTAAAGATCCAAAGTTGGATCTGTTATGGCAAATAAACCCACTGTGTGTTCATGCCCCTATTTCGTTATGCTGGAACTATGAAATATGTGTGCAAGCAGTCTCTAAAATCAAGATTATATGCAGTGGGTTAAACCCTTCTTCTTTCCAGAATTTCTACTATTTCAGTGTGTACTTTGCTTCTGGTGCCATGCACCTAGCAACTTAGTTTCTTTTAAGTTGTATTCTCATGACTGTAACATGAATTACATGTAAGATAATAGGATAGTTGTTTTATCCTGATATTAGCCTGCTCTTACTGTTAAAATCATGTTGCTAATTGTGGCTAATTGTAACTGAAAGAGGATTGTCTTCACAATAAGTATTCTGCATGGGTTTTATAGACACAAATTAAAAAAGGAGAAGCATAAGGTCTAGTTCTGAGACATATCCATTATAATTCAAATGCAGGTAAGACCCAATATATTATAAAAAAAGGTTTTGAGTATATTTAGAACTTCTCAGCCTTTCATTTTGAGGTAGATGAGTTTGTAATTGTAAATTTACCAAATTATGTTATCTTTCTCTTCATGCATTCATGGTGTTGCTATTAATTCTAGTATGGACTCTTACGGACTTTATAGAGATCAAAGTTTAGAGATAAAATATATTCTTTTGGCTATGAAAATGACTGAAGCTTTACTAATATTAAAAAGCCAGAAGCAAATGTGTGGAAATTTCTACAAGTTCTGTGTTTTCAATGATGCTGAACTTTGCTTGTGGCAGGAGCCGTTTCCAGCACAAATTGCTTTACTGTAGTTACATAGAGATTTGAATGTCAGAATATATACATCAATGTCTTCTAGTTTGGAACACAGGCTTACCCATTCACTGACCATAAAATGTGGGGCATTTAGGAATGCCAAGAAAGAAAATTAAGTATTCTCATGTGCATTATGTGAGACCACTGGTAAAAGTAAGGTTCTGCTGGCTAAACTAGGCTTACTGTATTATTTAAGATGTCAGATTGCTTGAAAAGAAATAAAGAATGCCTGGATGAAATTGAACCTTGGTGTTACTGCAAGTGATTGTGAAGGGTGAATGATTTGGAGATGAAGCTAAGAGTTTTCTGTCCCTTCCTCTGAAAACCAAGTGATGTGAAAACCATGACTGACTCCTTCCAGAGCCCAAAATTAGTGAGATCATAGTGCAAAGACTGTGTCACTGTGACTAACCTGGAACCTTGGTTTCTCTGGTTTTTGGCTATCAGCCTTTCTGGCCAGGCCCATGGAACACTGATGGCACCTTAGATAGTAATGGAGTGTGATTGTCCAGTTTTTGCATGGTTTAGGCAATTCCTTGTCTTGCTTGGTCCTTGTCTTGGTTTGCTCCACTGCCTCACAGTCAGTTTTCAGTATCGTCTAAGGCTTTGGTCTTGATCTTCAAAGCAACTGTTGGATCAAACACCCCAGCAACATCAAAGGTTGTATTTCATTTGTGAACTGCCAGAATAACAGTATTCCTTTGGGCAATGTAGGTGCTATCAGAGCAAACGTGCATCAGCTGGGAGCAATGTTGTGGGTTGGGGGTACAGGCTATGAAAAAAACAAACAAAAACCTGCAAGGTGATCAGGGGAATCCAGAATAAGATGTTTTAAAGGAAATGCTACAAACCCCCTCTGTTTATAAATATGTTCCATCATAAAC
The DNA here is from genome assembly GCA_013397135.1 of Pachyramphus minor. NCBI lineage: Eukaryota > Metazoa > Chordata > Aves > Passeriformes > Tyrannidae > Pachyramphus > Pachyramphus minor. The sequence continues at coordinate 674,743 of VYXB01000245.1, forward strand.
GTGATGCAGAAACAACTTCTGTTCTCATCTAAAAAATAATTGTCAAAAAGAAAAAAATCAAGAAAATGTGGAGTGCTGTCAGATCTTACAAAATACTATGTTGTAAAATATTCTTTTATATGAACCGTAATATGATAAATTTATCAAAGTTGTGTACTTGTGGTAGGGTAACCTCCTAGCAGTATTTAAAACTAACCTTTTCTTAGCATTAAAATCACAAGCATCACATACTAGGAGAGACCATATCGGCAAAAACTGAAGAGTGACACAATCAAAAAGGACTGAATAGTGACTCTTGGTGGACTCAAGTCTGCAAATTCTAAACAAACCTTGAAAGTTTTGTTTTCATCTAATCAGAAATATTCTCCCAGTGTGCTTTGTAAAGTACTGTGCACAGAACTGAAAGTGCCTAAGCAGTTATTTCTCCCACCTCAACCTTGTTTGGAGAAACTGATAAATTGCTTAAAGGGTTGAACATAAAAATTGCAACCCTAGTCAATTTAATTGGAGGAAAAAAACCCCTATTAAATTAGATTAAATTAAATACCATAATAAATATGTATTTTGTAAATTAAATTGTGGCAAATACAACTTTTTTTTTTTTTTAATGTATGTGCATGTTTTCATGGTGTTTTTTCGGTTCTCCATTTTTTTCTAATGATAGTAGATAATTGCCACCTGCGAGCCTAATGCCTGGTCGAAATAAGATACCATTCTGTTCTTTTGGACATTTGAGTCCCTTGAGTGCCTGGGGTACATCAGTTTCTTCATTTTCAGTATCTTGCAGCCCACCTAACACATTTACCTGAGCTCCACCAAGCATTCAGTCTTCTTTAGGAGGACAGAAAGTTGTCATGACAGCTTGTAACAAATACGAGTAGAGTTGCATTGGAGGTATTCTGTTGAGAAATGTAGCAAAAGCTCAAGAGGAACCTGCCCTGTTTGCCTCATTGGGTGTATGTTTCCAAAATGACTACAAGTAAGGTTGAGTATGATCATCGTTGACTTGGCACAATGGGGAAGGCTGAAGGCGATGAGGTTTTGAAAACCAGCACAGAAATTTTGCTGAATTTTTCTAAAATGTTGAGTTTGCATAAGAAGAATCTCTTTAGGCCTCAAAGGGAGACTACGTGAATGCAAAAATGTTTTCATCTCAATGTCATATTCAAACTGGAAGTCTTTGTGTGACGTTTCTGTGGAACTGGATTACAAAATACGTGGGCTGGTGTGGTCTGAAGATGGAAAGAGCTTGTCACCCTTGAACAGAATGAAAATAGCAAGATGATTGCCAGCAAATCCAGTTCTCCTGGCCAGTCTGATTTGATGTCTGAACATATTTCCTTCTGCAGTTGAACCTTGTACACACTCCAAAGTCTGTGTTACATTGTCACTAACCTTAGACATGAAGTACAGGCAGTTGAAACCTGTTCTTCGGTTAATCTCTTTTTTGATGGCAATTGCCTTAGGAAGGGTCGCATCCTGAGTCTGTAAATTGCATCCTATTTGTATCTGAAGAACTTTTATATGTGTCATTTTGAAGTATGATTTTACTTCCTTTCTCCAGCTCTCCACCGGTGAGTAATGTGAAGTCACAAGATTTCTTCTTTCTGACTCGCTGATATAAATTTGAAGCGAGAGAGGAAAAATAATGAGTTTCTGTTGTTCAGCTGTGGATGATAAATGTTCCTGTTGAAGTTCTTAACAATTCCAGGGTCTTAGGAATATTTTAATGAGTATATAACCAGTGATACTTATAAGATAAACAACTTCATGATTCCTGATGAACGAAAGAGGCATCTTTGCCATTATTTATTTTGCTATAGCAAGCAGTATCTGCATATTTTCTGCTGGAAAAAATTAATATGAATATGTAATGGAAGTGAAGGTTTGATCTGCATGTATGTAATTGTCTTTTACTTGTGCATATATAAATGACAATTCTTAGGAAACAATGCAGTCTCAACACTTCACTGACATAACTGAGAATGTGAAGTCAAGTCTTAGAAGATGACTGCAAATAAATGTTACTATTACAGAACTCTGTTGTGTGATGTCGCACATACATATTAAAAAAATACTTCATTCCATACAACAGCTTTGAATGCTACTTCTCTTTTTCAATTCTTTTTAAATGTAAGATTGGTATGCACTGGTTGTACTGAAAGAAGGACAGGTAAAGAGCAAATATTTAATGTTTAAAGAACTTGAAATAAGCTATAATTTAATGCAGAATGCTTTTCAGTTATGGAAATTAATTAGCGAAAAGGTGACCTTCAAAATAGTTTTCTGTGGAGTTAGTAGTGTTCTGTAGTTCTCCAAGATGAGCTTGGAGATTTTTTTTTGTAAAAGAACTTACTTTGTTGTGAAGTAAAACCTGGAGTTCCTGATAATCAACCTGCTTTTTGGTAGGTGGTTTTACCTTAGGGAAGCTTACAATCCTGCAGAGTCTGATGATGCTTTTAGTGTTTCTTTACACCCAGCTATATAATTACCTTTACTAGCATTTCAGAGTGGTAAAGAACAAAAGGTGTGTTTAGTATGTTTTTCCTCTACCTTCTGATTTCAGATATGGCTTTTAGCCATTTCTTCTGCTTGCTTTTGGTGCACTGCAGAAGTGTCACTGGTCAAGCAATAATGGACTCTTGCAGAGGTGACTAATCTTACCCCTCACCACCTCATTGCCTTTCATTCACTCTATATGCAGATATAAAAGGGACCATTGGTAGGTTTCTCTTTGGTTTTTTGTGATTTTTTTTAAAATTATTGTTTATATTTTTTTATTGTGGGGGAGGTATGTGCACATAAACACTGTTCTTTTAAAACTAGCTGACAGAAATGGTGAAAGATCAGAACAAAAATTAACTTTAAATATATAATGATGTGAAGGTATTCATAGAATGAAAGATCATTTAAATGGATACTGTTTTGGAAACTCAGCTATGTGCATGTTGATTAGATATATAAACAAAAGGTAGCAATGTCTTTAATTATAGTTTCTTTGCATTTGCTTGTGCTTTTTGTCATAAATATGCATGGATCTAGGGTTCATACTGCTTAGAAATGCCTGTGAGCTTTCTGTTTGCATTTCTGTTTGCATATACAATTACATATGCCCTGCAGTCTGTCTGGTTCTTTTCGTGCCTATTAGCAAAAACTTAGAAAAGTGGTGCCATCAGTTAAGGACTGAGTGGAGCAAAACTTATATCTGCAAAATCAGTCAGCTTTTTTTTTGTATTACCCAATACTTTTATGGAGCAGCATCTTCTGTGCTCGCTTTGTTAAAGAATTGGTGAGGCACTACCATACCCTGGGGGAAACTTGCCAACACCAGCCACCCACCCTGAGACATGCTGTGGGGACAGAGGGAAGCTGGGCTGCAAAGAGAGGGATGAGGGGATCTGGGAGGAAGGCTGAAGAACATGCATCTCATGTGGAGGATGGTTGAAACTCCCTTAGAGCAGTTAATTCAGCTTAAGCAGCATTTTGGTTTTTAACTGCAAGGACCCCCTGATGTGTTTTAAATCAGAGTATTTAATGAAATTCACCTTACAGCAGTGAAGTAAGTATCTCTTTGCCAATGTGTTTCTGAGAGACAGTAAAGCTGCATATTACTCTTGCTCTCAGATGGCTGTTGATTAGTTGCTGCCCAAATCTCTCCTGGGTTTGGTAGATTTAACATGACAATATTGGAAGGTAGAATTTGAATGTAAATTCTCATGCTTCCTCTTTTAATAATGTTTCTTCAACCTTTAATGAAAAGCCTTGGAGGAGAGCACTGATGATGGCAGAAATTATTCTATTTTCCTGCCTATAATAGTGGTGGACCTTGGCTGTAGTTGAGGGCAATGGTTTTTGTTACCACCTCCCTATTTATTGATGGGGTTGTGGCAAGTAACATGAACTTGCTTGCTTGTCTTCTAACTTTCCATTTGTCACCTGACAGGCTGAAGAGGAAACAGTGGCCTTTCTTGCTCACAGTGGAAGTGAAGAAGAATTTGATCCAAGTACTCTTCCAGATCCTGATAAATACAAAGATTCTGATGAAGAGCAAGATTCAGAAAGTGAAGACAGCTATAGGTATGTACCATCTTCCATGACCATTTTGAAATGTTCATGTTTTTATACATTGTTAGGAACTCTGAGATTAGCTCCATTGGTTATACCATGGTACTAACAACACCAAGGTTATAGGTTCAATTCCTGTATGAACCATTCACTTAGGAGTTGGACTCAATGATCCTTATGGGTCCCTTCCAGCTCAGAATATCTGTGATTCTGTGAACTCATCTTAGAATCATCCTCTTTCTCTTTTAGTATTTAAGTTTTAGTTTGTGTGTTAGGTGCTGAACAGAAATCTGAGCTAAAGGGCGTTACTCTCTTTTGTGAAGCTATACGAGAAAGATTTTTGAGTCAGTGTTGAAGGGATCTCAGTGAGACTGTTCTACCTGCAAAAATCTTGACTAATTCCTTGGAGGTTTTGTGGGTTTCTGTGGTGGGTTGACCCTGTCTGTACACGTGATGTCCACCAAAGCTGCTCTATCATGTCCTCCTCACATGGAAAGTATAATGAAAGGCTCATGGGTTGAGATAACAACAGGGAGAGATCACTCACTGTTTAATGTCATGGATGAAATAGACTTGACTTGGGAAGAAATGAATTTAATTTTTTAGCAATCACATCACAGTAGGGTAATGAGAAATAAACCCAAATGTTAAAACACCTTCCCCCACACCCCTTTCTTCTTGCCAGGATTAACTTTACTCCTGTTTTTATCTTATGTCCTCATCTCCAGTTATGCAGGGTGAGGGGGAATGGGGATTGCAGTCAATTCATCCTATGTTGTTTCTGCCACTCCTTCCTCCTCTGGGGAGGACTCCTTCCCCTGCTCCAGTGCAGGGATGCTTCTCACAGGGGGCATGGCTCCAGCAATTTCTCCAGCTCCTCCCTGTGGGCTGCAGTTCTTTACAAGCTGTTCCAGCATGGGTACCTTCCTTGGAGTGCAGTCCTTCAGGAACAGGCTGCTCCAGCATGAGCTCACAAATCCTGCCAGCAAACCTGCTAACCTTCTCCAGTGTGGGCTTCTCTCTCCACAAGGCCAGAGGTCCTACCAGGAGCCAACTCCAGTGTGGGCTTCCTGCAGGGTCACAGCCTCTTTCAGGCATCCATCTGCTCTGGCCTGGGGTCCTCCACTTCAGGCTTCAGGTAGATCTCTGCTCCAGTGTGGACCTCCATGGGCTGCAGAGGCTCAGCTGCCTCACCGTGGTCTTCCCCACAGGTTGCGTGGCAATCTCTGCTCCAGTGTCTAGAGCATGTCCTTCCCCTCCTTCTTCACTGATCTTGATGTCTGCAGGGCTTTTCCTCTCGCATTTTCTACTTTTCTCTCTGTCTGCAGTTGCTGTTGTGTGGGGGTTTTTTCTCCTCTTCTTAACTGTGTTATCTCAGAGGCACTACCACCATCACTGGTGGGCTTGGCCTTGGCCAGCGGCAGGTCTGTCCTGGAGTTGGCTGACACTGACTGTGTTGGACATATGGGAAGCTTCTGGCAGCTTCTCACAGAAGCCAACCCTGTAGCCTCCCCACTACCAAAACCCTGCCATACAAAGCCAATACAGTTTCAGAAATGTATTTTTCTACTGTCACATTACAGGCTCTGTATGAAAGGAAAAACATTGAAGTCATTCAAGGATTTCAATGAGTCCTTTGCACCTGTGCTGTATTAAATAAATTTGTGCATGGTGAAACTTGATAAGTTCTGTGATTGAATGTTGCTCAGACTCTTCAACATTCACATGAAGTGGAATCTGAGTTAGTAGTAAATATATAATAAAATTAAAACAGAAAAGCAATTTAAAACTGTTTAATTATATAAATCAGAAGATTTTGTTTCTTGTAGTTTAACAGAAAAGCACAGGGTGGGGATGAGGATCTGTAGTTGATGGCAACATATTGCAGTTCTGAAACATGCACTGCAGGAAGATGGAGGGATACTGCATGAAGGTCTGTGTGGTTTTTGTCATTGGCTTCACTGTAACAAGAAATCTGTTTGTATGTTTCTGACAAACAGCTTATCATGTAACAGATTCAGAAAGGTGATCTTGAAACGTAAATGGGACTATAGAGTTTTATTTTGCTCTATTCTAGATTCCTAAGTTCATAAAGCTCTTGCTTTTCAATCTGAATTGGCTAAGTCCTAGTGGCTAGATTGTTCCTATCCGCGTGTCACTTAATGTTTTGGAGGTAGTATGCAGAACTGGGTGTGGACGTGGATTTTAGGACTGGATAGCCCTAACTTAAAAGGCTGGTGGCCATGTCCTCTGGAGCCCATTCACCAGTGTGGGTCAATAGAATGACAAAGATGGGAAAATGCACTGGTTTTTCTGAGCAGCAGTAAATTGCTCCTTCTTGGTGCACGGGGGAGTATGCATTCATACATCATGTTCAGTATTGATCCCTTCCTCAGAACATCAGCTAGACTCAAGATTAGCTAAGCTTTAAGAATAAAAGTTGACAAGAGATGGACAGATATTTGGCAGTGATAATAAGTGCAGATTTTTTTCAATCAGTGGCTGATCTGGCCAAGATTTGGTCAACATGTCTGAAGAACTGGCTTCACTTGAAGCTTCATAACCAGCTTCTGTCAGCTTCAGGACACAGTACTGGTCTCAGTTGTTTGCCCTGACTTATGGTTGACTTTTTAATAATGGGAAAGGTCCTTTACTGCCTCCAGGGTGGGTTTTAAAGGGTTTTGTTAATTTCTCCATCTTTACACACTCGGACTGAAATACTTTCCTGCTTATCACTTTTATCTGTGTTTGCTGGAGGACTGGGGCAATGGAGAGTAGATGTTTTCAGCCTTTGTAAAGAAGGCAAGAGGACAGAAATGTGAAAAGTGAGTCAAATTGCTTTGAGTTCTGCAGCATTTAAGCTGAACAGGAGTTAACAAGGACCCAAAGAGCAGTTACAAACAACCTTGCTAGCCCTGAACTCCAGAACTTTCTAGAAGAGGCCACATCAGTTTAAGCACTATTCCAATGGGAAAAGTACTACAGATAAAATTTCAACTTCAAAGACACATCTTTGAGTTTATTATCAGCAGTGGTGTCCAGCAACAGAGATACTGGTATTGTATTATATTATAGCCAGGGACAGGCTGGGTCTGGATTTATCAGTCATTGCTAAGAATAGTAATTAAATTGAAGTGAGTGGTGAGAACAGCCAGGACAGGTACACAAAAGGAAGAGAGGGAAAACTGTGGGATGCTCTTTAGGGCAGGAACAGTACACAAAAACATGCAGATAGATAGATTTGGAAAAAGTCAGGGTCCAGGATCAAATTACATTTCTAGGAGTGCCTGAATGTGTTAGAATTCAGAGCCATTGATGGCTCCAATGTGCAGTGCAGCACGTGATGCTTAATCCTGTGCTGGCTACGACCTGCCCAGGGAGCATCAGTCATGTTGTTACAGGCTAAATGGATTTGGCCAGGGTATGGGCATATCTATTGGCATGTGATTGTCCACAACTGCTGTGGCTTTGGGTGGTGCCAACTAAAGCTCTTCTGGGCAATGTCTCAGCATATTTTGGTGTGGTAGGAAAGGCCAAGAACTGGTTTTAGTTGGCAGTGTTGATGAAGCCACATTTCTTCAAGACCTGTAGTGGTCTGTTCTTTTGCTCCAAAGTCAGCTCTGATGCTCAGTGTAGGTGTGTCTGGAGACTTGTGAGGTGCTCTGAACGCCTCTTAGAAGGCTTTTGAGAAAGCAGAGGTGCAAGTGGAAGAGGAAGATACAGTGAAGGAAATTAAATTAGGTCTGGAAAAAAAGATGGAAATGGAGAAAACCAAGGGAATTTGAATAACCAGTAAGCTTATTGATAAAGGAAAGTGGAAGCCAAAGAGGCTGGTGGTGAGCATAAGGTCATGGAGAAGTGTTATTTGATTTTGTATGGGGAAGGAAAGAAGTAGAAGGAATGTATGCAAGAAAGGAGGAGGGAGAATGATGGGGATCTGGTGGATCAAGAAGAATGAGTAAGAGAGCAGGCAAGAAATCTTGCTGCCAGTGAGAAGGAGGGACTTTTGTTAAAACAACACTCATGCCTCATGCACCTCTCTTAGAGCTGCCATTGAATTGTATGATGAGTTGCTCTTGAGGCTGGGAAATATTGACCTACTGATTTTAACAAAACTAAATCAGCCAAGAGTAGCAGACAGTGAAATTAAGCTTTCATATTAGAAAACACAACTCTATTTTATATTTCCAAAATCCAAAGCTTTTGCTCAAAGAGTTGGATTAAAATTAGAAATATGTTGGGCTACATTAGCTGTTACTTGCTTTAAGGGGGGAAAAAAAAAAGATAATTCAGAGCAAGTATGTGAGGCCTAGGGTGTCTTCCTTCAAGAGTCTTTAAAAATAAACCATCTGTCCATGGTTTAAGAAGTCAAAAACATTGTTAATGTCTTCTCCCTCCTCCCCCAGCATTTTTTTTTAACTGGGGGAGCTATACAAATCATGGGTTAAATTTGCCTATGAGTAAAATTCCCTTCCAGCCATACCTCTAAGAGCAGAGTAATTAATTACTCCAAGCATGTAATATGAGATTAATTTTTGTATATCTAGCAACATTCATCATATTTGGTTTAAGGCTATCAATGTAAATTATTAATGAGGTGAAAAATTTAAGAATATAAAACAGGGTGAAAGAAAAGCAGCTGGATTCCTTAAATATTCATTTTGCAGTCAAATTGAGTTTCTGGTATTTCTAATTCCTCAACCTCTTTAAATAAAAATGTTGAGGAAGAACAAAGTTCCGACTGACCCTCATCATTACCTTCTTTAAATCTTTAATAGGTGTGACTGATCACATTAACTCTCAGATCAGCATGGGAAAGATCTTGGACATGAGGGGAAAGGAACAATGTCTTAGTTCTGGTACTGTTTTGTTTGTAAGTTTATGGACAGTGTGCAAGTGAGTATTCAGTGCAGCTTGGTTGTGCCCCTGCCTTTATTTAAGAAATATATCGGTAAACTGCAGTTTCTTGTACCTTTTTATGCCAGGATGCTGATGTTGACCTACTAAGTTTTACATGATCCTTGATGAGGTTGCCATTACATTGTCTTTTGAGATGATTCGTCTGCAAATATGGTGCTCCTTCTGACATGGATTATTCAGTTCATAGCAGTGACGTTATGAAGGCCAGAACTTCATGTTGTGATGGCCAGAAAAGCACCATAGGACAGACATTATAGAAGGACTCTGTTTAAGCCCTTGATGATTCTGGTTAGCTGCTAAAGTGGATATTGTGATATTGAATTCCTCTTGATAGAGTATGAGATATTCTTATGCTCTGAAAGTCTTTATCGTATTTACACTCTAGATGACTATATGAAATGGACTCAGTGGTAGAATTTCTTAATGAAATTTGGTAATCTATGCTCTGCAGGCCAGACTGTATCCTTCATTTGTTCGTGTAAACTTGTCAGGTACAGAAATTACCTTTAAAAACTAAAAAATGAATGAAGGAAAATGGAATGAGTAAGTACTGAAACTCTGCAGCTCAGAAATTAGCTGTCAACAATTGGAGGATCATAGTGGTCACACAAAAGAAAAGGAGAGGAACGGGTTTGAAGAATGTCAGTGTCCTGTTCCTCAGTTGAAGCTGAGGAGGAGTGAACAGGTGCAAGAGTTAGATAGGTGGTTAGCAGCATCTCCAAAGGCAGCAGCACATTTCAGAGAAGGTTAAGGCTCTGACAGAGACACACGACAAATCAAAGTGGTTTCATTAAAACCACAGTCATCCCCAGTTGGAAGGCTTTCTACTCAGAAACAGTGGTATTTTATCTATATGATAATCAAGATCCATATAAGATCCATATAAGGCAGGTTGGATGGGGCTTTGAGCAACCTGGTCTAATGGAAGGTGTTCCTGCCTGTGGCAGGGGAGTTGGAACATGATGATCTTTAAGGTCCGTTTCAACCAAAGCATTCTATGATCAACCTTGAATGACTTTAATTTTAAGACTGTTCTATCAAGATAAGCTAAAATTGGCTAGCCTAAATACACTGAATAGCAACTTCAGTGTTCCAAAACTGAGTCAGGTACTGCTGGTTTATGGCCAGCAATGTCTGTGATGGAAACGGAGATGAAAAGTGCTGTTACAACTTCAGAAATCTGATTCAAGTCCACCATCACTAGAGCTTTAGGAAGTAAAAGTGACCTCAGAACAGAAGTGAGATGTTGATGGTTTAGCTGAGTGCCTTTTGCCATCAAATCTTACGTATACTTCCCACAGAATAATAAGAAACACTAAGCATACTCTGTTGCTGGTCTGGTTTCCATTTAATTTTTCTCCTCTTAAAGATTATTTCTTCTTCTAGTACTTCAGCTCCAAGACAGATTTGTCTTTTGCTTTTAGTTGTATTGCAGTGGTATTTCATTACAAGTAGAGTATTCATCCCTTTTACTGCAATGGTTCTTTATATATTTAATTTTGGAGGTGTTTTGGTTTAAATCAGTGGAATGGCGAATAAAGGAATCATGGAATCATTTAAGTTGGAAAAGCCCTTTAAGATCATCGAGTCCAACTGTTAACCCAGCACTTCCAAGTCCACCCCTAAACCATGTCCCTGAATGCCACATCTACACATTTTTTCAATACCTCCAGGGATGGGGACTCCACCATCTCCCTGGCCAGCCTGTTCCAGTGCTTGACAACAAGCCTTTCAGTCCAGAAATATTTCCTGATACACAATCTAAACCTCCCCTGGTGCAACCTGAGGCCACTTCCTCTTGTCCTGTTGCTTTGTCCCTGGGAGAGGAGACCAACCCTCACCTGGCTACAGCCTCCTTTCAGGCAGTTGTAGAGAATGATAAGGTCCTGCCTGAACCTCCTTTCCTTCAGGTGAAATGCCCCCAGCTCCCTCAGCTGCTCCTCATAAGACTTGTGCTCCAGACCCTTCACCAGCTTTGCTGCCCTTCTCTGGACACGCTCCAGCCCCTCAGTGTCTTTTTTGTAGTGAGGGGCCCAAAACTGAACACAGGATTCAAGGTGTGGCCTCACCAGTGCCAAGTACAGCCAGATCATCACTGCCCTGCTCCTGCTGGCTGCACTATTGCTGATACAGGCCAGGATGCCATTGGCCTTCTTGGCCACCTGGGCACTGTTGGCTCATATTCAGCAGCTGTTGACCAACACCCCCTGGTCCTTTTCCTCTGTGCAGCTTTCCAGACTGTCTTCCCCCACCTGTAGTGCTGCCTGAGGTTGTTGTGACCCAAGTGCAGGACCCAACACTTGGCCTTGTTGAACCTTATACAGGTGGCCTCAGCCCGTGGATCCAGCCTGTCCAGATCCAGAAAATAAAACAGCACAGTACATTTTCATTACTGTTTCTATGGGCTGTAGCGTTCTGACAGCAAGTAAGAAAGAAGCTGCACTGGGCTTTATGGAAGGGACTGCAGTAATTAATCTTCATTAGGATTGCTGCCATGGCTGTGTGAATTAAAATTTATTACATGGAAAAAGTTTTGGGCACAGCATGTTTGATTAGCAAAATGCCAATATTTATGGGATAAATTATTCCTAACTTTTCTGAACTGTATTTTATTAGCAGATTCATTCATTATTCCTGTACATTTCTTTGGGAAAGAGCTTGTGTGCTTTATTGCAACCTGGAAACTTGACTCATGGCCTGTAATTCAGTGGCAAGGGCAGTTTGTTTCCAGAGCGGTACTGGTAAAACTAGACTCCAAAGCATTCTCTGATAAATGTTAAGTGAAGCAGACCTGTCTAGGCATCTCACAATACCACATCGTTTAAACAACAGCAGCTTGGCTCTGTGGCTGCACATTTCAAATGGCTGATTCTTAAGCACTTAAAATCTAAACTTTGCAGCTTGCCAAGGCATAGCTTGAAGACCAGAAGCGAGTTAAATACTAACATTTAAAAGCTTTCTATTTTTTCCTGGTGTTACCTCAAAACACACTTGTGAGATTACTTTTTGGTAGTTAAATTAAGGCTTTCTTGGTGTATAGCTATCAGGGTCGTAGTTAGATCCCCTGTTTCCCAGATACCATTCATATATGCTGGCACTGGTTTAAGGGACAGGATTCATAAACCATGCTTTAGTGTTTGAGTAATAAACGTTACCTATCAAATGATAACATCTTACTTTGTTGTTACAGCTGTGCAAATAGTGAGCACAGAAATTACTGTGCCTGTTGGTACCTCCTCACCTGTGTAAACACAAAGTAAATCCTTCCATCAGGCAGCCTCAGAGAGCATGAATCGTTTACGTGGCTGAAAAGCTAAATTGCACCAGATGGTAAAAAATTGTAAACCAGCTGCACATACCACTTTTAAAGTGTTATAAGTAGAAGACAAAAAGATGCACTGGCTTTGCTTTGATCTTAATTGTGGGGTTGCTTTCTAACTGAATTGTTCTCCTAGAAAATAGTTCACCTTAAAATTATTTTATTTTGGCTATATGTGGATCCCAGCTGGTAGTGCATCAGTTTGTGTGTTTGTGAGGAACAAGGGGCCATTTATGTCCCTAGGAAGTGACCAACACTAAAAAGATTGGCTCTGCAGAGTGGGCTGAGAGGCCTTCAGTTAATGGAGACTGAGGAAGAATTTATTTGACAGTGAGTGCAGAAGTCATCCCTGTATAGCTGCCTTTATACACTCAGTTCTTTCACATGCGGACCTGAAAGTTACACCTATTGCATCTCCTCCAAAGAGTTGCTGTAAAACAGCTAAAGAGAAGCACACCAATGGAGTGCAGGATGTCCATGGGCATCACTATGCCACACATTTTCCATCTTCCTTTTAAAATTGCCACTTTCACCTTTTGTAAAACCTACATCTCTGACTGCTCCTCTGGAGTAGTACAGCTCCTCTCCATGCCACCCAGACCACTGCTGGTAAAAATCCACCCTGCAGGAACAGGATATGGGGTTTCTGATCTTCAAAGGTCCCTTTCAACCCAAATCATTCTATGGACAGACAGTCTGTCTTCCTTCTGCGTCTCAAAATTGGGAACATCTTATTCACATGTTTCATGTGATTCTCTGCTTACCTTCCTAAGTTGCCTTTATTAAATACTGTTTTGCTTCTAATTTATGAACATCATGAAAACACAAGTCTTTAGCCCTCTTCATTGCTTGGTGGCTTTGCTGCTGCTGCTTCCTGTGTCATTCATTCCTCTGTATTCACCTCTCCAGCTCACAGCCCAGTAGGGGTCAAATTAGTGTGAAAATACTCCTGCTAACATGTAGATACATCTTTAGTTTGTACTACAAATCGAGCACCACAATCCGTCAGTTAATAGTAAGAAGCAGCTTGACTCAGCATAATTATCCCACAAAATTTATGATGAAAATTGGTCATAATTGTGTTGATGTGCTTTTGTCTGTGGAAAAAATGAGAAAACTCACAGTTAAGTTCCTTCTAAATGTGTTTTATATTTAAATGTTATACCTTACAGATGTCTAGGCCTATGGGCCTCTGAAACTCCAAAAGTGATTATATTTTTTGGTATTTAAAGTCTGCTGTTTCATAGCTTGTGAGGTTTCTGCATTGTTTAAATTACTAAGATGTTTTGAACTAATGTCTTAGATGAAGCATTAGTCATTCTTCTTAGATGAAGAATTATGATATGGAATATCTTAACTGAGTCCCTTCAAGGGCTGGAAGTAATTGGCTCTTTTGCAGACAAGATAAAATGCTTTTATTTAATGAGGCCTTCCTTATGCTTTTAAAGCGAACCCCTATAGTTTGTCCTGATCAAAGCGAACACCATGGAACTCTGGCCCAGACCCACACTGTCCACTTGGAAAAGTGAGAATTCTTAGTGCTTTAGTGTATTTTCATATACTGTCAGGATAGCTTCAGCATTTTATGGAATATCTTAAGCACTACATAGAGAAATATGAGAGTCCTCTCCCCAGAAAAGGAATAAAATGTTGGTAGCAAGCCCTGAAAAGCCACTACCATGCAAATGACAACTCAAAGCCAGCAAAGCATTACACTGACACTTAAACAATTGTAAAAGTTATGGACATTAAGAAAATCCTTGTTGACACTTTTTTTTTCCCCAAGTAAACTGAATTTTTTGGCTAGAAATTTACCAAATTTTAGTTGAAAATTTGAGTTTACGCAACTATTTTAGAAAAGTAAAAACTCAGTCTTTGAAGTTCCATTAATTATTTTTTGTATATTTGAAAAAACACAGACTTTGTTTCGGTTACCTTGTTTGGAGGGAATGGTTTGGGGTGCAAGGGGTTGCATTTTGCTTTGTTTGGGTATGAATTTTACCCTACGGCATAGGACAACCAGCTCTCTATAGCCTGGTACACAGATATTATACCTTAGAAGAGATTTTATTAGATTAGGTTGCTTTAATCTTAGATGATTTATAGCAGTTTTTCTATGTTTTGGACAAAAACTACATGAAGATACATGAAAGCTCAGTCTTTCCTCCCGTTGTTGTCACATGGCCATGTGGTAGAATCCAGGATATTAAAACTGACAACCAGCTGTTTTGTCCAGATCGAAGGCTGCAAAAGGCAATTCATTCAAGTCTTAAGGAAAGCAGCAGAAGAAATAGGAATTCACCAGGGAAAATTACTGTGTTTGGGCTTTTCCTCTTCCTCTCATGGGAGAGTGGTGGTTAGTACCTTCCAAGGAAAACTTCTGAAAGGAGGGGAAAGAGTTCTTGAATGAGATGGTCCCAAATCAAAACTGTAGGATCCGCCAGTGAAATGACAGTTCTCATATTTTTGTCACATACTTATTTTAGACAAGATCTTGAATGCATGTCAAGGTCCACTGATACATCGCTAAATCAGTTTTGTCAAGTTGTCTGTTCCTGTATTAGGCAGCAAATATTAGATAACAGTGATAGTGATATCTTGATACACTGTAATCAATTAAGACAGCAAAACATCCACCGCCACCTCGTCCTGAGAGCAGTTCCAGTTTAGGCATTAAGAGTTCATCAGCTTCCATTGCTTCACTCTTCAGAATTGTAATTTTGTTTGCTCTTATCTAGACATAAATTTGCCTTGTTTAAAAGGAATTGTTAAATTACATGAGGATATTGATTACCACAGTTGTTAAAAAGACTAATTGATTTGTTTCTGCAGTGAACTTGAGGAGAAGGGTGGAAGAAAGAAGAGAAGCTATAGCAACAGTACCACAGCAGAAGAAATGCCGGTGAAAAGAAAGAAGGTAAAATTCAGCAAAGCGGAGGACCCCTATTTGCCATTAGATACTGGACTTTCTCTGGCAGAGGATGAAGAGCTTGTTCTGCATCTGCTCAACAGTCACAGCTAATTATTTTTCTGCACATTTTCTTCCCTGGGACATCTCCACAATTTTGTCAGTAGTTTACACAAAATGAATTTGGCATCTGGGCAGCTGGGTACCAGTGGATGTAGATAAATGAGTTCCACATGCAATGGGATTGCCTTAGATTGACTCACAGATTATAGACAATATTTAATTTGATTTATAAGGCTTTCTAAATGAACTTTTCAACCTAAATCCCAAGATGTCATTTTTCAGTAACACATTCATAATTTAAAATCTCCAAGTTTTGAAGCAGTTGTCTTCTTTTCTTTTAATCTTGCTTTAAATGAAAACAGGATGTTCTTTCTTAATTGTGTCAGGTTTGTTGTTATTTTGGAAGATATATATGTACTAAAATTATTAAAGAAAATCCTGTTGGCAGCTCAAATCATATTACTTAGAAATAAAATGTGTGCTTTCTTCTGTGTATCATGCACATATTTTTAAAATATTTTAATAAAAATTTCTGGAGCCTTGATGTAAACTTACAGTGTCTCTTTCAGCTTTGTTATGAAGCACATATTTATCCTCCAGTTATCGTTTCTGTTGTGATTCTGTCACTGTGTCGTGAGTTTACCAGCCCCCCATGAACTGAAGTGGACAGGCCCAGATGGATTTCTGGCACAAAGCCAATCAAAAGTTTTAGTAACAACTCTGCCAATGACATATTTAAGAAAACGGAAGAGAAGGTGATTGCGCAGAAGAAATTAAGCAGACATGTGAGGAGGGAGGCAGCAGCCCCCCAAGTGGGGGGAGCTAGGCCCCTCTCCCCTGGCCCTGGGCCGGGGATAGGTGTAGTACTAAAGTCCCCCAGAGAGGATGTGCAACTGAGTGGAGAAAAACTCCAGACAAAAGCTGCCTGCCTGAAATGTACTGCAGAAGAAGATTCCTGCCTGGGAGAGAGCTTGAGATAAGAGACTCCTCCAAGGTCAGTTCTAGCAGGAGAGAGCAGAGAAGTGCAGGGGGAAGTTTCCCCCCCTGCCACCTCCCTCCAGCAGGGGAAAGACTGAAAGTTGCAAAACCTCTGCCACCTGTAGAAGATAACTGGGGTGCAGAGACCCCCCAGCAATTCATGAAGGAGTTGGTGCTGGAGCTAACAAGTGTCTGAGGAGGCTATTACCCTTTGTGGGAAGCCTAAGATGAAGCAGAGTCCTGCTAGAGTCCTGTGGCCCACAGAGAGAAGAAACCTATGCTGGAGCAAGTTCTTCAAGTAAGAGTTGTAGTTCCAGTGAGAGATCCATGCTGGTGCATGGATCTTACTTGTGACCCTAAAGGACAGCAGAGAACGGAAGAACTGTTGTCCTGGGTGGACCCACAAGGAGAGGTCTATTTAAGACTATCACTGGTAGAAAGGAACCTCCATGCAGCAGAGGAAGGACTCAAAGCCATTCTCTGTAGCTGTGGCTGAAGACTGTGGTAAAGTGTCCTTCTGCGAGCCATAGAAAGGACCCCACAGGAACAGGGGGAAAGACTTGAAGCCATTATCTCTTATAACTGTGGTACAGACTATAGTGGAGTAAGTGTCCCCTTACAAGCCATGGAAGGCCTCAGGAGCCTGGGTGTGCCCCCCTGGCCTTCGGTCCTGGCTGGAATGAAGGAGAGACAGAATGAAGTCATCATGCAGCAGAGCCAGCCAAGAGAGAGAAAGAAAGAAATCCCCAGCTACGACACACTGAACCTGTCGTCTTTAAAATAATAGAAGAGAAACTCTACAATGCTACTGAATTGCTTCAAAAAGAAGAAACCTTTCTCATTCTGGACTAGTAAAAGCGGGGAGAAATGCTTTTGTAGATACTCACGGTGGTTTGGACCTGGCTCCCAGCCAGATGCCCAGGCCCACAGCGAAGGCCTTCACCCCCTGCCTTCCCTTCCCAAGGCAAGGGAGTGAAAACTGCAGAACTCAAACTCAACCAAATTACATAACTAATAACTTAACTTTCTTTTCATAAGATAAGCAAACTTAAGTAGAATTGTTGTAGTATATATCATTCCTTAGTCTTTATCTTGTTAGAAATTAATCTTAGTATTATTCCCCTTACATCAGGCTTCTGTTTTGTCTGTATAAAATCTCTCTCAACTTATAGTAACTGTGGAGGGGGGGAGTTTGGAAAAAAATTAGCCCTGGTAAACCCATGACACGCTGGTGTTAGGCAATTCAGAAAAACACTTTTGGAAGCTAAAACTGAGTCTTGCATTTGAATCCTTTATGAATGACAACACAGTGCTTCCACAAAATGGTAGAGCATAACACTGCCTGATGAAATTGGTTGCAAAGTAGATTTTGTGGCAGATTTATAACTGGAAGTTATGAGTACTTCTTGTTGGTTATGACCAAATATAGTGAAGAAAAATGATTTATAGTTCAGCGTATTTTTAAGTTTCTCTTCTCTGGTTGGTTGCTGCAGATTTTGTGCATGTTTACCCGTAACTGCTGCATTTTGAGGGACAGCAATAAGACACATGCAGTGTGAGACCTTGCCCAGGGAAGGGAAGAAGCAGATACGCTCTCTGAAGAAAAATTATTAATATGATACCAAATTCTTAGTTATTTTTTTTCTACTGCTTGTACCCAAATGCTAGCTATGACCCAAATTCACATCTTCTTGCTTGCATTCTTGACTACCCTCTCAAGAAGGTTGGTACATTGCTCAGAAGAAAAAAGGGTGGAAAACCCATGCAGGCAATATGGAGAATGATTGAAAGCTGCAAAGTGTTTTACACATCTCTGAAACAACCTTAGCAAAGGAAAGGCTCTTTTGTCAGAAAACAAAGGAGAGCAGGAAAATCCAGTGTTTGCTGTCATAGCTTTTTGGCAGCAAAGAGGTATGTAAAGGATGATTGTCTCTTTTCAGCAAACCTGTGTCTGAATGCAGTTTACACAGGGCAAATGGAGAGTAAAACACTAAGTAGGTACAAATGCATGAGGGCTTTCCTCTATTGTTTCCCTTCAGCAAATCATAAAGGACGCATTGGCTCAAAGTTGTACCTGTTTGGGATCCCATATGAACATTTTAAATGCTCCTTTTTTTGTCAGTATCACTTTTTTTTCTGTCCCCCCGCCCTTCCCCAAGAAATCTATCAGAACCAGTTTGGTAGAAACCTTTCCTCCTCTCCCTCTACCCTATGCTATCTTTTAGCTCAAATCTGAAACTGAAAATACACTGCAAATTCTTGCCTCCAAATGTTGCTTCTACTGTTCTGCCAGCAGGCAGAGTATCATAAAAACAATATTATAGGCAGAGCACATCTGCCATCTGCTCTGTCTTGACAATGTGGAACAAGAAGAAATGACTGAGTTTCACAAACAGCTAAACATGAAAGATGGGACCTGCTTAGCAGCAGTGTTTGTTTAGTCTACAGTGCCACAGCGGGCCTGGAAAATATTGTGATCTGGGAATAGCATCACTATGAACTCGTTAATGAAGAAGAATCCGCTGTGGTGCCATTGTGACTGGTGCATGTGTCCCATGCTCCAGGATGTGAACGCTGCAGTGAATGTGATGAGCAGTGTCAACAAATGCCTCTCTGCTGGGATAGCAGAGGTCCTGCTCCTGCAGTCGTGGAGAAAGGCAGCAAAGCGCAGTGCAAGGAGCACCACCAGCAGAAAGCTGTTCAAAGATGATTTGGATACGGATGATAACAGGTACGGTGGTGTGTACACCTTAGAGGTATTCGTAGGTTCATGGTATACTTGGTGGTGGTCAGTTGTCTTGTACATCACCTCATGTCTATCAACTCAAAGCTTTGCTCTGAGAAGAGTAAATACAGTTTGTTGAGGAAAGCAAGTAAAAACCCAAAGATTTACTGTTTCTTACTAGATTTGTATGCTGGTGTGTGAGAAAAATGTTCTTACCCACTGAACAATAAGACTAAAAATTAAATTATGTATATTGGAATGACTGTGTGCACTTCTAATCTTGTGTTATTTTCATTGTCTGCATAAAAATAATTTTTAAGGTCTTTTTGTATTTTGAGATAATGAGGTTTCTAATGTATTTGTGTTGTCTGATCCAGAGTCATTGTTTCTCAAATCCTTATGAAGTTTGCCTATCTAGTTCAAATGTGACTGCCCTTGAGGGTATGGAGTGTGTCTAGAGCGTGACTCCCACAAGAATGGAGCCATGCAAAGAAGGAGAGGGAAGAGGCTTAAGGCAGATTCTCCATGCCATGAGTCTAAGAACAAACAACTGTTGCATATGCTGTGATCCTGGGCTATCATTCCCATCAGCTTTAGATCTGCTTTAAGAGGCTCCTCACCAGCCCTGCTTCTAGCAGTGCTTTTCTGGTGTAAGAAAAAGAACGCCAACACACAAAACAGATATCAGTCTCAGAGCTGACTTGACTGAAGGGTGTTTTCCAGGGAACTTGTCTCTGTTCACACCCAGGGACCTCTCAACCTGCCATGTGCGTCCAGGGCTAACAGACAGGTGGAGTGGGACCAGCTTGGGATACCATCCATCATCTATCTCCTTTTCTCCATGTCACAGGTACAGCATGTGCCACTGTAGCATCAGAACAAATTCCAAGCTTTTGGAAGTTTGTACAGCATTATACTCATAGCTTTACACAGGAGAAATGGGAGCATGTAAATGATTGGGCTTGCCAGTGACCAAAGACTTCACTGATGACTTTTAAGTAGTTGCATCCACAACTTCTAAGTCACTTGTGGTTTAGCAAGAGCAGCCTCCCACTTGGCATCTGAATGTCCTTCTGTGCAGGACCCTAACCTTCAGGTGTTGTGTTGCTGGGATGAGTTTCAGGCTTCTTCACCCCTGCAGATTGCAGCCTACAGAAAGTCCCCTTTGGAGACTCCTTCAGGAAAGGAAGAAAGGTCTGAGTATGGTGGTGAGTATTTTCCAAGGCTGTTGACCATGAGACATCCTTACATTGCCAAGCAGGAAATGTTGTTTTACAAAATGAATTTTCAGACTAATTTGCATTTATACTCTTTATTAATAGTGGTTGATTTCCTTTTGTTACTAGAATAGTTCCAGTGTGTTTATATCTAGGTGTAGTGGTAAGACTAAATCTAGTACATTTAGCTAATTTTCAAATTACACACTAGACATTTATATAATGGTAAAGTTAAGTGGGCTTTTATTCAGAATCAGTTTTTCTCTTTGTTGCATACAAAATAATGGAGACATTTGTTTCCTGGATAATTTATTTGAAGCCTCTTTGGATGAAAACTGGAAGTGAGGTAAAAGTCATGAGAGCATTGAAGAGTTTGGGGGTTTTTTAGATGAGTTAAATGGACTGACACTAAGCATGCTAGTTACTGATGTCCAACTTGCAATATTTTCATGAGGTATATAAAATGCCATTGCAGAAATACTCTTTTGCCTCAGCAGCATAGAAATTTCTGTTCAGTGTTCATTTTGTGAAGACCTTACCAATGCAGCATGTTAAATTGTGTAAAAAGTATAAGAAATTTAGGCTCTAACATAAGAGGTTGCAAATTAATATTAAAGATTTTAATGGGCATTTTTCTTTAAATATTATATGACTAGAAATACAATATCATTTTTATTCCTCCTGCAACTGACTGAGTCCAGCTAGAGCATTGACTGGTGTGTCTGCTGTCTGGCCATACTCATAAAAAGAGAGATATGCCTGAAGCAAAACATAAAAAACCAGAGAACTGTCATAGAGAACATTCAATTCAGGCTATAAAAAATAGTACAAGTTCTGAAGATACTGAAGTGACCCTGTGGGTTCCTGTAATCCTGGCTACATATGACAAAACTGATATAAAATACAAGAAGGAAATGTCTCTTAGTAAAGGTTGCTAATGGGTATTTTTCTTTATTGCGCTGCTCTCTAGTTTGACCTGATTGATGCTTATATCCTGTGAGAGATTGAGTATGCCTTACAGCAGGGATGCTGAGCTATGGTAGGCTGCAGCTGCTGAAGAAATGGCCACTGTGGCTCAGGATGTTGCTGCTTTTATGTGGGATGTAACTGCCCCTCAGCCGTAATCTTCCTGTGGCTAAGAACCTGAGGTTTAAATTAAGCTGGTTGGTTCTGTCCTGGAACAGATAATTCCTTATGCCATCTGGTTTGGTAACTGGGCAGTGTTAGGATCTGGTTATTAAAATTATTAGAAATGCCTCTGCGCAAATTAAGGTGCAAACGAGACCAAATGCCAAAGTCAATAGATGGGTTTTATTTAATGGTAAATGTGAGATGGAGAGACAGAAAGAAATAGGAAAAAGGAGTTGGGGGGAAGAAAGAGAGTGACAGAGATTAAAATAGAAAATGTATCATCACTGTGGAACCTGCAGCATCCTGTTGGTCCTCTTCTTCTGGTCTTGGTGGTGAGGATCCCGTAAAACATGGAGTCCAATGGATTAATATACATTCAGGCGATGCCCAGTCACCGCTCCTGGGGGCGAGGCAGGGGGACAAAAGCTTTGCAGTCTCTTGTGACAGGCGTTGGATTTGTTGCGTCACTTGGATCATGATGGAAGGCCTCAGGAATGAATTGGGGGATGCTTTGAGGGTTTTGATGGTTTATGAGCCCTTCTCAGTTGCCTCTCACATGAATGTCCCGTGGGTATGTGATCTTCCCAGAGCGGGGGTGGGGGAGGGGGCAGTAGGGAGAGGGTTTACTCCTGCAGTTTGGTGTGGAGAGATTTCACCATCAAACACTCAAACCCGTTCTCCCCTGCCAGCCGCTGAGCACAGCTAGGGCAGATTCTTAACAGAGATACATTCTTCCCTGAGCCTTGTTCACTTCTCCTCAGACCTGAGATGATTAGACAATAGCCACAGTCCAAACTCCAGTCAGGAAGAGGGGGTGTGCTTCAGTGGTCTCAGGCAGATAGTTGCTTCCTTGCAGTTTGACAAAAAGTCTTTCTATGATTTTAACGATGTTTAAGCCATTAACAACAATTCAGTCCATCACAGACAGAAGATTGGTGGCAGGCAGCTGAAGGACAGTAATACTTTCTTATGCAGCAGCCACTTTTGTTGTTAATTTGATGGGGACCTTGAACAGAACAGAGCCAAATCTTGCACCCAGTGTGCTTCAAGCTAGAAGACACAGAACACATCTGAATGCCAAGAGACATACAATTTCAAATAAATTGTTTTAGTAAGATAAGACTATTACCTTCACTTTTGGACCACATTTCATTAGATTTCTTTGTTATATTGTTCTCTTCTCTGTTTTTTGCAGATCCTCTTAATTTAAGTCTCATCCTTTCAAATTAATGTTTTATTCTCAGAAGGATCTGCAAGTTTTATCTTTAAAATGTGGAACTAGATGCCAGAGAAATGCATTGCCGTCGTCTTTGTAAATTATAAAAATTGCTATCAAGCTAGTCTATACCATGTGGACATTTTATAACAAAGTAGTGGACACTTTTATAATGAAATGCTCCCCAAAATTCAAAGGCAAATGAGTCAGTCAAGAACATCAAGGAATTAGAAAGCCTAATGTAGAAGAAAATTCTTTTCAGGCCTGTTAGGAGGTATTGCTATGATTAAATCAGTAGCGAGAAGTTGATCTGTTCCAAGAATGCCTTGTTCATTGCCTATTTTTGTCCATGTCTGGCCAGAAGCCATTTTTCACAAAGAAAACTATTCATCAGATTCAGTCATGTAAAAATGATTGCTTAAATTACACTGGGCTATCAGCTAGCAGCTTTACCCAGGAGTGAAATCTCTTGGGTCAATGCTATCTGTAAGTTTTGCACATCGTCTGAGATGTGCTTTGTCTATAAAATATAGATAAGTTTAATTAAACTAAATTAGTTTTGTTGAGCAGGTTTTGAAATCCTTTCGAGCTGAGAAGTAGCTGTGCTGAGATTTCAGTTGCATTAAGAGGAAACTAATGAGCATTGTTCTCCTAATCACATATGGGATCCTGGAGGAAGATAATATTCCTGGCTATGGCCTCTCTGGGGCTGCAGAAGTCTTCTCTGTCATGCACAGCTTGTCCCTCTGATGCTAAACTTAAGGTGTTACAAAAAAGCCATGTTTAAGTACAGGCTGTAAATTGAACTTGCTGTTACCAGTGTTGATGTGCTTGAGCTTATCACACTTAAGGTGAAATGGAATTTAGCTAATTTTTTTTGCAAGTCCATCATACATACATTGTGCTGCACTTAAGCATCCTACAAACAGTTCCTCTGTTCTGTCTGCTTAGTGGCCATACTCGTGTGATTCTTCTCCACCAACTGCATTTGGTAATACTGAAATGCAGCTTGTTTTTATTGTGTGAGCTCAGTGAAAGCTAATGAATATGGCTTAAGAACTAATTTGAGCTTGCTAGTCACCACAAATGTCTTAACAAATCACACTTCAGCGGGTTACAGGCCTTTTATGCCTGAGTACAGTTCTTATTTATTTGGAGATGTTACTGGTCCTTTGTGGAAAGCACTGGAATTTGGTTTTTAGAGAACTTTGTGTTCCCTTCTTAAAGCAGATACTAGTATGAATCATTTCCTCTAGCAATGAGGTGAGTCTGTTCCACTACACTCCCAATTGCACTCAGAAACTTGCCTGTGTGTTTCAAATTGGTGCTCTAACTTGTCTATAAAAGGGCAGCTTGGGTGGGAATATGTTGCCAAAAGGACCCCTGCAATAGAGACTCTTGCTACCACCAGAAAGCAGATGATCAACCAGTTGGGAGATGGGATTCCCCATGTGAGTGTTTTTTCCTAAACAAATTCAGAGTGTCTATGCAAACTTAACCTGATTGGGTTTGAGTGAAATGGCCATTAGTGGGTGCAGAGAAATGCTTGGAATTAAGTAAATGGTTTGATGTCATCCCGCACGATATCACACAATCAAATGACTGCAAGTCAGCTTGCAGATGGATGCTGTTCCAAATGTCCTGCTCACAAATCCCAGGCCATGGTAAATGGCACAATTCCTACCTGGACGCTGCTAAGCCTTGGTGGTCCTGACCAGTGGGGATGGTTGTTTGATGAAGACCTGGGTCCTGGTTAAGAAATAGAATAATAAATAAGCAGTGAGGGTACGATGAGCAGTAAGCATCCTAACACTGTCTGGAATGCACAGAGCAGTGCACATGAGCCCTTTGCATCCCCCAAGAGATGAAGAATTATATTTCCCTTTATCTGACTATTTTTAGAGTTTTTCTTTATAAATCTCTCCATCCTACATCAGGAAAATAGGAAAGTCCAATAGAACATTGTAGGGAGCTACCAATCTTGTCTTTGGCACCCTCTTGCCAAAACCTTCCCTTCCCTGTCACAGAGGAGAAACAGTCCCAGGCAGAAGCACAGGGCTCTGGCTGATGTCCCTTGGCAAACCTGTGTGCTGCAGCAGAAGGCAGTGATGAGGTGACGTGGGGATGTCAGCTGTCAGGGGCTGGGCCAGGAGCTTTCTTTCAAGCCTCTCACTGACATTTTTTTTTAACTCTCTACATTTGTTTTCCTATTCTTATTCCTAGCAGAAAGCCAGTGAAGTGGATTGCAAGGGACCAGCATTCAGGGGAAGCCCATTGCGCAGAGGAAAAGCTTCACTGCTGCCTTCCCTTGGACTAAGCTCTTGCCCAGCATCTGCTCAGTGGCTGTGGCTGCTGGGATAGATGGTCCTTGATCCATGCAGCTGTTCAAATAGTCATCTTTGTAAAGACAAGTTTTCCAGCATAAGAAATAAAGTGCACTGGGTAGAATTAAGTGCTTGCATTTCTTAAATATATGTAAGAACACGCTAATCTAGTTCCTTGTCTAGTGACTAATTAAGCCCATTTACTCTTTCTGTCGCATTGTAGATGCTGATACATTTTTTTTCAAACTGATTTGCTTCTTCAGCATCTAATTTCAGCATAAACAATACCAATCTGTTAGTGATGCAGAATTCCCTGGCTAAAAGAACAGCTCTCCTCCATAAACTTGCTAAATAAAATCGAGGGAGGGTAAAATTCTCCATTCAGCTCTCTTTTCTTCTTGCCAAGCATCTGAGGTTGTAGTTTCTATCCTCTATTTCACGTGGAAGCAAAGGACAGGAGTACAGGTCTTGGCCAGCTTCAGCTTGCTGCAAAAACCCTCTACTCAGGGCTGAGCAGCTGCCACGATCCCACCATAGTGGGACCTTGATAGTAGCATTGCTCTGCCAAGGGAGGGCACTAGGTCCTACCAGCGGTCCTACCAGTCCTGCAGCAGTATGGGGTCTGCATATACACAAATGGCACAGGAAAATAACGAGCTCTGGGAGACCCTTGGCAGAAGAAGGAGTAAGAAAACACCAAGGAGATTGAAGCTGGAAGGGGCGAGACATTGGGGTGGGAGGTGGCCACTGTCTTTTCCTGCCTACTAAAGCCTGACTGGGCCCCTCAGAGATAGTGTGGGTAGGTTTGGCCATGTGGACATTCGTCTCCTGGCCTTCAGTGACTGCCTGCTCTGGAGTCCCTGTAGCTGTGGGTGCAGCCATGGGGGACAGGCACGTGCAGTTGTCCTACAGGGCTGCCATGGTGACCAATGCCAATGCAGTCATTTAGTGTTTTCTGAAATATGATGAAAACCTGTCTGTCTATTTGACAAGTGTGATTGGCCAACTATGCTATTTTGCAAGATAGCTTAATAGAAGCTCTTTCATTACATTAGCTTGAATTATTTTGAATGTTCAAAATACAACTCTCTCTGTGGTATTTTAAGATCTTAGACATTTAACAACAATTCCACTCACATTTCTGTTGGGTAATATTCAGTATCACACCTAAATATTCTCCTGTATTGTAAATATTCATCATTTTCCCCATCTATTCCTGACTGCCTGCACAGACATTCAAATTTTCTTTCTGTCTGTCAAGTCGTAAAGCATTAAGAGGGGCAGTTTTTCTCCACTAAGTGGAAATATGAGCTTGTCTATTTAGCTCTGCAGAGATGTTAGCATCCATTCTGTGTTCAGCTAATGTACGTGGCTGCAGCATTAACTGGCTTCTGCAGGAAAAAGTAACATCACAAAATCACATCCTGTTTTATTAGGGAAATAAAAACTCAGTGTTTGATCCCCTATGGTAAATTATCTAAAATACTCCCCTCCCCTGTTCTCAGCCCTCCCCATTTTCTAATCTGCTGTGTGTTACTGAGCATCACTGCCCATTTGACAGGCAACACCTGGTCTGGAGCAGCCCAACAAAATGCTTGTGGTCCTCCTTGGCGGGGGACTGGCAGCAGTCCAAGAGCTGGCAGGGAGCTTGTGTTGTCCCATCAGCCCCTGGCTGCCCAAGCTCTGTCCCACATTTGGCAGTGGTCTCCATAACACCAGTTTGCTCCTGCAAGAGAGATGTCTCATCTTCTGCCACAGCCCCCCTGTAGCAGAACCTCCAAGGACTAGCAAGGCAGTCAGACTAAATGGGCAGGCTGTCCACTCTCTCCAGCATCTATTTACCACTGCCCTGACTCTTCTTGGCTCTTTGGTTTTGTTCCCTGAGCAATTACCGTGTCCCCCTCCAAGTACAGCCCTCAAAGTCAGGTGGAGATTCCCGCTGAGGATGGCTGGGGTCACTCAGGGCTGAGGATGACACTGCAAACATCTGCATTGCTCCTGTATGTGTGTATGCATGTGAGGATGACCTTTTCTGAAACATGGGGTTGCTGGCTCCCGGGTCAGGGTTGCGTATTCTCCTTTCACCAGAGGCAAAGCTTCCCCCACCATAGTCACTGCATACTTCAACATCAGGGTTGGTCTCCAGCGAGCAGCTCATGGTCCATCTGCAAAGTGTTAGTTGGCTATCTGTGAAGAGTGTCTTTGGTTATCTATGTGTTTATTTATAACTACATAAAACTTTGCAGATTCATCATGGTTCATGTGTGTTTGAAGTGAAAAACATGTCACCTCTTCCAGCTCTCACGGCTGCCCATTATAGGTCATCTGAAAAGTGTGTAAGATTCAGTGAAGCAGCAGCTAATGAGTACAGGAGCATATGTGCTCCCTAACATGTTGTGTCCCCTCCAGCAAGACCACTGTCCTTGAGTGACCTCTGGTCTACTGTGAGAATAGTTGTGAGAACATCCTGGTTTTATTTTGCAACTCCAGAGTGCATCCCTGATGCAACTGGTTCTCTCTGCTCAAGTGGTACCCCACATGGACACTGAGGCTTCTGGACACGCATCAAGAAAATCATATGCATTCTAAAGAGGCTGATGTTATGCATAGCATAAGAAAGATCACAGTGAATGGAAATGAGCAATGATTGACTTGGAGAAAGAAGAGAAATTTTTTACTTTATGGAACATACTGCATTGAGTTGTCACATCATTAAGAAAGCCATGTTCGTTATGAGACTAATGGATGGTTACCCTACGAAGGGTATTATTATATGAACACTGATGAAAATCTGTCTATCATGACTCATTTCAATTAAAAATAGGTGTTCCAGCTGCTATTTGCCAGTCTGGGATTCAGCTGTGGCTAGTGAAAATGCGCAGTCTCTGCTGAGTGCACCTCAGTGCCTGGAGAACCTACTACCCTTGTTTGAAAACTGCGGGATGAAGGAGGACCTCTCTGTGTATTTAAATAGTGTTTAAACTACTGCTTGAAGCATCTGAAAAGCACTGGGTTGACTCTGAAATGTTTGGCACTTTCTGTGCCTCAAGGTCAGTGATAAAATTCCTGCTGATTTGTTAAGAGCAGAGGTGGCCTCAGGGCTGATGTTGCTGGAAAAAAAGCCTCACTTTTGACCCCAACTCCATAGAAATGATCCCCCAGCTTGTGACCTGTCACTCGTGTTCACATGGAGCCGCACTTATTGGTTGGAGCTGCCTTCAAGGACCTATATTTAGCCAAAGCATTGTGAAAAAACAGCCAGTGAGGCTTAGGGGAACTACTTTTGTTTTCTTGGCAGTGCTTCAGTTGTATCAGCAATGGCGGGGAGGCACAGATGGAGGGGAGAGCAGGATTTCAGTCTTCATGAGAAGAAATTTATTTTATAAACCAAATTCTGCTTGAATATCACTTCTCAATTTAATGTATTGATCTAAGCACAGCAACATCCAGGTTGTGATAGGCTGTACAAGAGCTATTGGAAAGGGAACCATTTGCTGTGTAAATTGATGCATTACCAGGTAAGTGTGCTCAGGTCAAGAGCTGTGTGCTGAAATGCTTTGAAGTTTCTTACTGCATTGCAAGAATTCAGCAAGATACAACCGCTGACCAAAAGCATCTGTAAATTAGCAGGGACACCACTGATTACTTTCTCATTGTTTATTGGTGGCCTGTCAAAGGTATTTTCTGAATTTGATGAAAAATGATTTTTAAAGGAGGGAAAAGTACTTGGTTGTTTTCTGGCACACTTTTACCATAACTGTGCATGTCAAAATGCAACTGCAAAGGTGACTGGTTGTTTACCAGCCTGTAACTTTTGTTTAGGAAGAGTTTCTGTATCTGTTATTCTTTCAGAAATTTGCACTTGATACAGATGCAATTCAAGTGCAAAAGTAATTACATGGAGTCATGATGGGGTTATAACTCATTGTAATGTTAAAAATGAGAAGCTATTCAAAGGTGACTTATATTCAGGAGAGAAAACAGAAAGTTCCTTTGTTTGTGAAGCAGATTTGATCATGGTCTGAAAATATTCATGACAGGACCTCTCCCTGGAGCTACTGTAGGCAATAGCAGCCTCCATTAGCATTGAATGTAGCCCCTGAGCTCACTCTAAGTTCATTTTGCTTTCTCTGCTGGAGCAAACAACAGGTTTGTCATTGAAGCTGGTGCCTGGCAAGACAAGGATGCAGAAACTCTTGGAATGAGACAAGAGACTGATTTTCCGTCTGCAAAACCTGAGCTCAGATGTGAAAAACCCATCCTAATGTCCACTCTGGTGTTGGTCTTTAATTTATTAAACATAAGAGACGCTCTGCCAAACACCAGACATGATCAGTCAGGCTGTTTCTGGGCCCATCTTCCATCTAGAAGATGGGCAGGGCATGCGGTACCACTGGCCACGTCCCTGGAGGGGTATTTCCAGCCTCTAGGAGTAGCCTGGGAGAAAGGACATTTGGAAAGATTTATAAGGGAACAAGCCCTGCTTGCCTGGACCAAACAACGCTTCTGTGTTGTTTCTTCTCTGTCCAGAAGTATAGCTGTGGCTACCAGCATCACTCCAATGGAGCTGTGTCAGTTTAGACCAACTATGGGTTTTTCTGCTCAATATTAATATTAATGTGAAACATGAGTAAAAAGCTGGAGTCTTCAGTGCAGGAAATGAAGGGACTGGAAATCAAAATATAATGGCATTGCTGGGGAGCAGGAGGAGATGGGGAAACCACCCTGTAGTGAATGCTGGTCTTTGCATACTCCAAATGGTTGGAGTTCCTGATGATCTGTGGTGTTACTGCCCTGCCTGTGCACTTGCTGCTGCTCCTCAGAATGTGTTCAAACACTTGACGCTAATGATCATTTATAGCAAGCAGTAATGCAAATGTGTTCTTACCAGCAATACCAGAAATCTGCTGTTTTCTCGGCTTTTCTTATGGTTTGACAAGTGTTTTATAGCAGGCGATAACAGGCCCTGACACAGCCAAGACACTCTTGTGGTGTTTTGTACCTCTGTCAGTTTAGCTGAGCTGACTCGTGATCCATTTTTAGGGCTGATGAGAGATTTTTCCAGGATTTTCCTTTAGTGGTAGATATTTTTATGGAGCAACAACCACTTGTCTGATCCTAGTTGTGTGTCCTGGATGATATCACTCTGAGAGCAAGGCTCTCCTATGCTGGAGCTCATGCCTGCTTCCCTAGTGTCCCCAGCATCATGTAGCAAAACTTGAGGTGTTCCTAGTTATGGAACAGTTCCAAGTGAGTCTCAAAATGACATATAAATGCAGCAAACCTGTCTTCAAGCAGTTTCAAATGCTGCTCAGATGGCCATGAAATACATGGAAATTCTAAAGAAGTGAATGCTCCCTCTTATTCTTTTATCAGAAATATAGTGTAGCCAAGGGCTTGTGGGCAGATGCAAGTTTTTCCATTTTATTGTTTTTTTTCTGGTATTGCATACAGATCTCTTTGGCACCACGGTAGTGCTAGAAGATATCTCCTAAGAAAAATAGATAGCTTTGCCTTGTAATGCATAGCTTGAAGCTCAGAACAGCGATGATCTACATTCGTGGGTTTACTGCTGTTAATACAAGTGTCATTTCTCTGCAATAGTAAGCACCAGAAAGAAGTTTGCAACTGTTGAAAAATGTTGTTTGAATGTATACAACTGGTATTGTTTGGTTTTGGGACTTTTTCAGGACTGATAACATTTATTTAATGACTGGTCCCATTAAAATTGCCATATTGATTAATTTGTCAGGAAAATAAATTGGTGGATATTTCATATCATACAGTTGTATTGATCTTCTAGAAGCTGGTGGGATATAGGCTTTCATCACTGGACAGCACATTAACAGTTTAATTGATATATTCTGAAAGCTAATTAGAGGCCAGTTGGATTCCTTGTGGGAATAATATTTATTTTTGATGTTGACAGAGTGCTCCAAAGAACAAGTCATATGGTGTCATTTAACAGTGATTAAAACTTGGCTACAGACATAGGCAACTTGAGGAAACTGCCAAGCAGCTGAGACCAGAAAAAGAGAAGACCTAGATGTATACAATCACTTTGTGCTCTGTCACATATACACTCATCTCAATCTGTCTATCAGTCAGTGGAATATCTGGAGAAAGGTTGCAACACTTTAATTATTCACTGTCAATCACCCTCTAACGCATGCATGTGCCATGTGCAGTCTTGTCTAGAAACTCATTGCAGAAGGGATTTTTAAATCCCACAGATAAGTACAGGTGAATCAAGAAACTTAAATTCCACCACTCATAGTATCTTACAGTGTAGCTTCTCTGACATGATCATGTTTCTCACCTTATAAAATAAAACATCGATTTTTCCTGTTACTCATATATACCATCTCCTGTGCATATGCTTTGCACTACTCACGGGGGAGAAAAAGAGGGAATGACAAAGGGACCATGTTGCCACAAAAGCTCTCCAGTGAGCACACAGAGTGCCTGGGACGATTAGCTCAGGTGTAGCCATCTGCATCATATCAGATGGATCCCACCACTAATTTTGTGCTGTCTGGTCTTTTATATGTCTGCCTCTCAATTTGCTATGAAGAATTATCTTTCCAGATTTGCTCTGGTGATTTGGATGACTCTGTCAAAGAATTCCCTGTATTTTCAGTTTATTATGTTTGAGTTTTTATTATGTTTTTCTAGAGGGGAAGTGGTCATGATGACAAGGTTAAAGGATTTCTTTGAAAATTGCAGGAAAGCTTTACCCACAGCGTGTTCATTCTCTGGCAAAGAGCAAAGGCGAGCAGCCCTGCCTTCTCCTTGTGTGCTTCTGCAAGGTCTGCTCTCAGTCTCTCATCCACAGACCAAACCATTTTCTTTTTATTACTACTGAAGGCTGTGACTGTTTTTCAATTTTCTTTCATTTATGTCAGATATGAGCTCTATCTGTTTTTCTGTAATTGATTCCTGTTCTCATTTCTCTCCTCCTGCCTTTGTGCTCTGCAGAGCTCTGTCAATGTTTGGAGCTCTGCCTGTGCATCAGCTGCCTCTGCCCAGATGCCAGCACCTTCCTGCAGCATCCTGGCCACTGCCTATGCTTCCTCTGCTCCCATGTGACCCACTTGTGCTGTGACCCTCACCGGCATTTGCTGAGATTTCTTAATTTGATTTTATGGCATTGTGCCTTGCTTCTGTGCTGCAGGCAAATGGCATGTGTGTGCTTAGGGCAGACTGAAGTGTTTGCAAAGGTTTCTGACACAGGATGAGTTCCTCAGTTTCCAGGCAGTTTATCTGCAGCTTATCTGTAGCAGGTAACTCCAGTTCCCCGGGGTTCTCTATCTCTTACTGCTCTGGTAAGGGCACTCCCTGGTGCCGAGCAGGCACAAAAGAAATTGCTTGCTGGCTCCTGCAAGCTTGGTTACCTTGTTAGGAGCTGAGCTTAACTTCATTTCAGTGTTGCTTTTTTGTAGCCCTCTTAATTTTGGCAGATCCCAGCTGTGCCTCCAGGAGCTACTGTTGGAGAGGAAGTCTGAAAGAGCAGCATTGTCCTGCAGGGGACATCAGCGACAACTCGACTTGGTCCCCTGCTCTGGCAGGGAGCTGCAGCATCCCTTCGAGACATTGCTTCTTACTTTCTGCTAATACTTAACCTCTTCTCCCTCTCACATGTAATCATCCTTGACAATTGAGCAGCTGCAAGAGGAGAGAGAATCTTCTCAACATTTACAGAAAGGTTTTCTGTTCTTGCGCAACTGCAAAAAACCATCCAGTAAAGATTTTGGCTCTGTTAGTCTGGGCAGGGAATTTGTGAAACTAAATTCATGTTTTCTCCTGGCAATGCTCTCTTTTGGTAAATTTTCATGAAGCCCATATTATCGTCCCTTTCCCAGTGGTTTTGCATTTTATCATGAGCACAGACTTATAGCAAGTGACCTCCAGTTTTGATAAATTCTCGGTTTGAGTAACCTGTGGACTTTCTTCCTTTTCAGCCTGGAGATGATTATGCTTCTCAGCCTCAGCACAGGGGTGACAGCATGCAGTGCCTTTCCAAAGACCTCTGAGACCTGGAGCTCCTCTTACATCTATAGTTCCTGAGCTGGAGTATGTTACTAGTGGCATTCCCCCAAATAGCTCCATCTGCTTGGACAATGGGACTTGCAGGAAGGCTCTGCTAGAGGAGACCCTGGAGATGAGCAGGGTCCCTCAACCAATTCTGGCAAAGCATCCTTTGGTGCTATGGTGTTCGGTCCCTGGAGGGAGGGCAGGTGTGACCAAATGCCTCCATCTCCCTTGCTGGAAATGGCTTGAGGAATTTCTGCAGCTCCAGAGCTCCTAGGCATCACCAGGTGCAGTACCCTGGGGGCTGTGAATCTGCTCACGGAAGTGTAAAGCTCAGTGGATGGCTGTGGCTACCAGTGAGCCACAGATACAGTGAGCCTGGTGTAAAGCAAACATATTTGTGAAAGCCTGTTTCCAGTGAACAGTGGGGCAGACAGGTGACACTGGAATAAATTCTGTGATGCCTGCAGGTTTGCTGGTGTGATTGCAAGCCTGTCAGGCACTAGGTAATGGGATACCATCAAGCTGAAATGGCTGTTATAAGTATCACAGAAGAGCCAGACTTAAATTCTTCACCTTGCAACAGGTAAAACAGATTATAAAGTAACTGTGCTTAATAAAGAAGCTGTTATCTGCAAGCTGCCTTTCTGTGAATGCGGTTGGAGTTTCAATGTGCTGCTCTCCACCTCACCTGGGCTGTGTTTAATTGCAATTGTAATTAATGGCAAATGGGCTACAGTGCAGGTGACTTAGAAAGCACCAGCCTCGCTGGATCATGGGAGCATGCAGGTACATACAGGTTGTCGTCCTGGTGAGAGGTAGGAGCTAAAATCCTTTCTGGATCTGGGCCTGCCTCCTTCACCAGGATGAGTAGAAGGGTTTCTCATATCTGATAAGGGCCTGGGATATGCCATCTTGATTAAAGTGATAGGATATCAGCCTTGATAATTCAATTTACTAGCTGTGCTCAAGGCATGCAGTGATGGGCAGAATCACAAAGTTTTAATTTGATGTCTGCAGCACTGTAAGTTGGAGGAGGTGGAAAGTGTTTGGGGGAGCAGTTGCAGATACACACTTCATAGGGAAATGATTTTTTTTCCCCTTTGAAATGGCAAGTTGAGCCTCTACCTATCTTCTGTAAGGAGAGAGAGGGAAGCATATTCACTCATTTCTTTCTTTCCTCCTTGAAGCTTTCCAGGAGAAATGGTGCTGGGGCAGGTTTGTAAGTAGAACTGCCGAGATATGTAACAGTTTCTGACTCCTGGGAAAAGAAAACAAAGAAAAATCAAATGTCATGTCAGACCAGTACTGCCAGGGTAGGAGGATGTAAAGCTGTCACAGGATGTCTGTTGAGGGGCAGTGTGACCGTTTTTTGCAGAGCCCCCCACCTGCCCTGGTGACCTGATTTGTCCTGGATTTGTGAAGTTGTGGCTGGGATTCCTGCACCATGTGTGCCCATGTGCTGTACAGGGCACGCTCAGGGGTCACCATACCTGCAGCACATCGGATCCACTATATGCCCGAGTATATATATCCTGTTTTCTTCCTCACACTGGTTATTTTTACAAATATTTAATAGAGTTTGAAAGTAACATTTTGGGGTGTTTACTGTCATGAAAGGACCCAGAGTCAGTGACTATGATGTTGGTATTGACTATTAGTTGCCAGTGCTCTTTAAACAACAGACACTCTGACTACTCTGCCATATTCTTAATCAACAGTGGTTGATTAATTAGAATATTTTAAACCACATAAAACCATTGGTATGGTTTTGTTCAGAGAAAGAGAACAGTTAAGGCAATTCAATTATAATTTGGATTCAAAAATACCTTGCACATTTTTAATGTTCTGTTTGAATAAGAGCAATAAATATGCATGCCTATGAAAATCCATTTTCTTGCTCAGGGTATAAATGTCCAATATGAAATCTTGGCATGAGCAATATGGTTTCCCTTGAACAGAGTGTCTCAGTCTAAGTGTTGTATAACTCATGCTCTGCTCCTGGTGTGGTGGCATAGAAATTGTTCCTTGTATATAGCTTTATATAACTGCTGTATATAACCTGCTATAGCTTAACTGCAGCAATTTAAAAGCAATGACAATTTATTCCCAAGTGTGGTCCCTGATCAAAGTTGGAGTCCCCATTTTAGGTGTTAAATATTTATTCGAAGTGCAGATCATACGTTTCAGGTACTGTGTGGGGAATGTATAATAAAGCACCATTCCTTGCTGAACACCAAAATGTCTTCTACTCCAGCTGTTTCCTTTTTTTTTTTTTTTTTTTAAACCAAGGTAATTGAAAATAAAATAGAATTAGACCAATCCTTTTGCCAGCAAAACTTTAGCTAGCTCTCACTTCTACTGCATAAGTGTGCAGGCCCAGCAGCTGTAGGGTGCTATGTGTGTGCCTCCTCCCCATGCTGGGTCTCTTGTTGCCTCTTCTGGGGTTATGTGCTGTTGGTTGATAGTGCTGTGGGTTTGGTCATTTCTCCTGGTCATGACAGTGCTCTCTGCCTGCTTTGTGCAGTGACAGTACCTTGATGCCCTAGCCAAGGACAAATGCTCCTTTGTGTGCCAGAAAGAAACTGGACAAGAAGTGACCAGTACAGGGGATGCAAACACAACAGGCAAAGTGAACAGACACCTTCCCTACCCAGTGTAAAAATAATGAGAGGGAAGGATGAGAGATAGGCACCCCCAATGGGAAACTTCAGCCAGTCTGAGATACCTGTCCAAAATATGAATCTGGAGATGTTTCACTCTCCATTTGCTGCAGGTAAAGCCAGGACTATCAGGTGACTAAATTTAGATAGCTGAAGTTAGCTGGGTGAATCAGTCTGAGCGAGTGTCAAGGACACACTGGATGGCTCTGCAAAGGTGGAAAGAATAATGCAGGACTTTTAGCTTTGGATTTGTAGTTCAACATTCACCTGGAGGAAGATTGCCATTTAGTGATTGACCCATGGTACTTTCTACAGTGCTGACCCAGTGTTCTGGCTCAGGTGAAGTTTTACCTTCTGGCAAAACTGGGAACAGTGTCTACTGCTGTAGAAAATTATCGGGTTTGGCAGATGGAGTCCATTTTCATAGTCCATAATTTTCTTTCTTCTAAGAGTCTTATTCTTTATAATTTCAGCACAAAAATACTGAAATATATAGTTTGTTTCATGTGCATGCAGTGACTATTTCCCAAAAAAGCTCCTTGATTTACCTTTTCTTTTTTCTTACACACATGGCACTGAGTCAGAGAAAGGGAATTACCTGGCTTTGAGGTCAATAAATGACCAATTAGCTAGGTGTTGACAAATCAAAGAACTGGCAACTCTTGTTCCACATGCTTGTGAAAAAAATCACAGAATAATTTAGGTTAAAAGGGCCTCTGGAGATCATCTAGTCCCATCCCCTTCTTGAAGTGGTTCCAGTTAGATTAGGTTGGTCAATCCAGTTGAGTTTCAAACATCTCCAAAGATGGAGGTTGCACAGCCCCACTGGGCAACCTGTTCCAGGAATGGCAGCAGGCAGAAGCATGCATTTAGAGAGGTGAGAAACACGTTTTAATAACAGGACAGGACCAGTGGTGCAGTGGGCAGTGACCTCAGCTGTCCGGATAATAGTCACCATAAATATTTTGCATATCTTGTTCCTAGTGACACAAAACACTCAGTTTCATCCAAG
Organism: Pachyramphus minor; assembly: GCA_013397135.1. Taxonomy (NCBI): domain Eukaryota; kingdom Metazoa; phylum Chordata; class Aves; order Passeriformes; family Tyrannidae; genus Pachyramphus; species Pachyramphus minor. Next base: position 711,315 of record VYXB01000245.1, read on the forward strand.
AGCATTTCCATATGCTATTGAACTAACAAGAAGGTCTGGCAATTTTTAAGCTGCAGGCAGCCTTATTTAGAAGTGAATTTCAAATATTTAGCCACTGCATAATCTCTACTAAATTGAGGTCTCAAGTTTGCACAACTAAGGGTGAGGGTCATGCTCTGTATCTGATGAAATTAATGCCAGCTCCGAGTCCAAGGATCAAACCCTGAATGACTCTGTAGGAGCAATTTATTATCAGAGGAGTGAAACATCATCTTCTTTTTTGTGTAACAGAGGTTAGGACAGAAACTCATTGACCTTCTCCGGGAGGAGATCTGGGGCACATTGAGATTCTGATCACTGTCATGTTGTTGGAAATTGATGGTAAATCCTTTGAAATGACATTGGAGCAGGGAAGCAATAAGCAACCTGAGATTGAAGCCCATAATCTCTCTGTCCCCATGTTGTACATGTTTTCCCCATAGCCTAATTGAAGAACAAAATCTTAATTTATTTGAGAAAATCAAAAGTGGCTGCTGTAGTTAATTTATCTGGGGACATACTGATGCTGATGAGCTGGAGGAGGATGTTATCTCTGTCCTTTTACAAGGAGAATGATAACACTGTGATGTATGCAACAGCCAAACTGTGGCACATAGTTTAAGAATGAGATGGTTTTTTGATTCCTGCAAAGCACAGTGAAGGGCAGCTCTCTGAGGATGACTGGGAATGAGGAGCAATGGGAATTGAAGGTTACATGTACTTTCATCCACATGCATCTGCTTGCAACATTAACCACCACTGTGCATCTTCAGAGCAGAGCTGCCAGGACGAGACACCCATCCTGGTTAATGTAAATGCTCAACAGGATGGCTGTAGTTCACTTAACCATTTCATTCCATAGCTTACTTTATGCACAAGGACTTAACAGATTTCTTTCCCCACTTTTTGGACACAGTGGTGCCCAAGTTTTTAGAGCATTACTTCAATGGCGTAAATGTGACCTGTTCTGGTGAGCCAGGCTGCCTGCATAATAGCCAGAGGAGATGGATGAGGCAGAGTTTACTTGGTTTCCCTTATAGAAGCAGGAGAAAAGACTCCAGGGATATTCAGTTGTGTTTTGTTAGCTTCTGTTTGCCCTGCTAGTATCTTTTTGTTTTCTGTTGGTGCTCCGCCTTGCTGTCCTTTGGGCATTAAGAGAGTAGAAGGGTGCAAGGTCATAAGCTTATTGCACTAAAAGACTACTTGGACAATGTTAATACAGCTCTTTACTGTGTTGGTGAGTAAACAGAAGTAATCAGACATTTAGGAAAAATAGTGTCAAAGACTATTTCAGAAGAGGTACTGTCGGAGCAGTATTCTCCTCAGGTGGTAGGAGCCTCTTGTTGAGAAAAGCCCTGCTCCAGCAAGCCAGAGGAAGATCAGCAAATACCCGAGCTGCCTGAGCATTGCTTCTGGGTCTCCTGCAGACCTCTACATCCAGTGTTAGCATCAATTGTTGTGGCCCCAGACTGGGTTTGAGTGGTCCCCTCTGTAGTTAGTAGTGAATGAACCTAGACTTCTTTGGTGGTACTTGTGGAGTTGTGCCCCTGAGCCTAGTTTTCTCTGAGCAAACCCTGAGGGCCAGTGCGAGGGTGAAATGGAGGAAGACTGCAATGTCAGTGTGGCACCACTTGTTGGGTTAATTAAGCATCTGGATGAAAATGTCTCAGTGACATGGGCAAATAGCTGTCTGCCACAGCTATCTCAAAAACTACATTTGTAAATGGGACTTAGGAGCCTTAGGTAGAGGGACATATTGGAAGTTATATCCTTCATGTCTCATGAGTGAGAAATCAATACAAGAGGACCATTTGTAGAGTTGGAAGGAAACATAATCCGAATACAGAGTAGTCACCATTCCCTTTCTGGTCCCAGTTTACCTTCCGTTCCCTGTCCAGGCTGTCTAAGCTGTGCATGCTTAAATATTAAGTTTGGGTTTTATTTATTTGTTTGATGAGGACCTCGCTCAGAGGCACGTGCTCTTGGTCTGAGGTGTCCAGGTGCTAAGGTAGTAAGGATCCCTCTTCAACATTTGGTTACCAACACACACTCCAATTTTTCTACATTAGCAATGAAAGAGGTGATAGTGGTTACTCTTATTCTCTGGTTTATATGGAGAGGAAACTTGTTCATTCAATTCATACTATATCCCTAAGACTGTGCACATGGAAGAGAAGATACTTGTTTGAGAAAAGGCCCAGCAATTAAATCCCCCCTATTGCACCCTCTGCTCCAGATAAAACGATGTTAGCCTGATGGGAAGCATAAAAGAGCAAATGCATAACTACACAGTTAATTATAGCTAATGACCAGAGAAATGGGTAACCCGTGGTAGCTCAGAATCAGCCACTGGCTTCCTTGCTTATTTTGCTCCTGATGGAAAAAGAAGGAAGTAGCAAAAATATTGTCCTCTAACCTGTGGTCCAGTATTTGCTCTTACTCTGTCCATTGGATAGCATATTGCGTCATATCACAAGAGTGACTGGATTGTGACTGGATTTGACACACTCTAGGAGTCAGTAGAAAATAGTCCTGCAAAGCCCACTTTGTTCTTGCCTTGTAAGCTATCAGAAGAAAAGAAATTCTCACAAAATGCCTTTTTTCCCATTCTCAATTATTTTAGAACACCTCAACCCTAACCCAAGTCACATCTCATACAGTGTGGAGCACATGGGCTCCAGGAAAGGAATTGCCCCAGAAGATATCCTCTTTATGATCAAAAGTCCAGCAGAGGAGGGCAGCAAATTCTCCATGTACTAAAAAACAGGTTGAAAAGTAGAGCTGCAGAAATATTTAAAGTCTATTGTACTGCAATGTCTCCTTAATGCAACCAGAATGTAGCCTGTCAGCTTGCTTTAGCTCTGCAGTGAATCTTTTTTGTCGTTCTAAAATCTGTAAATAATGAAGGCTATCTATTAGGAAAGTACCAAAGGTTCTTTTAACCCACTTCATAAAGGAGTCCTGCAGGCTACCATTTGGAAAGAGTCTGGGCTGCTGTAACTCGTTTGAACCCTAATGTGATAGAATTAGGAGCTATGAGATGTGAATCTTAAGTTCAATCTCAATGTTGGCACAAATCAGACAATGGAAGTATCTGTCTGATTATGCAGTTAAACAAGGAGGGATGACTCAAAATATCCTTTCCATTTCAATAGCTCCTGTGAGATTAGGGACCCTTTGAAGACTGTGTCAAACTGTCTTTTACTTTAATACACCTCCATTTAATTGAAATCCGATGAAAGAGGATGAAGGCAGTTGTAACCTGAGGAGTCTTGAGTGCATTCCAGTGTCGCACTGAGACTTTAAAGTGGTTGAGGAATCAGGAGTGACAGACTAGTCCCCTGAGCAACTGGTTTTTATACCCCATCTTTTTGCTTTCCAAGTCCTGCTGCGTATCTCCTGTCTGGTGTGATGTGTTTTGTGTGTTGGCAAATCCTCTGAGTCAGACGTAAGAGTGAAGTGAAGCTCAGGGTCTTATCCTGAAGTGCTGTGCAGGGGGTGCAAGATACACTCAACTCCCAATTTCTCCTACTCCACCCTTTTAGAAATCAAATGTGCTTCCGATTGCCTTTACCAGAGCCCCAGTCGGTGTGGGAGGATACAGGCATGCCTTCTCCTGCCTCCTGCAGGCTGTGCTCTCTGTTTCTGCTATAGCTGTAGGGACCAAGCACTCTGCTCCAACATCCCCTGTACCTTTGGTGCTGCAGGGAAGATGACTGATATGTCAAATGCGAATACAAAGGGAGATCATCCCCAGCTGACTGTCAGCCACAATGGTCAACCCTCCGAGCACTCAGGCTGGCAGTACAAATCCTGCTGCCCCTCAGGAAGGGTGACGTGCTAGTAGCAGGCAAAGTAAAGGCAGAAAGTGCTTTGCAAAAGAGATCCCCAGGCTGCTTATAAATGTGTCTCTCCTTATTCCTCTATATTACATGGAGTTATTTGTCCTGTTTTGGGTATGGAATAAATTGCTCACATTCTCCTGCCTTATACATTGCGTTCTAAACATCTTGTTCTAACTGCTTTAGGCTTCCAATAGTTTCTGGCAGGCTGAACAAATAAAACGAGTAAAGAATGCCATAAAATCCCAAACAAATTTTTCAAACAGCTCCATTATGTTGTTTGTGCTTGGCTTGGATATACTACTGTGTTGGGTTATATTATTGTGCAAGTATATTGTGCTCTTTGAACAGGGTTGAGTCAGTGCTGCTTCATGGCAGAGCTTTGCACAGGATTGGCAGAGGCTGGTGTGCCAGGGCAGGGTCAATTCTATTGTCCAGTTTGAGTCTTACTTTACTGAATTTTCTGGCAGTACAGCCACCATATTCCAGGAAGATCTAGAGAACATCTGCAGCTCTTGAGAGAGGCCTGCAGTAGACTCAGCTGTAGACACTTGTTTGTAGCTGAATTGAATAAACTAGATCAGGCAGGATGAAGAGAAAACAGAGATCACCTCTGAATGCAAGCAAACAAACAGAGCATGAAATCTCTCAGAAACAGAAGTCCTCAGAGGATGAGCAGTACAATAAACTTAAAGAATTTGGGAGATTCACAATCAATGTAAGAGTGCATTTTGTCCCAGTTAGATCCTAAATAAACACTCAAATATTGGAATGATGTTACGTGAACTGAATTTAGAATCTGTCTAATGAGTTTTTTACCCAGTGAAGTTCTTTCTTTAAACCACATGGCTCCCATAGGAGGTTATCTGCTGTTTTTTTCCTTTCAGATCTTTAGGAATCCCTTCAAAGTAAAAAAATGTATTCACAGTTTTTGTATTGCTTATTGGTTGATACTTTGTTTCTGTAAATGCAAACGTTAATGATTTCAGTATATGTTATAGCAACTACCCTAGCTTTTCAGTGAGAGCAATTGTTTACACTGCCTTAGAAATAATAAGTTGGCATGTTTTTTAATGTAAGTGTATAATTATTGCAGAGTGTCCAAGGATAGCAAGAAGAAAGATGCTAAAGTAATCTACCAACAAAAATAGTTAAGGATTTGTTACCATATTTTTATTAGAATGCATGAGGTTAAATGAATGAATAAACTTGAATGAATAACTTCACAAACTCAGCTTACATTAATTAGTCAAACCAATATTTTCACTTCCAGTTTTTATCTAGATACTGTATCGCTTACTCCACAGAGTGTCTTTGTAAAGTTACCTGGAATTTTATCAAAGTTTGGATATGTGAGGTGAAGTTCATTGTCTGTTATTTATTTAGAAAGAAACAAAAATGTGCTAGTCCCCTCATAGGGCAAATAAATAAATAAGCAAACAAACAAACAGTAGCAACCTATTCCCTGTCCTTGAAAGTGTTTAACTTAATCTAGACATGTGAAGAAGGATGAGAGCACTACATATCATGGAAAAAAGGCAAAAAAAGACAAGACTTATAATGACAAGTAGGTATGGCTCTGTAGTTCTGTTACGTGTATAAATTTTCATAGGCTCAAGTTCTTGAGGTGATGCAGAAGTAAGTGGGTTTTGAGAAGGCATGTGGCTAAGGAGAGATTATTAAGATGTTTTGTCTTTTGATTCTTCCAATATCACTTGGTATTTTGACTGGAATGCAGATCTATTTGTTGAAGATGCCTTTACTGAAGAATCAACTTTCTGATTATCTGTGTTAGCCAGAAAGTCCTATAACCATGCATTTCTTGTTTGTCTAGTGGGTCTTCGAGTCTCTAAACATCAATACAGTAGATCCATGCATGGCTGCAGTGTACCTTGGGGCACTTCCTGCATAGGTGAGTCCTGTCTGCTTCTGCCCAGCCAGCATGGACACAATTAATCCTGGGTGAGATGGATAACAAGGTAATATTTCATTTTTTAAAAATTTTGATATGAGACAGAAACTGATGAAAACCAGGGTGGCAACAACTGGCTTGCCTTGGCTATGTGACTAGTGAGCCATTGACGGCCCTGCTAGTTGATGTGGGGGAAAAATAATTGTTAAGAAATCTGGGCAGGAGAAGAGAGAGGAGGCAGCATATACTGCATGCAGCACTATGTAGAAGCTACAGCCCAAGGGGTGAACCACAAAATGTAGGAGTCAAACTGTCCTCTGCAGAGCTGCACACGGACTGTTCAGAATGACTGGTCCCCTGTGCCCTGGGTCCTTGGTGCTGAACTGCTCCGCATCAGTCCCCTGGGGCTGATTCTCTCAGGTGTGGTGTTTGTGATCTGTGAAGCAGGAATCACTGTCCAAAAAAGGACTTGTGCACCATGATATGAAGTGTTTTGTGGATTTAATCGCTATATCTTGGCATTTGATTCCAGAGCCCCAGGTAAGACTCCTGGGGAAGATGGAAGCATGGATGGGCAGCAGCAGGAGGCAACATGCTGAACAGGGAGTAGCTTTGCCACTTAACAAATGTCCCTTCAGATGAGGATGTGTTTTAAACTGTTGCCTTCTCTGGGACTATCTTTTCTCAGAGCTAAGAGAAGCACATTCATCAGTCTGGATTTACAGTTGGTAGCATTTCCTGAAGGCTAGTGCTGCAAAAAAAAAAGGTGCAGGGATCAATTTTTTACTTTATTTTACAATCCAGTGGGTAGGATGAGAGAGATGCTCTTTCTGTCATGCAGAAGACCAAGGCCAAAGTTTTCCTTGCATGATGAAATTCACTATTTATCTTCATCATCAATAAGGGATTTTTGCCTTGTGCATGACAAAACTCATGGGATGAGAGAGCATGCAAGCAAATGCCAGTAATGCTCATGTTTTCACTCTAAAGATTTGGGTTCCTATCTTAGCTATATGATCAATTTATATATTAATGTAATGGCTGCTTGACATAAACCACCCTGAATATGTCCCTCTCAGCAAGCCTGGCAGCTGGGCCCTTGTAGATAAGGCTTTTCCACTGGGAGGTAGGGAATAGATTTGAATTAGGCTTAATTAAATTTTACTTCCCCTTGTTTGGAATAGCTTTGCAGATCGAAAAAGGATAGTGATATTTTCTATTTAAATATCCTTATGCAATTAAATATTATGGATGAAGTTTCATGTATTATGGCACTTATTCAGTGTATTGTTAAAGGATGTGCATTCACACAGGGCAGCAAGAATGGTGGGGGCAACCCACCAGAACATAGCAGTTTGTGTGCTATAGCAGCCACTGAACAGGCAGCTGGCATGCATTTTAATAGTTTTATTTTTTCTGATGGTGCATGTCTTTTTATTACATTTCCAACATAGGTAGATTCACCCTGGAAACTACAATTGTGATTCATTTTCTTTTGCAAGCACCTAAATAGATAGCTAAATTCCTTCTTTGAAGTTTTTGGTATAGTAGTTACAACATTTTTGTTTGTTTGTTTACTCACCCTGATAGGAAAACACTTTTCAAGTCCTTTGAAACCACCTCTGTGGTTAGATATTTAAAAATAAATGTTTATATAAAAATAAATATATAAATATNGCCTTTGAAAGCACCCCTGTGGTTAGATTTTTAAAAATAAATGTTTCTGCTTAGAACCATACATACATTAGAATCATACAATGTATTAAGCACAATTAAAGTATTTGAGTGTAAAGAGAAGCGGTTTCATGATTTCTTTAAAAAATGTTGAGAACTCAGTCAGTCATTCTTTTGACAGTGTTGTTTATGTTGATTGTAGCAGTTATGTGTTTGAGATGCATCGAGGTGGTCTGATGTCCAGGTGAAGTTCTTTTGACAAATCTAGACACATGCAGGTGAAAAAAGTAAATGAAACAAAATGTCCCTCAATAAAAATTAAGAAACTTATTAACTCAGCAGCTTTGGGGAAATACTTCCAATCTAGATGGACACATAATAAGAGCCCTATCAAATTTTCATAGATACAATTAATTCCTTCCGTTTAGAAACACTTCAATTAGAAGCTTCCAATTAGGTTGCATACTATATCGTTAAAATGCTATCAACACTCCAAACCACTGCTGCTGACAATAAAGATCTAACAAGGAATGAGTAAACAGCTTGATTTGAAATGAAAGCAGCTTACTTAAGACAAGTCTTTTTGCCAGATGCTGAGGTGAACATTTTTCTGCTTTCTTTTCTTTCTAATGTAGATCACTGATGCAGTGGCACATTGAGGTGCTTTGAGTGCTAGCAGGACCAGCCTGTGGTGAGCCCACCCGCAGGCTGGGGCTGCTGAGCTGTTTTGGGACCCCACTAACCACTGGCTGGTGAGAAGCCTGTGCCAAGGCTGGCCTGGGTTTCCTTGCACAGTACTGCATCGCTACATCCTGTGTCACCCTTTCTGCCTTGCCAGCATTGTCCTTCCCAAGCCTTCCTTTAGAGGTGCTTGAAGTGTCAGATATTTCCTATGATCCTTCTTTTAAAAATGTAAAACTGACTCCTCTGATTTTATACCAGCCCCATGGGCAGAGTTATTCCTCGCTCTTGGTCTGTGCTTCACTTGTGCATGTGGCATGTTGCATATTTGGAGTACTTGAAACTGTTTTTATTTAATGGATTCATGCACTTTTCCTTGCATATAAGGCATGTAGAAACAAAGACCTCAGCCAAAGAGTAGCTGAAAGGTGTAGCTTTTGGAAGCTGATGGAAGTGGTGGCCTTTTCTCAACTAAAGTAGAGAAAGTGTGTGTTTAGGGAACTGAAAATGCAATATTGTCAAATGGTTTTAAAGCTTATTATTAACCACCTGCATGAATAAGGGGGAAGGGGTCATCGGGCAATAGTCCAAGTAAGTGGTGGCTTAAACAAGATACCCCATTGGGATACATTCTGCTGTTTCACATCTGGGAGCCACTGACCATGTCTAAATGACTGCTGATCACCTGAGTAGTTCATGTCAAATGTGTGGGGTTTAGCTGTGGTAGGGTTAATTTCCTTCACAGTGACTGGCATGGGGCTGTGTTTTGGATTTGTGCTGAACATAGGGTCGATAATAGAGAGATGTTTTTGTTATTGCTGAGCGGTGCTTACAGAGAGCCAAAGCCTTTTCTGCTTTTTGTACTTGCATGCTGGCAAGCAGGGTGGGAGTGGATGGGAGGTTGGGAGGAGACACAGCCAGGACAGGTGACCCAATGTGACCAAAGGGGTATTCCATATCTTATGGCATCCTGCTTAGTACATGAAGTGAGGGGAAGAAGGAGGAAGTGAGACGCATTCAGAGAGATTCAGAGTCCTCTCAAATAACTATTATGCATGATGGATCCCTACTTTCCTGGGGATAGCTGAACACCTGCCTGCCCATGGGAAACAGTGAAATAATTCCTTGTTTTGCTTTGCTTGTGTGTGTGGCTTTTGCTTTCCCTAATAAACTGCCTTTATCTGAACCCACAAGTTCTCTGGCTTTTACCCTTACAATTCTCTACCCAGTCCTGCTGGCGGGGGACTGAATGAGTGGCTGCCTGGGGCTTGGCTGCTGGCTGGGGTTAAACCACAATAGTAACCTACATGGAAGGCATGGGGATCATAGGAAACTTCTGGTGCAGCCAGAGTTTGAAACATGAATATACCTGAGCTGAGTTTTGGAAACCTGGACTGCTTGCCTGCCTCTCTAAGATCCATCCTGGTGCTAGCAGGACTTTGCCAAATGTACTTGGAGGCAACTCCATGCTTGAAATGTTGTATCACTAGTGGCTCAGAAATTGATGGAAGCTCTGCAGTGAATGCCAATGATGAAATTTGGTACTCTGAATATCAAACTTATATTGAAACTTTGCAGAAGTTGCTGAATGGACCTTCTAGTAGATCTTTCAGGGTAACAGATCAAGTGTTTTTGATGAGTTTTGTTTCCATACACCTAGAGATAGCATTCTCCATTCTGGATTAATGATTTATGAAATCCTGAGTTTAAATACAGAGGGCATTTGTCATTTACAGGAGGGGAGCGGAGTCTCAAGCATCCCTTAATGATTCCAGTGTTTTTTTTATTTCCCTCGACCTCAAACAACCAAAAAGATTTTTCTTTGAAAAACCTTTTGCTTCCAATGATGAGACTCTGTATGTTGAGTTTCAACTGTGATTGAATTTGTTCTACAGCCAAGTTATAAAACCTTGAAAATAGGATTTATAATGGAAATTCTAAGTGCAATCTTAACTGTAACAGCCAGCTTGATACTCAATAGTACTATTAACATTCTTCAAACCCAATGTTCAGGATGAGTCATACTGATCTAATTCTTTACATAAGCCTTTTCTTTTCCATAGTGCAGGACTAGTCTTGTAATTTCTAGTCATATGCCAGTGGATACATTCCTTTAGTTTGGGGGGATACAGAACACAGCTGATATCAGTCCTATGGAAATAGACAGTGCTTCCAGCAGGGCCATGCCTTCTACATTTATTTATTCCATTAAATTCAGGCAACTTTCATTAGTCTGAATTATTAACTTGATATTGTGATTGTTATTTGTATAATAACAATCTATGTAACCTTCTAGTTCTGATCTTCTAGTTCTTAGACAACCATACAGCATTTAANTGTTAAATTCAGGCAACTTTCTTTAGTCTGAATTATTAACTTAGACAACCATACAGCATTTAAAATTACAATAAATAGAAAGTCTTAGGAAGATGTGAGTGAAGATAGGAGAATTGTAACTCCTTCTTTCTACCTGTTTTTTGTAAAAGAGAGATGAAGAATAATTGGCATGATGTTCTGCCTCAGTGGTGAATACCACATGCACTGTCCTCTGTGGTGCTCTGCTGCTATAAACACATAAGGTGATCCTAAAAAGGGAAGGTGAGTATCAGGGCTGAGAATAATGGTGATGAAGTCACTTTGTTTATTCTGGTCCCTGCAGCAGAAGATCTGGATGACCTTGCTGGACAGAATATAAAAATTCTGATTTGTGAGAATTTGGAAGTTATATAGCTTTCACAAGTGAATAAAACTTAGGTTTTATGTAAAAAGCATGAAGGCAGCATTTGAAACAGCTAGCAGTAGGGGAGGAGAAGGGCCAAACTGACAATGTGTCCTAGAGTGGAATTGGTGCATGAAAGAAGGGCTCGAGTCCCCAAATTCCCTGAAGGCAGACCCTTGCCTCCCTCTTGCCTTTGCTTCCCTGTGCCAGGGAGAGAATGAAATATTTAACTGTGTATATGAAGTAGAACTAATTGCTCAGGTGAGATCAAGGGGCTGCCTGAGGCTGTTGGCTGTGCTGTCCTTGCCCCATTAGCAGAGAGTGAAGGGAAAGAGGAGGTGCCAATAATGGGCCAAGCTGTCAGCAGCAGGCACAAAGTACAGGGCAGCTGGACATCCCTCTCCAAAGAAATGTTGATTTATGGGGACTTGCAAGGGTAAATCAATGAGAGTCTAGAGGAAATCTGGCAATATGGACGTTTAGTTCAGTCCTGCTGTAGCGTCAGCAGGTATCTCCACTCCCTTATACTGTATTTGTCCTTTTCACAGAGTCACAAACTCACGGAGTCAACTAGGTTGGAAAAGACTTCTGAGATCATTGAGTCCAACCTTTGACCTAACACCATCTTGTCTACTGGACCACGGAGCTAAGTACCACATCCAGCCTCTTCTTAGGTATTGCCAGGGATGGCAACTCCACCACTTCCCTGGGCAGCCTATTCCAATGCCAAATCACTCTCTTCTCCTTAATATCTAACCTAAACCTCCCCTGGCACAGCTTTAGTCTGTGGCCTCTTGTCCTACTGCTGGTTGCCTGGGAGAAGAGACCAACTCCCACCTGGCTACAGCCTCCTTTCAGGTAGTTGTAGAGAATGATGAGGTCTCCCCTGAGCCTCTTCTTCTCCAGGCTAAACAACCCCAGCTCCCTCAGCCTCTCCTCATAGGACTTGTGCTCCAGTCCCTTCACCAGCCTCGTTGCTCTTGTCTGGACCCGCTCCAGCACCTCAATGTCCTTCCTGAACTGAGGGACCCAGAACTGAGCCCAATACTCCAGATGTGGCCTCACCAGCGCTGAGTACAGGGGCAG